>VXAV01005230.1:204694-218236 GCA_013399715.1 Alectura lathami
GGAGCCGCCCCCGCAGAGGGGGCTGGGGAGCGGCGTGCGGGGGGCGAAGGCGTGCGTCTGCCCCGCAGCGCCTGCGGGCAAGGCTGCCGCTGTAGCCCCGCGGTCTTCGCAAGGGACCCGCGGCAGCAGCAGGGCAGGGCTGGGAGCCCTGCGCACCTGAGACGGGGAGCTGCGGTCGGTCAGAGGGGGGTGGGGGCTGATGGCTGGGAAACCAACGGGTTTGCTCCCCAGGGTCCACAGAAAGAAAAAAAAAAAGGCCAACGCACGGATGTCAAAATGTTTCTTTCTGTATGCGTGTTTAATACAGGTTTTAAATCAAGGACGTTCTGTTTTTTCAAAACTAAAAAGTGTCTTTGAGACATTTAGAAGACTGGCAAGCTTTCAACTCCTGGAGAAATCAGCATTAGAAAACAGACTGAGAGCTAACTGTTGGCAAGCACTGGAACTGCTGCACAATAAAAAGCTCCTGGTGTAGCCTCCTGATATCTAAACAAGGTCAGGTTGCTCCAGTTATAAATCTTTAAAAACTGCTTTACCACAATGCTTGTATATTGTATTGAGTTTCCTGAAACTTGGCAATAATTGAGGACATGGAGAATAGCACTGAATCTTTAACTGGTTCGTCTGAAAGATGCAAATACCTTCCCAACAGAAAATGCCACAACCCCCTGATCCTAACCCCAGCCATAAGGATGGTTTTGTTCATAGCTATGCTGGAATTGTAATAATGCAACATTGACAGGATTCTGTGGGTGGTGGTAAAAATTTATTCTGCAAAGCTGCTGATCTCTGAAGGGAGCTCACCCAGCAGCTCTGTGACCTCAACAATTTTTCATGCACCAAACCCTTGTGCCTGAATCCACTTCTCTGGGTCTCACCAGATACATACCCACTGTGCTGCATCTTCGCCCTAGTCACTGCTGAAGCACCTTAGGAGCTGTTTTTACACCTTTCTGCACACACGAGTTCCCAGATGACCTTTTTCCTGAGGTATCATTCACCACTAAATTGTTTCAGTTAATTCTAGCTATTAAAACCAAAAGGTTTTGGAGACTGGTGTGGGACAGCGCTCCTGAGAGGCACGAAATCCGCTCTAGTTATCTGCCAGCAGTGGATACAACACCGCTGCTGTACAATGTTACCGGAAGGTGCAGATTTAAAAGCCCCCCCAGCTGCTAGAGGATATGGAGGAGGAATTTTTCACACCTCGTTTCTGTTGGGCTGGCTTGCACTTGTGACCTGAATACCAGTCAACTGATTTAGCATTTCTTTACCAGCTGCTATCTGAGGATTGGAAAGTATTTAATCCCAGACCTCGCTGATGCATCTCTGAGACAGCACTGCCAAACGTTAGTCCATGGATTTTCACTTCAGGATGCCTAGGGCAGATTGTTACCCTCTGGTCTACTTCAGAAATGTGAAGCTAAAGCAGTTGCTCCTTGAGGCAAGGTTTGTACAATTCCAGTGGAATTGGAAAGAAATAATCTGATACATGACTTGCTGAAAAACTGAAGCAGAATTAGTAGACAGCCACTGTCTGAGAATGTTGCACCCGAGGCAAAATGGGGTCTAAGCTAATTATTGTGAGATCTATTGTATATTACAACAGCGTGCGCTGAAGTCGAGGACATTGTCACTGCGACCAAGCTGCCATCTCCCTTGTGCTCTCAACGCAAAATCTGTCACGTAACCCACCCTCACCTCTCAAGGCAAGGTCATGCTGCCAGACGCCCCATTTTAAGAGGGGGCACATAAAGGCAGCAGCCTCTACAGGTCCCTGCTGTGACCTGCACCGAAGGCGTGCTGCTGGCCAGGGTTCCCAAGTGGCAGCTATAACCAGGCCCCTCAAAACGATTTGTGTGAGACTGAATTCCTGCGTGCCAAAGGACAACAAGCTGTACTCGGGTCTGTAGGGCTAATGCTGCAAGTACCAGCCCAACCCATGCGAGAAGTTTCCTTCTTGTGCTGGTCTCTGTCAAGCTCCTGCACTGATTACGATCTTACATCAACATTAACCTCCTGGAAAGGCTCCCACCCTGCTACATAAACACCATCTGAGCTGGGGAGGTATTAAACAACAAACAGACAGATCCTTAAGTAATAGCACAGCAGGGATTTAAAAAAAAAAAATAACTAAGAGCTATGAAATAAATCAAGCAACAAATAAAATGATGGATGAGATTTACGCTACGAAAAGGAAGAACAATGCATTGCTTCATACTATATGTATACACGCTGACTCATCTGTTAACTTGAGTAATACATCCTGAGAAAAAAATAAATTCTTGTGATGCAAATAAACCTTTTGCTTTGCACTGACAAAGATATGCATTTGGGCTGGAGTAAGTTACTTTGCTTCCCTGACGCCAGAAGAGGGGGAAGGAGAAACTCCCTGCACAACATTAAATAGAGATTGTGCCGCACAAGAGCTTGTTTGGCCAAACTAAAATCCAGAGCATTTTTCGAGCCTAATGTAAACCATGAAAACATGTGTTTATCCAGGCTGTTAACTGCCATGCTTAAAATTCTGTGGAGCAGCGTTCTAGCTGGCGATGTCTATTATGAAACATTAACATGAATGTAACGTAAGCCTCAGCTTAACTTATCTTTTAATTTCATTTCCAATGGTCAAGGACATCTTTACTTTTTTTCGTTTAGAAAAGGAGCGAAGTTTGGTTCCTTCAGGGCTAGAAGTTACACTGTAAATACCTTGTGAATGTTTTTACTGTACAACAGAAATTGTTTCCCAGTAAGAATCACTTATGATTTATGGCAGAAGAGTGTAGCAATAAAAAAACCTAATAGACTGGATGGTATTCAACGTCCTCGATTCACAGAAAAGCAAGTCTGGCAGATTTTGTTCATTAGGAATTACGAAATTCTCTCAAGAATTCAGACACCTGAGCCTTTCAGTGGAGTCACTGCACTGACTAACCTGGCCTTTAGCAGAATCAACTCACTTAGGTCAGCTTTTTCCAGTAACTTGCTTTCAACATCTCACTTTCAGAACCACCACCTGCCAGCAGCCGCCGAAGCTATCCATCGCAGACCTTCTGTCAGTTGTCACCAACAGACGCAGTCTGGAATTCTGGATCACTTCAAAACAAGCACATTTTTTCCAAGGCAGTATTTGAAAAATGCATCAGCTACACAGCTGTAAGAAGATAGCTCCAAACATAAATTGCTTGCAGAGTCAAAGCTGGCTACGAAAATTTTTAAGGAAAATTCTGGGACAGCAGTGGGAATGGGGTATCTATTTGCAAAGTGAGAATCCCCTGCATGTTAGAAACTAGACAAATGTTCACGTCTATATTTATCACTTGTTTCTTCAGAAGTCCCTTGACTACGAGGAAATTATTGGCTGGCAACTGACAACAGGTCAGTGACAGCTGGCAACGTCTGCGCCAACACCGGAGTGAAAGGAAAATCTGCTCTGGGTTAGCAGCCACTTATACTGCCTGTAATACGTCCCCAGAAAAACTGCAGTCGGCATCGCAACGGGGAGTTCAGAACGACAGACGAGGGCAGGCAGGCAGACAGAGAAACAGTTTGTGTTTAGGTTGCTGGTTCACACAGAGTTTACCTGGATCAATGCAGAAAAGCAACAACTCTGCGTGATTGATTTCTATTCACTCATGGTCCCAGTCACTGAACTCAAAAAACAACAACAAAAAAAAAAACACCCAAAAAACCCAGTCATTTCGCATCATTACATACACCTCCCTGACCACCAGCCAGCTAAATTCCTCTATGGCAGCGTGACTACCACCACTGCGCTCCCACCTGTTTCGTTCTTGACTTGATGGAGCAGACTTTACAGAGAACAGAGGTCAAAAGGCTCGCGCAGGACGCTGACTGCACGGCTGCCTGTGGCACCGACCTGCTCCACTGCAGCTGAATCCCAGCTGCCCTACCCAGCACGAAACCAGCTTTGTTCCTGGTGGCATACGTCTTCTTGTCGGGCCCTGGAAGGAGCCTCCATAGACCAGCTGACGCTGCTTGCGCAGTGCTGGCACAGAAGGGATTCTCCTCCGTTTGCCACAGGTGTTACGCTCCCTACCCACGGGGCTCACGTGCCTCCGGAACAGATCTCAGCTCTGCTTCCTTTAGATCCTCCACTAGCTTTTGAGATGATAGCTCAAATTATTCAGAATTTAACCCAAGGTCACCTAACAGCAACTAGTTATGAAGAGCACCCTACTTTCCTGGATCAAATGATGTTACCCACAGAATCAGTCAAGGATTTATTTGCATGCTCTATGTCCATAATACCATACACACACTGCTGTGTGTGCACATACACACACGTATGCCCGAGATAGTTCAGCACACTGGTGAAATTCCTTCCACGTAGAAAGGATGAGAGCAGAGTTGGAACCTTGGCTTCTTGTTTTTTAAGAACATTTTCCACAAGAGCATGGTATTAATTTTGGCTGAGGACTGATAGAACCTCAGCATTCAGCCTAACGCAAGCATATTTTCCTTCTTAACTTCACAATGTACTACTTGACAGTGGAATACAATATTCAAATTAAATGATTCCTATTATTAAAATAATTCCATAGATTATCGTACTGTCTTTGTTACACTTGTCCTCTGTCTGGCCCTTTCAAATTTAAGTATTAGTGCATTATGAGATTATCATTACTAAGAATGTAAAATCATTTCTGTTTCCAATAAATCTGGTAGACCCATTATCTAGACATGAACTGGAAAAAAGAGACTACTACTACTCTGAGCTAATCTGGATGTTATTGTAGCAGATTTCTTTTCCAGTCAAAAAAAGACATCATAAACCATAACGCTACTGTAAACAATTTTGGCAAGAAAAGAGATAGAAGACCACTTTCTTCTAGAAGAGCTAGTTGTAGAAAAGAGCCTTTGGCTGAAAAAGTCTTAAGTCAGTTGGTGGAAGAATAAGTTAAAAGCCCCAAGAACAAACTGAGAAATAGAGAGCACATGAACCAGGCAATGAAACTGACTGGGCTGAAACATTCAGATTCAAATATTTGAGTAGAAGATAGTATCATATTTCCTTAGGCCAGGGATGAAAAACTATTTGGAGTAAGCAATTACATCCTGAAGGCCAGAAATACCCAAAATGAACAATAAGGCCTTGGAAAGGAAATTAAAAAATAATCACACAGTTTTGAGTTTTGACACATAAACAATCCAGATAAACTAGTTACAGCTTGCCAGCTGCTGCATTTCATTAGCAATATACATTGGGGGGGTCTTGCCCCTCTTTCATTAAAGGATAAATTACTTCAAAGCACCTTACATTTACCGCAGTGTAAACGTAGTTATTGTGGAGCACCTGGCGTGCAGGGACCTGCTCCTCTGCAGCACGTTGTTCAGCCCCTGCTCCTACCGGCCTCTAGGTCAGAGGAAAGCCCGGGCCTGTGCTCTGATGACAGGCAGGGCCCGGGGGGCACAGCAACACAGGTAGGCAATGGGCTCGTGGCGGTAACAACAGCTGTAAAAGACGACTGAAGAAAAGAAAAATCAATGTTCTCTGTTTTCCTCAGGAAGGTAAATTGTAGGGAAGGATGGTAGCGAAAAACTGAGCAAAAGCCCCCATTACTGGCAAAGTGCTGTGAGAGGGTGGTTTGGGCTCATGGGAAACGTCTCCAGCTCCTTTCCTTTCCAGCTCTCTCCTCTCCCCTGCTGTAAGACCTCCTTACTGGGTATCAGCTGAGGAAGACAACTCTTTAACAATCTCAGTCTAAGAAAGCAGATGTGAATGGAACAGGATGCACCGTAAGAAAGCTTCCACACATCAGAGATTTTTCTGAAGTCTCCAAGAAGATAGGGTTAGGAAGACAGCGTTGTTAGGTTGTTATGAAACACAACTTGATACTATTCTGAATAATTAATGGTGGCAAAAGGTAAGATAAAATTATATTGCTCTGTCTAAATATTTTTGGTTTTTGGCTAGAGCTGTTTTGGAAGTATTTGTTGTCAGTATTAGCTGCCTACCAATAAACATAGGAAGAACCACCCTTCTCCAAGCCCTCCATAAGCCTGTAGAGAAGAGCTTTACACAATGTTTTTAAATAATTTCTTGCATTAAATCTTAGAGTTTATTCAAAGGGTGCAAGTGTTATGAGGAAATAAACAGGGAAATCATGATTAATTTTTGGCAATTGTGTATTGCTAAAAAGCAAAATTTTATTTTTTTTTGTGCTAAACAACCAGACATAACATAACCAATGTTCTTTCAAAAATTTAATATCAATCTGCAGGAAGACAATTTCCTTTAAAATAAAATGTGAAATAATTTTACAGCATGTAAACTAGAAAGAAATTTTTCTTCAACTGCTGCATTAATAAATCCTTATGAATATAAATAATCTGACGTAATCATTTAAATATCAGGCTCACATCTGTCATTTCCATTTACAGCTTAGTAATTACAGGCATATTAAAAGTTACTATGCCAGAGTCATTTTCTGTCCTGGTCGGAATGTTGACCCAACTTGTCCTTTCCTCTTCTTGGGATTCTGAAAATTGTCATACCTGGAAGCATAAAAAGATATTAGAAAATTAGTCTGAAATGCCTTTGTCTGCACATGAATGCAGCACAGAACTAGTGATGCTCAGTTATATTTTTACTGAAGACTGCATGTCTCCTCAGACCTGCAGGCCCGGAAGAGTTTTCATCCACTAATTTGACTCAAAGCTTTGTGCTCTGCTTGTCTCTTAATTTTTTTTTTTTTTAATTATTATTAATTTTTAGGGGGTAGTGTAGGTGGCAGAGGAGCAGCAGGTGTGGGGAGCAGAAATGGAGAGGGTGGCACAGACTCCCAGGCTCCCTCAGACCCTCATTCTCCTCCTTCCCTCCTCTCCCCCCTGCTGTAAGACCTGTTCATCTGTGCATCAGCTGAAGCAGACCACACTGATTTCCAAGTCCAAAGAACACCAGGCTGTTCTGATGCCAGACACCACTACTGAGAGTCAAAACCCAGCCATCTGAAAACTCAGTGGACTGCTGCTCGATGGGAGCAGGCAGGATGTGCCTTTAAGTCTTAGAGAACCAGAATCCTCTCTGCACTGGGATAGCTCTTAACATAATGCAAGGGTTTTGGGGACTGTGATTAGAATTTCTAGGTCCTGCATTAACAAAAACAATAAAAGACACCGCACTGGTAAAATAAAATACTTTTCCCTTCCCAGTGTGTAACTTAATATTGATGAAAAAAATTGCTGTCAGAAACCACTCGATCCCTCTGCCATTCCCCACATTAGATAACTATTGTGTTTCTGATTAATAAGAAATGTGAAAAGACCAAATCTCAACTGGAATTCACAACTACTTAAATAATTAATACTTACAGTTCAGTAAAATTCTTCCAGTCATCTTGGCTAATGGATGGTCTTATACCCTCAAGTGCAGTCATCAAATGGGACTGAGTAATAATCAGAGTGTTCTTGGCAAGCAGGGAGTGATTAAGGGTGCTGTCCTCCTTGAAAACAGAGCCATGAGCAGACCATGAGAAATGACCACAGAAACAGAGACTTACTGCCAGGAATATCAGCAACGCTGGAACCTCCTCACTACAGATTATATTTACAAATACAATCACTGCTTCCCCTTAGGTTACTGACAGTTCTATTCCTCAAGCTAGGTATCATTCATCTTTGCTATTTTTTGTTACATTACAGTTAATATTATTGCAAAAATTATTTATAAGAACAACAAGAAACATAGGAAAAAGCAGCACTAAGACTAAATAATACAAAAAACTGCCATACTCCGTTCTTCCTTCTGTGATTGGCTTTGACAGCACTGATTTCTGCCCTCAGGTGCTCTATTTGCTGCTCCTGGTTATTTTCCAGAGAGTCTTCTTGAGAGGCTGTTCTAAGCATCAAAGGCTGTGATGATGATGTGTCTCTTTGAGACATGCTGGTAAAATCGTGAGTTATGGAGTTTGGTCCAGACAAACACAAAGAGCTCTAAAGGGGTCACAAGGAGAAATACATCAACTCAACATGGATCCAAAAGAACAACTTGAACATTAAAATTTAGCTCATTTTCGTACCAATTTAATTCAGTATACCCTGCTGCCACCAGCAAAAATTACTCTCTCTCAAAAATATATCACACAAATTTTTGAACAGAGATAGGGGAAAGTACGAGTTTGGAAATGAAGTGTTTCATCTTTGGAAAAAAATCTAAACACTTTTGCAATGGCCTATGTAAAAAAGCATAAACATCTAATAAGTCCACTGTGTTATTTACGTATGAAAATCAGTGGTTCTGAAATCTGAGAAAGTTTATGTAGTTAGCTTTGGAACGACTGAATTTAAATATCCATCACCTCCAAATTTTCTGTGCACTGGATAAAACATGCAACTTCCAAGTTCAACAGTTTTAAAAGTCCTTGTGGCCTCGCTGAAGTACTTCCACAGCTAGAGGAAAATTTAAGTCTCTCAAGATACATTAATGGAACACTGTCACGTATGTTCTATCGTGAATTATACAAAAGCACCTTCCAAGACTTAGCAGCAAGAAATTACTTCTCCAGTGGCAAGAAAAGCTATTTTTGGCTTTAGGAATCAATGCAAGACTGTTTTGAAAACAAGATTCTAACACCTTTGATAACTACCTGTAAATAAGTTCTGCAATGGATCCTCTCTTGAATGGATCACACGCAAGCTCTGAAGTCACCTCTACACCACAAGGAGCTCAGGGATAGCATATTCTCTTCCGTTTATCTGGCAGCCAAGTGAGACTGGCTGGCCCTCTGACACAGTGCTGGCTAGCCAACCAGCACACCTGCAAGCTAGCCAGAGAATGTGCTGCCTTCTATGCAGTGCAATACTGCAATAACAGAAATTCTATGCTTAAAAGCAACAGTGGAAGCCAACATTTTCTTCTGTTGTTTACACAGTCCTGTGGTCAGATTATTTCACTAATGAACAGTCTTCCAGAAACTGAAATATAGTTTTTAGATTCTTATGACTGTATTCTAATTCTCGACAACTAGGTGGTGATTGTTTAGTGATAAAACTTTTCTTAGTTAAAAAAAAAAAAAAATTGTTTTAGTAATAAACTTTGGAAGGCAACAAGCCATTAGACCAGACAGTAAGACCTAGTCTGGATACACTTTGCCTGATTATAAGGCATGAAGCAGTATTTTGGAATTTTGATTTAAAAGTCCTTCAAAGTTGTAGAGAAGTCCATAATTATATCTCATCAGATGGAATCTTCCATCTGGACCACAAGGTATAGATGAAGACAGTTTGAAGGACAAAGCAGACACAACTGTATTTATAAAACCCTACCATTTGCCTGGTTCATTTTTTCTGCTTCACAACTGATAATATTTAGAGAATTCAAAATATCAAGAGTGGAACTTACCAGTTCTGAAGGAGTTCCATTTCCTAGCTCTGATTCATAAGAGCTTCCAAAATAAAGTCGATACATGTTGGACCTTGAATCTTCAGGAAGCAACTCAGACATGTCTAAAGAGATAAGAGATTGCTCTGGTCCTGCTTCTCCATCTATTGCTGAGTCATCTGAGCCGCTGCTGTGGTTTAGAAAAACCATGGAAGACAGACTGAGGTCACTGTCAGAACTAGAACCAAACTCCTGTGACAAAGAACAGAGCAGAATGTTCAGAAGCGTTAATTCCCAACGAACTGCAATCTGAAATAATGTTAAAATATTTAATGTGTAGTCCAAATGAGAGCATCGATTTGCATTTGTTTCTAGCAGCCCTTCCTTCTCGAGGAGCAGAATTCTAAATATTTTGCCAAGAAAATCTAATGCCTGCAAGCAGAACTTTCTGTCTTCATGCTTGAACAGTAATTTGAGGAGATAATCCCAAAGTTTTATTCATTTGTTTTGAACTGTCTCACCCACTCAGTAACAGCAAGTGTTAGGAAACTTCATGAACATTTTCTGTAGTAGAACTGCATCGCTTCTGGCTTGACCATTCCCTCCCAGCAATTTAGTACCTTGTGCAAAGTGGTCTAGGACTATGGTCAGTCTACATTTACAGTGCCTGACATGGTTGTTAGGGAAGTTATGCTGGACATCCCTCCCAACACTAAGAGTTGGATCCTCAGAGTCTCATCTGCTGGTAACAGCTGGAGAAAAAAGAACCCCAGAGCTCTCCTTGCTTTCATGCCCCTAACCCAATACTTCTTTGGCCTCCAAGCAGTGGAAGCCACGCGCTCCCCTGTCCAGCCAGAACCACAAGACAGGCATCAAAAAGGTGACGGCAGGTGGCTGAAGGGAAGATAGAAGAGGAAAAGAGCCTGCCAGTCATGAGGGATAAGAACAAAGAGTGCCATCCTGTACCTTGGAAATGCGGGAGTTAGTTGTGCCTGGAAGGCAAGACAGAGCAGGGCCCTTCACCTCTCTTTCTACACTTCTCCCCCAACCTCAGATCATGTTAAATCTGTCAGAGTAACTCCACAGAACCCACAAATCCCTTGCCTCCTCTATCACCTAAAATGTGTCACCTCAAAACTGAATTTGCTAGATGCTCCTCCAGAGCTTTGAGGGATCCCTCCTATTGACCTGTCAGGCATTTCTCGTAACAATGATTAATAGATTTGGCTAAAATAAATCTTTTTAACATTAAACACTTCTCAAAAATAAAAAAAAACTGATCTTCAAGAAGTATTTAAACTAATATGTAACATTATTCTCATATTATGCTGTAAGCACTAAGATTTTAATTCTTATCAAACAAATTTGCTAAAAAGACGATGGAATTCATCCTTTCAAACATATCAGCATCAAAATAAAGAGACATATTTTATATCAGTGTTATTTACCTGTGTTAAACCTGAGCTTAAATTATGTATTGCCTCTAACTGAGCATTGTACAATAAAGCTTTTAGATCAGCCCCTGTGAAGTGCTCTGTTTTTGCAGCTAAATACTCGAAGTCCACATCATTTGCCAAGGACAGAGAATGACTGAGAGCTTTTAAGATTTCACAGCGCGAACTCTGTAAAAAGGGAGAAAAAAAACAGTCAGTAGAGCAACCTGTTGTTTTGCTTCTTCTCATTTCTAGACAGTGCTTTGTTCCTGTCAGAAGCAAATTCCTATCCAAGGGAGGAATTACCTTCTTTAAAGAAGATACTACCCTAATAATAGTACATAATGGACATCAATCTTAAGCAATCAATCTGTCAAATATAGGCATAAATTCCATTACATATTCTTGAAGAGTTTAAGAGAAACTGTGTCACTGTGTACAGAGAAATACACTCCTCTAAATACCCATCTAATATCTGAGATTTTTATATATGCCATATATAACAACACGAAGCTGAACTCTGCTGGTCATATTTCCTTTTGCATAGAGAAATATGACGGTAGTAGCACTTCTGTTTACCTGCAGGATCATATTCTAAACCAGAATTTAAAAGGAAAGAGTCAGAATAACCGATGTTCTTAGCACACAGGAATGTCTTTGCTGTGCACATTTAAAAAAGAAATAATGTGTCATTTGTTAAACTTTCCAACTAATCTGAGAATGAACAGCACTTCTTTTTTTCCATAAGGGGGAATCAAAGACACACGTTGCACTGCCTTAAATGCCTGATCCAAAACCCACAAAAATCAGTGGGAATCATTCCCTTCCTGACCGGTGATGCATCTGACTTAAAAGAACTTGAATACTCCAAATTATATGTGGGTAAAGGTGGAATCAACTGGATTCAGAACAAAATTGCTCTGAAAACTTTAGATAATCAAGGGCTGGGAATGCCTATGGGTTCATCACTTCAAGCAAACAGCGGATCCATTGGATCTGTAACCCATAGAAAGATGCAGAAGATGATAAACATGACCCTGCAACCAATTTCTTTCTGCAGACTAGTTTACTGTTAAATATTTTTATTACCTTTTTTTTTTTTTTAATCAGTTACATCCACTGGAATGTGATTTGATTCTTAAGAGGGTGGTACAAAGCTGTGTCTTTCCTCAGTTTTATACCAACATCTGGGCACTAAAATCAGTGAATTTTTATGTATACTGGAACTGTGCAATCAACTCCACTTAGGCCAGATTTGAAATGCCAAAAAACATACAGAAAAGGAGTACAACTAAAGCCCAGCAGTTTCCCAGTTTTCCCCGCTTCTCACGTGAAATGCTTTGTTTCCTCACCTGATCAGGAGGTGGGCAGTACAGGCACTTATCCAGTCGCCCTGGTCTTAACAAAGCAGGATCGATCAAATCTGGGCGACTAGTAGCAGCTAGCACGTAAACTCCTTTGGGAAAATGTAGAAAAATATCATTAACACTTGCTAAACTTCGGTGTGGGAAAGGGCACACAGATTAATTATTACCTTGTAAGCCTTCCACACCATCTAACTGAGTCAACAGCTGGTTAACCACTCGGTCTGTAACTCCAGTGTTGTCATGACCTCGGCGAGGAGCAATGGAATCAAACTCATCGAAGAAAACAATGCAGGGCTTAGCTGCCTGAGCTCTTAAAAACAAAGAAAAGCCAGTTAAATCTAACTAGAGAAGAGAGAACCTGCTTACTGCAGAAGTGAAGAGGTTCTGAAGAACTGGATTTCTACGGAATCACTGCTCGTTTTTATGGCATACCTTGTCCTCAGTTATTCCTTTTGGAAGCACTCAGTTGTGTTAATACACACGAAAGCTTTAAAGCCCAGTCACTTCAGACACGGTCTGGGTTCATACACACCTAACGCAAACTATCTACACCATGAACTACATGAGAAGCAAAGGCTATGAAGGATATGCTTGTGTTACTAAGCAGTGCGGCTCAGTACGTGCAGATTTGTAAAAATAAAACTAGTGGCACTGAGAACCTCGATACCAGGCCTGTGCTGATTCCACGTACTGAGCATTCATTACTAGTTGCAGCACACTGGTCTGCATCCTGGACTTATCTGAAAGGAATTCAAGATGTGTTTTCCAAGACAGTTCTGTGATGTGAACCAAAACACTGTAAGTGGAGAGAAACGGGAAATCACCTTCAGAAGTGTACCCTGATCTAAACTGGTCCTAAAAAAGTTCCTAAAAAATGATGTTCAGATCTTGGCAAACTCAACCTGGCCATCTTGTTCGGCAAAAAAAAAACTTGACACAATATCTCTCGAAGAACAAAATTACTTCATGGAGCTTCAACCAATAAAATCTGCTGGAAAGATCACAAATCTTTACAAAGCCAACCTGTTAAAAATGTCTCGAACTGCTTGTTCACTTGCCCCAATGTATTTGCTGAGCAGCTCTGGTCCCTAAAAGGCAAGAAAGAACATGATATGTTTCTTAGCTTAATATGCGATTTAACATCAGTATAGATTTTATGTACTGCAGTGACGTTTATTGTAACCAAGAGAGTGCCATCATTCCGACTTGTTTTAAGTATTAGTTCAATTTTTCTAATGTAACACAACATGTGTTCCAGTACCATAAGGTAACGATTGCCACTGCATTTTGAAAACACATTTAAAATGCATTGCCCAACTTCATTCACCAGCAGAGCCAAAATCCAGGACCTTTTTTAAATAAAAAAAAAAAAGTGAAACTAAGAACATCTAATTAAATT
>VXAV01005230.1:218760-234491 GCA_013399715.1 Alectura lathami
TTCTTTTATCCACTCCATTATCACAAGAGCTCATCTTGACTGCTTGACTGGCTGAAGTGGGCTTCCCAGGCTTCATGGGCACTTAAATTACAAGCAGGAAAACTGCTTGTTTATAAATAAATAATAAATAAACTNCATTCACTTATGTCTCTGAAGACTGAAATGGACGGCTCATCCCAGCATTGGAAACTTTAAGCAAGACAGAAAGGCTAAATTAAAAGGGAAAATGGATGGACTGGCATTCAGCCAAAAAAGTGCTCTCCTCTAGCAAAAGCCCGGCAGAAGACAGTTGGAAATGTGCTGTTCAGAGAGCCTAATCACAGGTTCCTGCAACAGAGTGTGCAACAGAAGTGATGTCAGGAATACCTCCTATTGGTTTTGGGAGAGGGAGGAGTACAGTGAAAGAGTTTTCCAGTTGCTGAAGACAGCTGAAGACTGGGAAGCTACAAAAGCACCTTAAAATCATACCTGTCTTCTTGCTGCCAAATACTGTGGTGCATCTTAAAAATCGTTATTATTCTACTAACAATACGCATAACATTCAAGTAACTGATTTAAAAGAACTGTGGACCTTCGCAGGCAACATGATGGTATCCATGAGGATTTGCTTCACATCTTTTAGGCCACCAATCCTGTCCCAGCCAATGTCCTTAGGTTTATGAAGGCTGACATTTCTCAGGGCTAATGGAGTAAAATCTTTTAAAGCTTTCTGAAAATCCACAGTTGAGAGATACAATTCTGCTTCAAAAAAAAAAAAAAAAAAAAAAAAAAAAAAACAAAGAGAACACATAATCTATCAGTAACAAATTCCTCTCAATACGTAACAGTTAAATACATTTTAAACAGGAAACAAAATCTGGCTTTTCATTTGTGTATAATTCCAAAGGTTCTGGGTAACAGAAGTTAGACTACGAAATACAGATTTTGTTGTGAGCATACCGTCATTTTGAAGTGCATTCTGGTTAGAAATGGAGGCATGAATGGCACGATCAACCAGCATAGTAAAATCTCTAGCAACAAAACCTTCTGTTTCCTTTGCAATATATTGGAGGTCAAGATCAGAGAACTTCTTTGTATCAGAGTTCAGTTTATTTTTTATTATGGAACACAGCATTTCACATCTTTGCTTCTGAAAAATAGAATTGTGGAGCAAGTGCATATTCAGTGTTTTGTCGACGTGGCTTTCAGAAGTTCAGAAAGCAAATACATGAGCTATCTCAAATGTTGAAGGAAATTTTAGTGTCACAGAACCTTCAACTGACAAAATCCGAGCAGGCATGAATATGAACCAAAGTCAGCTCTTCAGCAGAATTTGAGTAAATTCACCAGTTTTACAAATTCAAATGCTTACCCTGCCAGTTATCTCAAATCTAACAGTAGTAACGAAACAACCTCCCGCCCCCTGGTTCTACTGTTCTACGTCCACTGCTTCTGTTTCATAGAAAAACGAATTGGGGCTGATACAAGCAGAACATAGTGGATGTGAAATATATTGCATTAGATAAAAATACATCACATAATTTGGTATCTTCTGAGATCCTGGCTTCTCCACTGATGTCTCATCCTTAGCCATGTAACAGCGTTAAAACAAACAAACAAACCACAGACTTGTGAGCAGTGGGAGAAACCTACATTGCCAAACTCCTTCCTCAGTGGCTTTTATTTGCTTGCCTGTGACAGAAGACAAGCAGGCAGGATCTACCCGTGTTAAATAATACCAATGAGCTGCCATGACCGTGTCAGGTCATTAGGGTGTGCACGGGTACAAACAGTCTACTTTCTCCTGCAGTTAAGTTCTACTGTTTATTCTCCTTCCTTTTTACTCTTCTAAAACAGACTACATTCAAATTAGATGAATACAATTAATATAGATAAATAACCCCAAACCTTCCCACAAAATTAATATTTAGCTTTAATAACACTTTTAACATTTCATAAACTGACATTAATAACATTTGGGGACATACTTATTCCTCTGAGCAGTGAAAAAACACAGTTAGGCTTAACCTCATTTTTCTAACTGCAGTGTTCTACACGTTTTTTTAAAGCTGCTCCTCTAAAATCCCCTTTCAGGTAACAAGGGAACACACATTTTGAGGGAGCAGTTAATCTCACCTGTGTTAGACAACCTAACTTGTTTTAGGTTGGACTGGAATGTCCCCTGAATACAACCTTTCCACTGAGGATGAGGAGAGTGAGGTCAACTGCAGTTGTCACTGGATTGCTTTAGCTTATAATGACACGTGTGAGTTCTGAGGAATTTAAGTATCATGAAAGACCTCAGATGTTCAGATTTCTTCTCATCTTCCTGTGTAACCTACTGTTTTTGTAGCTGCTCCAGCACTGTAATTCAGAAGGCAAACAACATTTTAACCAAATAAATGCCTGAATTTACCTGATCTGGAGACCGGATACATGTGAAGCACTGAAATATGTGAGTTCCTTGAGCTGAAACCAGGGAAGGATGTAGGGCATGTTCAGACTGACTTGTAGCAATTAATGCAATCAAACTCCCCGTGGAAATAACTTCTTTTATCAGATCTTTCAAAACTAAACAGATAAGACATTGCTCCATGAATTGCAAAATAACAAAAAGATTCTGTATTAGATAATACACATTTCTACTGTAGGACAGTGAAACATGAAGGGCATACAACATGTAACAAATAAATATTTGCTTTATTCCCATGTTTAAAGGCTCTTATTTAATAATAATAGAATAAAAGAATAAAACCAAGCCAAACTAAAGCAACAAAAACCCCACAACTCTCTAACCAGCAGTATAATTATTTTTCTAGGAAAATACATTCCATTACTAAAATGCCTTCAGAAGTGCTGTTTAATAGTGAAATTTTTTGCAAGATAATTGATGATGCCACAGGATATTAAACATTATTTTACTGTGCTCTAGAAACATACCACATCATCCAGAGGCAATAATGATACAGACAGAACCGTCCAGCTAGGACAGCACAATTCAGGTGCCAGAAATTCTAAGTTGCTTTGCATTTTCATCCAGACACACGCAGCACACATTACCATAAGCAAGTCTGTTGCTCTGCACTGTTTCAGGGCTGTTCTCATGCTCTGGTGTAGGAGGTACTCCAACAATGTGATCAAGATCATCCATTAAAAGAATGGATGGTTGTCTCCATGATGCCTCTAGAAAAGCTTCTTCCACATTTTTCCTTATGTTTCCTAATCTTTTTCCTAAAAGATAAATACAACTGAATGACAAAACACACCAGGAAAAAGACCATCAGACTGACTGGTAACATGCTCTGGTAATACTCCAGCGTTTGGTTTCAGCTAGCTTTCCTTCGCTCCCCTACATCCGGATACCTGTTTTAAACAAAGTCAACAAGACACCACATGTCCTATCAAAAAAGTACTAGAAGGACCAGTCTGTCCTAAAATGAGATTAATAATCCTTCAGTAACCACTAAGGGAGCCTACAGGTGTTAATTTCTAGACAGTTAAAACCAGAGCAGTATTGACAGCATCCTAAATTAGCTACTGAGGAGCCCTGTAATTGGAAGAATTTTTCAGGGTGAAGGGCCTTGTTCTTTACTGATCTTTCCCTTTGTCTCTGCAGCAAGGATCTCAGCAGGGACTTAAGCAAGCAGAAAGAGTACAGCCATGCAACATAACAGCCCTGTAAAAAAAAAAAAAAAAAAAAAAAAAAAAAAAANNAAAAAAAAAGAAAGAAAACAGAACAAAACAACACAAAAAAAACCTCTGTAAAAAAACAGTTCTGGATTCTCTAACACCAGGATTACAGGTCTTCCAGTATAACGAAAACCTATTAATGCAACATTTAAAAAGTCTTTATCCTGTTCCATCTGTGGTGAAATATATGTATTTTAAATGCAAAAAATGTATGCATTTACCTCACTGCTGTGTTCCTCATCACCTCTACCTGTGACTATTAGATGACTACTGCTAGTAAGCGTGTCATCACAAATCCGGCTCCAGCTGGTTTTTCAATTCTTCTTGGGTGCCTGTGTCATCCTTCCACTGAGCAACACCGTTATTCTTTAACACTTAGAATTTTTAACATAACATTTATTCCAGCTAGCACATCCGATGAACCATACAGTTCATCTTGAAACTTCCTCCTCTTTTGTAACAACTAAGCAGGCATGGTTTGAATCTGGGGGCGGTATGAGGGACAGAAGCTGGTGAACGTGAAATAAGCTTATGACAGTTACGCTTTCATTAGACTGCTGAACTTAAAGATGCTCATTGTGGGGAATCCTTGCAAAAGTATTAACAGTAGAATGGAAAGATTACGACTAACTATGATTGCTTTGTACTTATGGTTCTTCATCATACAGCAAATGTTTGAGAAAGAAACAAGTACTACCATACCTCTTAAAGCCTTGCATTCAATTACTTCCACGTGAGCATCCAGTCTGTCAAATGCTTCTCTGCAGATGGCCTTTGCTAATGTTGACTTTCCACTTCCCTGTGAAAAGAAATGTGAGCTAATGTAAAGTAACAGAACTATTTGCTTCTGTTTCTGGGGACTTTCTATCACAGCACACACAACCCAAGCTGGGAAGGCTGTGAGCACTCTGGTGTTATTTCTCACCAGAAGCATACTCGTATCCTGTCTCAGCATCACCCGGTAGAGCCTGAAGCCATGGACTGAAACAAGCATTAGCCTTAGAGTGGATACTTCCGCTACAGAGAATGTTCTGATTCCACTGATTTCAGTGTTAAGGTATCTACTATTATGCTGTCAGTGTTAAATGCCACCAGGAGAGGCAAGAGGAAAAATGAGAGTATTGCCTACACTGTCATTTTATGTTAGAACATGAAAGAAAATACTGTATTCTAACTTTCAAATATTTCAGAGACAAGAAGTGCCTGTTATATAAACATAAATTAGATTAATGATCTATGGGAATAAACTGAAAGTCCATTGCTACCAATCTTTAAGACTTCCTTTATCTATCTATATACATGCTCATACATGAAATGTGAATATAATATAACAGAATAATGTTTTACTGTGCTAACTCTGTTAACTGCTTGTTTTTCAACTTATTCTTTAATTCTTTGAATTTGCATGGTATCGGAGAAAAGCCATGAAAGCAGTTTTGTAACTATGGAAAGCCATCGGGGAGGGTCTGCAGGCACAGAGCAGTAAGCACACACCTTTCCTCCCGTGAGAAGCACCCCTCCACTGCGCAGTCCCACAGCAATACCAGCCAGCTTCTGAGATAAAGGGCGACCCAAAAGGCTGTGGCTTATGTGTTCAAAAGAAGATGTTCCTAGTTTGTCCACTCCCCTGCACAGCAAATAAAACATGACATGGCCTAGAGCAGCACCAGTGCATACGATGTAAATAGTAGTATCTTGTAGGGTGGTGAGGTTTCAGTGTCGACTGTGCAAAATAATTCACACTTTCAAGAAAAAGCTAAATCTGAAAGACAGCCTCCTTTTTTTCCGAATGGCAATAGAGGGGACACAGGCGGACATCGCTGCGGAACAGCTATCCACTCATCCTGTATCACTGTAGCAGGAGGCAGGTCTCAGAGCTAACTTCAGCTGTTGGGATTTCTTCCATCTGAGTGTCCAAGTAACAACTTGCTAAGGAATGCAGTAAGCTGGTAAAACATGGAGCACACCCGGGCCAGAGAACTCAGCCTTTCAGAAACAAAGCAGCATGTTGTTCATTTGGAGACAACTTTATCCTCCGCCCATCCTAGATCTTTGTGCCTTTGACACAATGGTGCTTCTTTCAGGTCCACCAACAGCCAGTTGACCTGTTTTCTTTGTCAACTTCAAACAAATGTTGTACCATGAAAAATGAAATGAAATGAACAAATGAAGCCTGGTTTCTAACATCCCCACCCTCCCATATCTCATCCCTGCCACAGTAACCCCTGATCAGTTCCCATTCCCTCTTCAACCCCATGCTCTCTGTTGCCTTTCACAATGCCAACAGCATACTACCACAACACTTTAAGTCCCTCACGTCCCCTCTTTCTCAGCTCTCCCTCAAGTCTGCTACTCAGTACCACTGTCAGCCATCACTACTAGCGACAGCAGCTGCACACATCACTAGTTACTGGCTGTGAACGACCCCGCATGCCCTATGGCTGGTTCCAAACCATACCTCAGCCACCTAAGCAGGATAACTAACTAGCTGTTGAGCTCACATGGCACTTTTTTTTTTTTTTTTTTTTTTTAATTTTNGAAACCAGTGCAAACACTATTTGAATTTTATCTCCACAGCTGACAATTCTGATAAAACTTGCAGGAATGAAATTTCTTTGAGACCCATTCCCATCTATTAAATTTGGTTAAACCTGCAAACAGGGAAGCAGATTGACAGACAGACTGCAACACATACTAAGTTTGGCTGCATTTGGAAATCCCAGATTAAAAAAAATCCTCCAACAACTCCAGTGTCCCTTCAAGCTACACAGAGCTCTGTTTCATACCACTAAGAAGCACACCAAGAGCCACTGAACTATCAGTATTTCTTCTGAAACTTACAGTTCTGAGACCTCCCATCCAATTGCCAGACATGGTGAACCATTCAGCTTCAGTCATACATGGTTTTCTATTCACTTCAGCAAAACTGTTCAGAGGACAAAATTAAGCACCTACATACACAAGGACAAGGGCTGAGCCTGACACAAGCCAAAATACCAAAAGACGAGTTGTACTATAAGATCTGGCTTAGTTCTCAAAAAATGTGCACTTTCAACAACATTCTTTTTGTTTTTTGGTGTTGTTAATTCCCATTCCCTCCTGTATTTTCTATGAAAATGTCTCACCCTAAATGGTTTAGTCTGTGGTAAGGAAGGTTGCTGTCAGAATCACGCATTGGTGGCTGGCTGTCACCATCAGCTTTTTTAGGTAGAGGACGTAAAAGAACCTACAACAAAGGAAAATGTTAGTGCTTTACATTAAACACAACTACAGAAGAAAGGTATAGAAGTGACTAGGGTAAATAAATCTGAGTAAATAAAATGTTGCAAGTATGCAAGTATGCTTTGCTGAAGCTTAATTTGCCTGAAAGAAAGATTCACTGGTAACATGGCACAGACAGAACTATTTCCAAAACACAACCTAGTGTTTACAATGATGTAACAAGCTGTGATGAGATGTTAGGCTAACTGCTGTTTATTCCAGACTACGGAGCCCATCATCTCTTTCCCCACCTGCAACTTTGCTCCTTCTCCTCAGTCCTCCTTGTTGTGCTGGCATGAGCACTTGCGAGGCAAGAGGATCAGTCAGACAAAGAAATTGATCTGGTTGAAATGCAGCCTGGCAAAACACCTGGCTTTTTTTTCACCCTAGTGAATTTTTAAATCTGGTTTACAAGGGAGCAAGTATGAAAAGCTGAACTGGCAAACAGGGCTAACTGCAAGGTTCACAGGCTGGAACAGGCTGGTAGGAAGCACTTTAAGCCAACACTGCTGCTGACAAATGCACATTGCCCTTTCATCCTAATACTGGTCACCATCTGTAGAAGTCTTCCTCTGCTTCTCTAACACCAGTAGAAACAAAGCTCTTCTACTTTTGTTGAATTGGAATCCTACATTTTGCAGAAAAACTCTGTTCTAAAGAGCCAAAACAGAACACCTTAATTCTATGCTCAAAATTAACTGTATCTGTTTAAAAATAATTATAAAAAAATGTTATCCCACTGTTATAACCATCACCCTGGAGTCACAGATGTTGGCACAACCAGTGTTATTAATGGACACTGTAATCCTGATATTAAGCAAATACTTAGTTTTCTAAGAAAGGAAATACTGAAGAAACAGAGGGCACCAACTATATAAAAGGGAAAGCAGCAAGAGCTTGGAAGGTTTAAACAGGGAACGTCTCACCTTTGTCAGAACAAGCTACTGTTCTGCCAGCTACGCTGTAAAGTTGTTTTACAGTGGTTTAGGCACTAAGGGAAAGAACAACTAAGCATAAGGACAGTATGTTCAGTCCTGGACAATACTGACTTTCCTCTGCTCTGATTTTTCTGAGCACTTGATATAGACCATGAAATTCAGTGACTACTGCGGCATGCAGGACTCTCACCAATGCCTCAGGCTATAAAGTTACATGTAAAGAATGCAGATGTAACTTAGTGAACAGGCCAACATTTATTAAAAAATGGAAACCAGTATCTGTTGTATATAATGTTATATATTTATAACCAAATTTAACAATTTAAATTACTTGATACCTGATACTATGGGATATTTACTTGTATATTAGTCCTTTGCAGCAAACTGGGACTCAGTATAAAAATATTCTCAGACTTATCTTCTTCAACATGAGTAGGATCTATTACACTAAGAATGAATTCCTCCAGTCCTGTAAAAACACAAGGAACAACTACTAAGATTCCAAACCAATCCAACTTTTATTCCTCACAAGATGAAATATTAATATATTTAGAAATACTAAAATTGTACAGTCTGAAATGAAGGAATAAATAGGTCAGTCATTATTAAAGTTGCAGCGTAAAGAGACATCGGTTACATTGAATGGTGTATACAGAGATCACAAAGGCATACTGCCTACGTAAAACCCACAATGGACCGGTAAGATTTCCACAGCACCAGCCAGTATTATCCCTACCTTCTTCAATATGTAGGTGTATGCAGTCTGTGCTTGTCATTATCCGTGGAAGATCATCAGTAGCAGAATCCTGCAGCCAGGAACTGAAGGCAGATCTAACGTCATCTTCATGAGTATCTTCACGCTACATATGCAGAGAGAAAGAGGGAAATAGAGCAAAGTGTCATTAAGTAAAACTGTTCTCTTTCTATGCATGGAGCACTGGTGTCTCTTACAGTAGCCGAGAGATGGAAGAAGATGAACAGTTTTACTTCTTTGGAGAACACCATGCCACCAACCGCCATTTCTGTCACCTGCTCTGCAGACAGTGCCTGTCCAACCCTTGCTACAGCAACCGCTAACTCTTCCATCACCTTTGAAGATTTTATCTTTAACGCTGACGTGAGACAAGAAGTTGTTTTTATTCTTCTTGTGCTTAGATGTATCGCAAGATCCAAAAGCACTACTCAGTTCCTGGGTTTGAAAGAGTGCCCAGGTTACGCACCAATATTGACCTGGGACTTGCCCTGGGTGCTTGCTGCACCCCTCTTTCCTGCACACCCTGCTTCCTCTACAGACAGCCCCAGCCTCATCCCGGTCAGGGGCACCACCAACAAATTCCAGCTAGCAGGCAAAGAGTCCGAGCCACTGACCCCAGATCACCTACACGAAATGGAACAGGAAAATAAATTGAACCTGCATCTCGGTCAAGTTCCTAATCTCCGAAGCACAGCTCCTGCCTAGGGAAGGGCAACAAACTGAGATTATAGGAGCACTATTCAGGAAGCAAAATGAAAGATGCTGTCACATTTCTTTCTGCTTCTGTCTTCCCCCCCCCCCCCCCAAGAACTAAAACCACTTTAACTGAAATAAAGGGATGTGATGGGGAATGCCATACTTAAAGTTCTGAGGAGCAGGTAATGTGGCAAGTAACTAATGCAGCATCACACAGAAAGAAGCATATGGCTTTGAAGTATTCCTCATTCCAGAGCTACATCTGAGAGACTGTGAAAAATGGTGCTGCGTATGCTCTTACTGTCACAGACACTCCGAAGACTCACTTACAAGAAAACAGAGATTTAGCTATGGAACTCAGGAAGGTTAAATCTTCAGCATGAGGAAGAAAAAACAGCATTGAAAGGAGGCCCAAATGGAAATGGTACCTTCAAAATTAAAATTTTGCGCTTGTGTTTCCTAGGAAATCCACTGGGCACTGCAATGTCTGAAGACCATATGCATGTGTTCTCCCAGAAGACTTAAAAAATCGATTAATCTTTTTCTTTTTTTCTTGTTTTTATAGGCTTAAATGTACACACTTAAAGCTAGGCTGGAACCAGAATTAATGTACTGCCGATGCAGTCTGATGCAAAATTACTGTTGAATATTGTTGCTGTTTTGACTGTAACTGCCTATATTTGAGACCTAACTGAAGAGAACATGCATCTTCTCCTTACCAGTAATGTTTCTGCTTGATGTCAACATCCTTTTTAATAAGCAAGCCACTTTCACTATCTGAACATAAAGGCAGACTCAATGATTTAAGAGGTACTACACAGCATTTGTCTAATAGGTTGAAGAAATTGGCAGTCAAAATTCAGAAGTTCTATCTCCTCCACCCTCTGTGTCCTCTGCTATGTCCTTTAAATAGAAGAATGTTACAAATAAGATGCAAAACTATTTGAAGCATTTACCAGGCATGAAACAAAGTTCAATGGCCTGAAGTATGACTGATCAAAACACAGTGCAGTATTACCAGATGAGCCTTGCCTAAGCAGATCACAGCATCTGCTTGCTTTCAACGACTTACACAGTAAAAATTAAAAAGGAATTATTCAAAAAAGAAATTCCTTTGGAATGATGTCATACATGATAGACAACTTCCAAATTACCATGTAACAAACAAAAACAAATGAACAACAACAAAACAACACAGCAACATTATTTTTTCCAATATATGAACAAATACACGACCAAGAATATCAACTCACTAAGCTCTGTTTGGGTTGCAGTCTAAGAGATACAGGAATTTTAGGAACTGATTGAACTGACTTAATTCGGACTGTTGAATGTAGTTCGATATGCAGCTTTTTTCTCAAACCATCTGGAATCTGAAATATTTAAAATAAAAGCAAAGAAAAAGGAAGCATCAGAAAACAAAACCATTGCAACATTGCATATGTAGTACAGTGTCAGTTTCTTCAACAGCAGCAGAACCTTACATTTGATTGCTTTATTCCTTGTAACTTACAACAGAATTAAAAAAGAAACCACAGCACTGATGGTGGCATTCAAACCCTGCTCTCTCATGCACACTTCTGATTGTCTTTCATCCTACTTCTGAAAATTCTCACGATATCTGACCATCTACTAATTTCTTTAAAGAAAAAATAAATGAAGTGTAAAGGAGCAATTCCTCATGATTCTTAGACTGTTGCAAAAATGCTTTTAGTACAGGAAACAACAACCAAAGCAATCCCACCCTCATTTGCTGATTGCAATTGATTTCACCTGGGCAGGTAAGTCCAAACAGGCCACTGAACAGATCAAAGCTGCACACAGCTGCAGTACAGACAGAAATCCCATTTCCCTAAATTGTACTGCTCAGTTTGCCCTTTAAAAAGGAAACTACATTTCAAACATTCTGTGTTGCTCTAAATGCACTTCCCAATTGAAAACATCTCATAAATGTGTATTAAGCAATTTGATGGTTGCTGGCATTTGGGAAATTGTTACATCTCAGAAGATTTAGTGGCAAAGACTACTGCAGGCTTTTGCTCTCCCCCTCAAAGAAAAAGCAAGCGAATGGTGAGAAGCGTAACATGCCAAAGTAGTCAAATAGGGGAGTGCATTCAATGTATTTTTGTAGATCCTGCATGTGTTTCCAGGAAAGGAAGGGCATAAGCTGGCTGCAGTTCTGTCAGAATAAGCTGAAACGTCCATGTCTGCACACTGGGACTGCGGCACCTTATCAAACTGTGTACACAGACCAAGATATGTAATTTAATGGTATAAAAGCTAATTATTCATCAATGAAAACTGTAACAGTACCTAAGAACACCTGTAAACATGAAACAATAGAACACTGAGCAATTTTCCTCATTTGGTGTGAAGGCACTAAGGGGTGAAGAAACCCAGAGCACACCACGTACCTTGTAGGATGACGGCAACATGAACGGGGCGGCCTAGCAAAGCGCAGCCCTAGCACACAGCACTCCACTCCAGTACAGCCTAGCTGGGAGCCTCGCGCAAAGCCCACATCCCCGAACTGCACCTTAACCAGCCACTTCCACAGCTCCCCAACAGCAAACATTATCCAACAAAAAGCCCAAAAAGACAGCGTGCTCCAACTGACCCAAACTCCTCCAACATGCAGGGCGTCCCCACTGCTGCCACACTCGATGACACTCTTCAAGTCTTCAAATCCGTTCCAAACAATCTGGACAACAGACCCCTCACTGGGTGTGTGACTGCTGTTGGAATTGGAATTATTCTTTTCTTGCGTGCTAGTCAAATGTTTCTGCTTTTCAAATGGCAGATTTTGCTTTGCTTCTTGATGACGCTGTCTTGGGGAA
Organism: Alectura lathami; assembly: GCA_013399715.1. NCBI lineage: Eukaryota > Metazoa > Chordata > Aves > Galliformes > Megapodiidae > Alectura > Alectura lathami. Next base: position 230,916 of record VXAV01005230.1, read on the forward strand.
AGCAGCTCGTTAATTTTCCCGTAAGATACTACAGCATTTGGATCCAGATCAGTATATTCTAAATTCCATGGAAAAACGTGAATGGCATTGTCTTTCAGGAACGCGTGAGTGGCTGAGGCATTCTGTACGCTGGGAGGCTGGGACTGACATACTCTAAAGATGGAATCCATGTGAATTAAGTTCAGCAGCTTGTCTTGGAAGGTGCTCAATTCACCTTTATCACCCAAAGTTTTTTGTTTCTGATCAGCTGAGTGAGAAAAAATGCTCCCTATGAAATTCCACATACTTGGGAGAACATTTGAGCCAAACGCCACATTTGCATCAGCCTTACTCTGTTCAGGGACTCCTGGATTTAAGTGAGGTTGGCTGGTCAAAGGGTCCTTTGTGGTTTCTTCTTGCCCCATGTTGTTCTTCACAAAACTCTTGAGCAAGACATCCCTTTCTGCAGAAGGCATGCCAGTGATGTTTTCCTCAAGTTCCCGTGTTTTGGGGCATATCAGAAGCTCCGTGCACGGTTCTAACCTCCCAAAGGGGGCTGCTGGCATAAGTGTACCTGAGCATGAACAGGGCAGGCGAATGAGTGCATCCACTCTCACAGAACAGCTTACCAAGGTCCCACAGAAGCACCCCCTGTTGCTTACCTATTCTGATGTAAATGTGAGTGTGTTGTTCAACCCATATAGGAAAGATGGCTTTTGGAAATACTATTCGAATCTGGTCCAGAAGATGTTTTTCCAGAGAGGAAGCATGGAGTTCCTAGAAAAATGTGGGATCATTATAAACTAAATACTTTGTATATCTTTAAAAATTTCTACATCTCTTTCTAATGCACCGTTTGAAACATAAAATACAATGAAAACCCAACATTTTGTATTTCCTTAGGAGCAGCAAAGAACAGGATTGTGCCAAAAACGGCTCATGTCTATAATCTGTGTCATCTTTAAGGAAAGGACACGAACAGTGGAAAAGGTTTTATTACCAGAATTTCCCAGTCATCTGCTGAGAGTGGTTCCACTTCTACTTGCTGACAGGAGGAGACGTGGGAACAGGGCTCAAGGAATACCTGACAAAAGTAACATGATTTCAAAATAATTTAACTTCTTAAACATGTAAAAACTCCACCTTTACCTCAACTAGGAAACTGACACCTCCTGCATTACATCTTTTCACTGCCCTGAACATGCATCTTCTTAACAACATTCATCAGCAGGAGATGTTCAGTGGACTGGAGATGGATTACGCTGGGCATGCCCAGGGACTTCAGCACTCCGTGAACAGAAGTGAATGTGCACAGCAGCCTCTAGAGCTTTAGCAGCTGATAACAAACGGTAATTCGTCATTGTATATTGATCATAGAAAATCCCTGATTTTTTTTTTTTTTTTTTAATGTCATAGAACCTAGAATGTTGAGAAATTCATCAAGTCATGCGCTAATCCAGGTAAGGCACAAACAGCTGAAGAACTAGGAGCGGGGCAGGGAAATACAATACAACAGCAAACCCAGCTCCTTTATGAATAATTTCAGAGGAAACAGCCCCATTTCTAAAGAAAAGTTTTCGGGAAGAATGATAAAAACCACTGTGGCTTATAGAAAACAAGTATTTTCAGAAAGAATCAAGCATGTATTTCAAAAGTTCACTTCTACCTAAGGTTGCATTTGACAGAAATTCACGATTTCCAACCAGTACCATGTCGTGCATTTTCAAATAAACTTTGTTTTCCTTGAGATAAAACTATTCCTGTCCTCTGACAGACTTATATTTCAGATCACCTTTTCTAAAAGTAACGATTGATTTTAAATTCTGTGGGTCCTCAAGCCTGAGGTCAAGCTGTGCCGCACACCCCGCCCCAGCCTGGCAGCCAGAGCAGCGTGTTCGCATGAAGCACAGCACACGTGCTCCCCCTGAATCCAAAAACACAGCAAAGCTACGTAGACAGCATTTCGATTATACAGATGATTATTTCTGGGCAGCAGCTGAGCGAGATGTTCCTAGGGTTGTCTTTTTTTTTTTTTTTTTTTTTTTAAGGCTATTACTTGCCTGAACACAACAGGGCAGCTGCCTTACCACTGCCCAGTACATCTTACGGTTCTGCAAACAGATGTAGCATTTCTAGAGAGAATACGCGAAACGCGTCAAGCAGCTAAGATAAAACGCTGCCCTGAGGCACGTTCTCTGATGCCTTCTATTATGCTGAATAAAATTTACCACAGGAGAGAACAGGAATACATGAACATAGCACGCAGTAACAATGTGCGGAGCGCTGCCCTTCTACGCTTGTTTATACCTGTCCATAGTAAAATAACCCTTGGATGTTGGAGTAGTAACAGTCCCACGACAAAAAGCTTTGCCTGCCTCCTGGGAAGTTTTCCAACGAAAGAATCATTTACAACAAGAAGTTTAACACTGCCCAAAGAGTAAGAGGCAACGTTCAAAGAGAGAGGACAGGAGGGTATATGGTGAAGGGGAAATACCAGAAGAAAACTTCAGACCAGAAGAAATATGAAGTTAATAATTACTTAAAAATGGCAGGAACTCTGGGCAGAACACTCGGATCAGATAATTCCCGGCTTGTTTAATTGCTTTACAGCATATTTTCCTAACGGCACTGCAGATAATGGCTCCAACACTGCGAAGACCTACCCACCAGCCTACCCTAACTTTATTTAGGCAACTGCTAATGATTAACAAGCAAATCTTTCCACAGCTGAGATGTTTCAGAACGGTCAGCCTGTCTCCTGAGAGGATTTAGATGCAGCAACTGCCTAAATACTTGAAACAAGAAGGAAGTTTACAGCTAACACGTACATTATTACCCTTACAGATCTCTTGCACTGTAATTATTTAAATAAATAAATAAAAGAGATCGCATTTCATACCTGTTCTCCATCTGTAATGCCAAATTTCTCTGCTAAATGCCTGTTAATCTCTGCAATATTTTCACTCTGATGACCTCGATGCCTTATTTCCATCCAGCTCAAGTACATGGGCTGCTCACCACCGGATACTTTCACAGCTTGCCCCTAGGAGTTTCAGAGAAATAAAAGCAATTATTATCAGACCAGCCAAGAAAGACCACTCACCTGTATTCACTTTGAGAGCTGAAAGTAATTCAGAAATGTTTTCTGGATTTCACAATCCTATCACTACTCCGTAGCAGTAACGCGCAATGTTTATGACACAGGAGTAAGGGGCGATTCCATCCGCAACGACAGAAGAAAACTGACGCTGGCAGATCAGCCAACTTCTTAGTCGAGCCTTCCCTTGGAATTCCGCTCCTTGTCACCTATCTGCACAGCTCCTGCATGCTGTTTACAGTTTTTAAACAGACTTTCATTTTTATGGACTGTGAAGTAAGGAAAAATACTTTGTCTTCCGTTCTCCTGTATCATATACTCTGCAAAACACATATGCTAAAGAAATGTATAGTTACACACTTCCGTTTCCCAAATGTAGAAAAAACATCAGCATCTCGTCAAGTTTCTCATGCACTTTGACATTCTTCTGCCCTTGTTCGTGCTGTTTCTGACCCGGGGGGGGCCCGAAGCCCCCCCCCCCCCTCCCCCCGTGCCCCCCC
>VXAV01005230.1:235184-260938 GCA_013399715.1 Alectura lathami
GGCGGCGGAGGGAGGCGCAGCGGTGCGGGCCTGCTGCGGCCCGCTTCCTCCCCGCGTCTTGCAGGCCTGTGTCAACGCCGCAGGGTGCTGGATGGCTGCCGCCGGGCTGCCCCGCGCGGGGGGTCTCCTCCAGGGGACGGCGCGTGGTCCGCCCCGGCTGAGCTCCCTGTGAGAGCTCTCTGGCTGAGAACGAGACAGTTCAGGGGTGTTCTGCGGGGGTGGAGGGGTCCCAGATAGCTGTGTGCGCTCGGTCGTTTCTGGCCAGGGTCCCAGGTCAGTGCTCTCGCACGGGGCGAGGAGCAGAGTGGAGTTTTACAGAGGGATTTTTCTGGGAGGATCTGAGGAGCAGTGGCCGGCTCGAGCTGTTACTTTTGTGGTAAAGCAAGAATGTGAATGTTTCAGAGCACTGTTTATTATCCTCTGTTTCATGCAGGTTTACACTGTCAACTTGGAATCTCGCTACTTGCTGGTACAGGGGGTTCCTGCGTTAGGAGTTATGAAGGAGTTAGTGGAACAGTTTGCGTTGTACGGTGCCATTGAGGAGTATCACGCTCTAGATGAATACCCGGCAGAGGAATTTACTGAAGTTTACCTTATAAAATTCCAAAGCCTCCAGTGTGCAAGGTACTGTACAGAGCAGTAACTGCCTTTTGTCGTTATAAGCTGTTACACCCTCTTCATTTACGGTCTGCTAGATTCTAGAGCTGACGTGAACTCCTCAGTTTTGCCAATACCGTTTAATTTCCTTCAGGGTGGCCAAGAAAAAAATGGATGAACGAAGTTTCTTTGGTAGTTTGCTGCATGTGTGCTATGCTCCAGAATTTGAAACAGTCCAGGAAACTAGGGAGAAGTTGCAGGACAGAAGACGGTATATAGCAAAAGCAACGCATCAAAGAGGTGTGTGGTTGCATTTCGTGCGGCATCTTAATGTCTCGTTTCAGTGCTGGGTGGGTTTTGGTAAAGCCAGAAGTGCCCATTAAGGAAAATGCTTTGTACTTAGCTGTTTTAAAAGATGCATTTAAGTATGTTTGCAGCAGAATGGGGGCAGTTTTTAATTATTTCTAGGGATGTATCTTTCTGAAAGCAATTTCTATGTTTTAGTTGATACAAAAAAAATAATAATAATAATAAAGCTTTAAAACCTCATTGTTTCATTCTTTTGTTTTCTTTTCAAAATGTTATCAGAAATTTCAAGCACTGCCAGGAAACTTAGGATCACATTTTTTACAGTTTTTTACTGTTGTTCCAGCTTTTTTCTGAAAAGACAGTTTTGTAAGGAAAAAACTTTTCCAGCCTGCCTTTTGGCAGTGGGGCGGTGCTGAGAGTGGACTGGACTTGCAGGCTGCTGTGCTGCGGAGTTGCCAGGCAAGCTGCAAAGTGAGCACAGTGCCAGGCCCAGGCTTCTCCTGTCTTGTGCTTAAGTACTTTGATACCGTTATTCATGGGAGGAGGATATTGAAGGTGACTGGGCATGAAGTGTCACTGGCATTGCTTCTGTCACTGCATTAGTGCTTCTTACGTGTTAGAACTAACAATGACATGAAAGAGTGAAGCTGCTTTCTCTCCATCTTTCTTTTAAAGACTGCTTTGTGCTAAAGAAGATCGAGGGGCCTAAGATGACCAACTCTGACCGCCAGTGGAGTACATCAGGGTCGTGTGCACCTAATAACTGGGATCCATCCTGCTCCCCGAATTCTCACAGGGTGTCCCAAAACACAGGATGTCCTTCTGGGAATCACAGTCAGGGCCTGCAGGCATTCCCTCAGGGTGACAACCCCAGCGCTGTAATGTGTGGGACCTTCGGTCAGAGCACGCCCCTGCCCCTGAAGGTACAGCCAGGACGGGCCTCGGCGGTGTCTGCAGCTCAGCAGAGAACAGCCCCAGCTGATAACGGCACCGACAGGTTTATGCCTCGCGCAACGCACCTGCAGGAGCGCAAGAGGAAGAGGGAAGAAGGTAACAAATTTGCCCTCACGGACACAAAGGCAGACAATGCTGACGTCATCATTGGTCCCCAGCTACCAGAAATACCCAGAGTGGATATGGATGATGAGTCGCTGAATGCTTCAGCTGCCTTCATTCGAAATAAGTTGAAAGAGGTATGGATTCTTAAAGGTCCGATACTTTCATTTTAAAACATAGACCTTTTTTAAGTATGTTGCTAAATATTTGCCAAAAGACACATTTATCCCGTCCCTTCCCAAAATACCCAAGTCCAACAAGGGTACCAAACCTTACTTTGAAACACCTCTGGTGTGAAGAGGAAGGGCAGAACGTTTACCAGTACGTATCACAGAGCAGCTGAAACCAGTTTGTGCGGTTCAAGTTGTCTTTCGTAAAAAGTATTGCTAACACACTTGCATTTCCTAAGTGTTTTAGCTCTTCTGTCTTGTACTTAATGCTGCCTTTGGTGTTACTTGTCCCCCTTTTCTACAGGAAAAGCCAGTACAAGTGTGATCACAGTAACACATGCCTCCTGATACTCACACAGTGGGGACACAGCCTTACTCTAAAACTAGCATTAACAACAAGAATGGTTACGGTTTACGTGGAATCTCTTTTTCCCCAATTCAGGTAGCAGAGTCTGTTTCAAGAACATCTGTGGAAAAGCCAGACAACAGTGCCGCCAAGCCACTGGTAAAGCAGAGAAGGAGAATATAGATACTGCTGGCAGCATCTTTCTACAGTCCTTTATAAAGGATATGATTTAAAATATTTTTTAATGTAAAAAACTAAGTATTTCATACTGCATTGCCAAGGAACTCCCTGTTAAAAACTGTATCAGTTTTTGTCTCCTGGAATGAACAAACCAGTGTAATACTGTAGCAGTCTTGTCCTGTGTACCTCACCCTAAACGAACTGTAAACAGGTAAAGAAATGTAAGCAAATCTTTTTTTTTTTNTTATACAGTAAAGGAATACTGACACTTTAATGGTTTTGTGTTGCTTTTATTTCTACCCTACTATGAAGAACAGAATTCTTACAACAGTGTTCCATGTGGAGTTACAGTTGGTCGTTTTCCTGGAAGGTCTTCTTTTCAAATGCCATACTGCTCTGTTGAGTTAGGGGGGGAGGAGAAAAAAAAATTGTTTCAGTTAACTGAAAGATTTTGTTAGAAGAAGATGGCAAACTGAAATGTGTCAGCAGTGAAAATCCTTCCACATAGGAAATGTGCTGCGTTGTGGCACAGAGAAGGTAAACTCAACAGCATTAATGGGTCACCAAGAAACCGATCACAGCTATAACCCCACAGGGAAGGCTGGTGAGCTCTGAGCTTTCTTCATGTCAAGCTCAAAGCTGACCTGACATCTGTTTATTGATGTGGGGACGTGGAAGGACATGTGAATGGGGTTCTCTCTTTAACAATGAAACTAGAGACCTAGTAGAAAGGCACCAGGTGCAGAACAGAATGCACAAACAGTGCAAGCAAGGAACAGGCTCAGTTTTCCACCTGCTGCCATGATGGGCTGGAATTGTCTACCTGGTTTACTAACAGTTCTGACAAAAAGCAAATCATTTTTATATGCTGACTAGCTAACATAAATGTTGTTCAGAAACCTTTTCTAAAGCTTTTCCTTGGTGTAAAAAAAAATAAGAGTACTGACCCTGGGTCACTGAAAGCCTTCTGACAGCCTGCCAGAAGAAATCTGCATTTTGAAAGCAGCTGCTTTGCAGGTGACCTGAGATAATCCAGACTGCAACCGCAGCTACAGGATGCCTTCCTCCTGTCCTCCAGCCTACCAGGCAGGAGAGCTGGCAGGAAACGTAGGTATCGAGCCAATAAAAGCTTGGGTTGTTTTCAGCAGTCTTACAGAACTTTTCTGTTTCTGTGAATTACTGCATGTATATCAGAATCTTGATTTTCCATCTCCATGAAGGTATTTAAAAATGAAATACAGTACAAATAGTACAATGATGGATTAGTTTTTTTTAAAAAATACTATAAAGCAGACATCTTCAGTTTGATTTAACACTGAGGAAATGAGCATGTCCTAAATTACCACCTTATAGAAAAAAATCTCTGAGATGAATTCGATGTGTTGCTCAGTTGGATGGAATTCAAGAATGTCAGCACTATGTTCTGAGGTGACACTCCTAAGGTATTTTTTCAGAAGGTAACTGGGCTCTCCCAAAAGAATCAGTGGTGCCAGTGGCACTGAAGAAAGAAAAACAACCACGGCATTCCTGGAGAGGTTTCAGGTCAACTCTTCAGGAGCGTGGTCTCATTCTCTTAGCCTAGGAGGGGGCTTCATTACACTGCTGCCCAGCACAGGCAAGTGACAAATGACACGGTATGTTTTTATGTTGCCTGGTGCCAGCATTTGACTGGGTAAGGACACATGTATACCATGAAAGGCACCTCTGAGCTCAGAACGTGCACGTCTCACGGCTGCAGCACTCACCGGTTGCATTCAGCAGATCCCACGTAAAGACAGTTAATGCCATAATGTGTACACATGCTCAACAGCAGTAGAGAAGATATTTGTACTTTTCTTTTTTTAACTCAAGGCTGATGTACCTTTATGTCTGGCAAACATGGTCCAAAAGCTTCTAAGAGAAGATTTTCATTTCTGACGGCTTCTTCAAAGTCCGCAAAAGAAAGCTTGCCATCGTGGTCGTAGTCCTGCAAGAGGAGAACTCTTTAGCAAAGGATGATTACTTGCAGTAATTGCCTTTCCGTTTAACGGATATTTTATTCATGTGGTTGTGAATATTTTCCTTGGGCCATCAGTCTGGGATCCAACATAAAGAGCAAGCTCAGCTATCTCATATGCCTTCACCAACAGAATTCGTGAGAATCTTGTGGACAGATCTCAACCACAGTTGCACTAGGACAGAAGTAAATGTTATGATGTATTCTGTGTATGTATTTACATTGTGAGCATACCTACATCCTGCAGTACTTTACCCCAGTGGTTTCTATTGCAGGCATACTTCTGCCACGTCTTCTTCACGTACTGAACACAGAAGCATGTGGTGGAGTACGCCAATGCCAGCCCACTTCTTTCTTACTGCAGAATATTCTTCTAGGGAGGAATATGCTGGACAAGATGCATCCTTGTGCTTTCAGTATTTCTGCAATTTGAAAACCTCCTGTTTCTACAGGCATGGCAGCTTAAAGCAACAGTGAGCAGAAGTATTTCTTTAAACCTTATAAAGAAAAGGCTTGAAGTAAAAAAAAAAAAATGGGGTGATACGGTTCCAACGGCCAGAAAAGCAGAGGCACGGAGATGGAGCGATTGCGAACAGGAAAGGCTCAGCACCAAGCAGAGCCATAGCACGTCCATTGTAAGTACTGCTAGGTACGAAATCGACCACCGGGCTGGATGTATGCTTAATTGCAACGCAGCTCCACCTAGGGACAATTGGTTAAAGGGCATTTTTTTGTTCCAGCAATATCCTACTCAGACAACTGCCCAGCAGCCAGATCAGGGCTGGACCTTCTTCTAATAGGAATCTGAGTTTTCTGAAGATCTCATGGAAAAGCTGAAATTGGACTATGCAGATGATTATTTTATGGCATGTTCTTATGTGGATGAAGATTTCATTAGGTCTAGACAATACTGCTTGAGCTTGGACTTGTTGTAGTCCACTTACCAACTGCCCAGAATGTGAGGACATTCATTTTGGATGCAGCCTGGTGGAAACCTGAGCATGCAGGTGCTCCAAAGATGAGCAGTTGCTGAGTCCTGTCTTTCTGCATGAGGCTCAGCAGTGCCTGAGGGACAGTTCAGATGAAGGTGTGCAAAAAGGATGGGTTTGAGAAGTGGTAAGACAGGGTTAAATAAAAAAAAAAAAAATTGGGATTGAAGATCTGGTTTTAAGTGAGATTTTTTAACCACCACCACAAGAGGGGAGGTTGTATGCCTTGATCCAAGGAGAATGGTGAACACAGCCCCTGCCTGATGTGGATATCCTCGATTAATCACAGTAAGACTGGTGGAATGTGAATCACCCTTCAGGTTACTATTCTAACAGCATATATAAACTAGATAAAGCCATTTCATGATCAATTGATAAAATACAGATGTACTTAACAATAAAGCTCCTGGATATGCCTAACACAGGGATAAATGCAGATTGTGCTTTTGAATGTTCTCTGAGCTTTTGTTTTGACCATGACTGTGTGCACACACACTTGCACACGCAAGTTTATACAGAAAATGTACAGTATGTTCACATAGACCAGTAGTTTTGCATGAGGATACTGGACTGGGACTCATTAGACCTGGACTGTATTTCTAGCCTTCCTTGGGACACTTATCACAAGGACCTAACTTTGTGGCTCAGGATCCCACTGTAAAACAGATGCAATGTTTTGTTACCTCATAGGAATGCTCTAAGGTTCAATTACTGGATGTTTGAAAGATGTTAAGTATCATGAGAAAACACTTGCCATTTTCTTCAGTGCTACGTCTACCAGGTCCTTAATTCCCTCATCAGGATCTTCTTCTGATGGCTGTTGGAGAAGGCTGTTCTTCAGCATTTGAAACATCTCCTCTCTTGAAATGTATCCATCACCATTCAGGTCATAAACCTCAAAACAGTCTTTTCAAAAGATAAATCAATTTAAAGTTCATACAAACAATATCACCCACCATAAAAGTTGTTGCTTACAGACAGAAGATATGAGGTGTACATTGTACAGCACCCATATTGAGCAACATTTAACATACTCAGGTTAGATGTTGGGAAAAGGTTCTGCACCAGGTGGTGGTGGGCATGGCACAGGCTCCCCAGGGCAGTGGGCACAGCCCCAAGCTGCCGGAGCTCAAGGAGCGTTTGGACACCACTCTCAGACACAGGGTTTGGGTTTGGGGTGGTGCTGTGTGGGGCCAGGGGTTGGGCTCGGTGATCCTTGTGGGTCCTTTCCAATTCAGGATATTCTGTGGACCTATATATTATTTATACATGAAATATATGCATCACATTTTGATACGGGTCAGTTATTGCCTGCTTGCCCATTATAGTTAAAATCTACTGTGCTCAAATATAAATAATCTTCAGTTCACAGAAACCATAGTAGCTTACAGACCTTGACTTCTCTAAGAGGAGCTTTTTAGAGTATATAGGGTTCTAGTTTAGAAGCCCAGCTTCCCATGGCTGGGACCAGCTGTCTGTATCAGAAGGGCTTTGAACAAATCACATCCCTGTTTTTCCAGAAACTGGTTTAGAAAAACAGAGGAAAAACAATGAGCTGTACTAGCATGGAAAAGACAACTGAAGTATCTCTAGAGGCAAACAGAGTGTTTTCGGTATGGGCACCTGACTAATTTATGTTGCACTTTCTTCTACCTCCCTGGAACCAGCAATCTAGGACCATAATAAATTTTAGAATACTTCACAAAACTTATTTAAAAAACAAACAAAAGTTTTCAGTTTGGGGCAGTTTTTCTCACCAAAGGCTTCGTCTCCAGTGAGAAATTGTACTGGCACTCAATTAGGACAAACACCACCGTGTGCCACCACGCAGCAGTACATCCCAGAGTGCTTACAGCGGGGCTGGGTATTTTATGGCCTGTGGTTGTTCTAACGTTACATCCTGGCACAAATCCTAGTGGTGTGACATCCCAGGCCATGTTCCAGTGCAACGCTTTATGATGAAATTATGCAGCATGTCATGGATGTCTGATGCTGCAACCAGGGAACTATGGAAGCAACATGCTGTCGTTCTTGTCTATTATACTTCCCCTCCACCCCCAACCCCTTTTGTTGTTGCTTCTTAAAATTCCAGACTTCTTGCATTTTTTTTCTCCATCGTTACCCTGGAGGTTCTCAAGACCATCTCAAAAAGCAGACTCAGTTTTTCCACCTATGCTTCCAAGCTGAAGAACTGCTACAACTAATGCAGCTGCTGCTGTCTCCCCCTTGTGCCAGGAAATGAATGCTGGCACAGATCCTGTTTGGCTTGAGGGGGCTGTCAGCCAGCCAGCCCTTCAGCTACATCTGTTTACTTCTAGTTCTGTGCGTGAACACAAAAACATACATTCTGTCAAAACTATACCGTGGAACAAGCTTCACTTCAGAAGATTTTGTGTCAGCAACACAATAAGGCTGTTTACACAGAATAATCTCTGCCTCAGAAAAACTGTTTCAGACCTCATCTTCACTGAACACTACAGAAGAAAACCCTTCAATTACTGAATAGTTTATGAGTAACTAATAAATTAAAATGAAAGTGATGTGTAATTTAATAGTCACGAGTGCTATGATTACTACCGAATACTAGCATGCAGATAAACCTTACATTTAATCCTTTCTTCCAGCGTCCCCCGAAGAAACACCGACAAGCCTTCCACCCATTCCACCACACTGATGCAGTTATCATTGCTTTTATCGAAAGTACGGAACACTGGGGAGTGTATTAGATACATTTGAAATTTATGCAGTAAAGAAATGTAAAGGAATATTTTCTTAAATTCAATGAAAAGATAAAAAGCTTTCTGTTTCTGAAGATGTTTCTCTGCTTTCATCAAGGTGCAATTACCCTTCTTCAGTCTTTCTAAGCCGTAACAGTGGAGAGGATTTCACCCCTCAGCCTAGTGCTCTCTCACTGCTGATTCCTGCTGGGATAAGGCATTTTGTTTGATCCTTTACCTTCCTGACTTAAGTAACTACATGTTCTGTGCATACATAAACGAAATAAACCAATATGCCAATAAACCATTAATGCTTATCTGCACACAGCAGAGACTATTAGTTTCTCCTCTACACACAGAGCTGGATCTTGGTTTCCCTTCGCAAACTGAAATCACCCCCCTTGTTTGTAAGAATTAAAATATCTTTTTAAGAATGTATCCATGTGGTGTATCTTCCCAGAGACACAACTTCCTGCAGGAAACAGGATTTTCAGTTAAGTACCTCTGTGCTAGACAACAGGACACAACTGAACCAAGGGGTGGCTTCTGGTGGCCCAAGACAGAAAAGGATGGCAGGCTCATGCCTTCTCCACATCCCCCTCTACATATCGGTACATCAGAGACCATTCACCAGCTGCATGTGTGGCCCTCGTTTTACTCATCTGTGAAATCTCGGTATTTTCAAGGGCTCATGTTGGCCCACCACTCTTATCTCCCTCTGCGGCCTGACTAGCACCTCCAGTGCTGTTCACACTCTGGCACCCTCAAGTCTTCAAGGACAGAGCCATCCACCAGCTGCAGTGACCAACAACTCGCAGAACCACAGGGGACAGAAGACAGTGACACTGCACTGCCCTCTCCTGTCACAACACTGTGGTGACAGGGACAGAAACATCCACATGACAGATCCCCAGCTGCCTCTCTGCCTGGTCTCCCTCACACAATGGAGCGAGCTTTCCCATACCATAGGAAAACTGTTCTGCAAACAGAAAAACGTACCCTTTACTCAGCAGCACCTGTGCGTGACCGTTCCCTGGCTGTCCTTACGTGGCTGAGACGGCAATATTCTGTCCAGGCATGGTCACTGGGTCAAGAATGTACTTCCCCTCCCCTCTGGGCCTTCTATCTCCCTAGCAACTGAACTCCCACAACTGGGCAATCACTCGCAGCCACTGTAGCAACAGCTTACACAAACTTTCCTGTTTTGTCAGCTTCTTTTACAGTGATCAAAGGCGTCTTCTTAGCAATAGGGATCCACTATTCTCATTGCAGTAAGAAAAGCGACAGGAACAAAATTCATGTAACCTGGGAAGTCTTCAAGGGAACTGCGTTAGAGATTGCTGTTCAGAAACGCCTGCCCAAGGATTACAGATAACAGCCTTACAGCCTTTTCGAGCCTACGGATCTCACCTCTGTCCATAACCACGTCGTCCGTCATGCCAAACTCCCTGTGCAGGGTGTCTCTGAACACGTTGCGATCGAAGCCGACCGCAGCAAACCGGCTGCTGGACGCGGTCACCAGCGAGTCGAAGAGCTTGATGAGGCATTCCACTTCTCTCTTATTAACTGCCGAGCCCAAACACAAGCAGATTTTATAACCAAAATTGTTAAAACGCAAGCACGAACGGGAAAACCACGGGACCCGGCCACCTCGGGCATTAACCTGCTTCTGAGGACAGAAGAAACGGAACCCCCCTCCCCGCCACGGGCTGTTCCTAAGGGATGGGAGCGCGTAAAGCCCCGTCAGAAGCCTCAGGGGACTGCAGCGAGCACCCCCCAGGGGCACGGCTCCGGCACGGCCCCCCACTCACAGTGCTTGGCGGAGCGGCTCAGCGACTCCACCAGCACCTGCAGCCGCTTCTTGCTCATGGCGGCGGCTTCCCCGCCGCTGCCCTGGTAACGCGGGCGGGGCTCGCTGCGGGGCCCCCCCCAGCGCCTCCGTGCGGGCGCAGCGCCTCGAGCCGCCCCGCAGGGCCCGGCGCAGGAGCTGCGTGAGGCGACGGAACGCGGCAGGTGGGGCGAACGGCAGCCGACGGATGGTGTGCGTGGGTGCCGGAAGGCGGCCCGGTGGAAGCTGCCCCACGTCCACCCAGCAGGGACAGCGCGAGGAGGCTGGCAAAGCTGCATCCGGAACATCGCATGCCTCAGGCAGGTGGATCAGCCTGTGTTTTTCCTCTAAAATCGGAGCTGCCGACCCATGTCAGTACACATAAAAAGCAATGTTTTCTCATACATAAAAACAGAAGTTGTAAAAAAGAAATAACTGAATTTCCAACCTCTAAAATGTTTCTGGAAAGAAAAGCTAAAAGGTGAATACTATGTAAAATACTCTTTGGTACTCTACGGTTGGAAATCTACTAGAACATTTTTATTCTGCTGGTGCCTGGTGCCATGCCTTTTGGGAGCCCATTCGGTAGGGACAAGGTTCAGGTTCGGGCCCACTCCAGGCCCCCTCCCACCAGCCCTGGTGCTGCTGCCCACGGGGCGCATGGACAAGGAGTGAGCCAAGTGCTCTGCCCCCATCAGAAACCTTCTCCTATATTCAGTGTGCATAAATCAAGAAAGCTGCGATGTTGTGACCAGATTTACTCTTCCTTCAAGGACAAGAAGATGCAAGAGGAGTCTCAGCGCGGTTGTCTAATGTATTGAAAACCAAATCAGTTCACTGTCAACATGAAAGCAGCTTTGCTGTGAACTGACAAAGCCTGTAAGCTCCTTAAGTAGCTACACCACTTCCAAAGCATTGCAACAGTGTTTGCAGCACACAGCTGACAACAGCAGCAGTTACATTCAGACAATTAAAATGACATACCCCTTATCCATGTGGAAGACCAGGGCCCTCGTTTCCATTTTTTATTTATTTCTGTTGCAGGTAGTTGTGTAAAAGTCAACTCAGGTAAAACACAGAGTAGAGAATTTATGATATGGTTCATTACAAGTTCTGTTACCAAAACTGCAACACAACTTAAAAACAAAACAACAACAAAAAATCAGAAACCCCAAACCAAACCCCTACTATTCACTGCCTTTATTTTAACCTCACCGACAAAACAGGACCAAGAGTCAGTAGCATCAAGCCCAACAATATAAAATATTCGATCAAAATATTTAGTGTATTTTAGAACACTGCTGCAATCCAATATTTATATTTCCTAAGAACTTACTAGAAAAGTCAATTTCACTGTAGAATGACATTGCCAAATCATCTTTCTCCCCTCAGTTTTTATTTAGGGTTTGCAGACCAGTTATCAGTTATCAAAGGTCCTGAAATCCCTGGCAACAAATATTTGAAACGTCCGTATGCTAGAGGTAAGTTAGGAGTTAGCACCTGTGCAGTGGGAAAAGGGGTGGCTCACTACTATCGTCTCTAGCTGACCACTCAGGATCGATGGGCAGTTGCTAAAGGCTACCGGTAGGCCCAGCTATGGGTACTTCAGTGGAAGATACAATGAGAATTTCATGTAAAAATTAAAATCTAACGGTTGCTTGTGTTTTCTTGCGTGCACAGTTTGTTTATAAAAGCTTATTTTCCATTTCTAAAGCAACTAATTTAAAATAAAACTGCTTTATGATTTAGGTCAACATTCTGCAGCCCTCAAGTACAAAAATATAAATACAAACTGTTTAAACAGTATCTTTAATGAGATTCTGGCAGTATGGTTTTTTTCTTAATCTAACAAGACGCATCATGTAACAGGTCTGCCACTGAACTTGCTTAGAGTAAAATCAGCTTCAATATGAAGCTGTTAAGGTATCAAAACCCTGCTTTTTACATGCTAAATATCTTCAGCAAGTGTGCACTTAAACACAGCAATGAACTTAACTATAAGAATAACTAAATACATACATGAAACTCTGCATGTGGAACATAACTCATAGAACTGGTTACAACAAATGATTACCTGCATTTTGTTAATTTAAAAAAGGTACAAACCATGCAAAACGACCCTAAAGATAATGCAATGGAAAAAAAAAAAAAAAAAGCTACCAGTGTTTGCAGGAAGTGTTCAACTAAACCAAAAATCACATTAAATGAAGTATGCTTATTTACTGGCACAGATCTACTACTATTTCATAGAAGCAGAGGTAAAGTCTTCTGGCTTTGAGTGTCAGTTATACTGCAAAATGTCATTGCTCTTGCTTAATGCAGAAGCACATGCTTGAAGCCCAGAGCTGCTTACTCAGAAAAAGTCTGCTGACAATAGTTCTGCCCTCCCTAGAATCAGAGATGCTGCATGGACTAGAATAGCAGAGATTTGCAAGGATCAAAGGCAAAGGCACCCTATTCCGTTAGCCAAAATGGTAGCATTCCCTTTCTCATAAGCATGAAGACGGAAATCGGGCAGATGCTAAACATTACTACACAGGCAGCACTGTCTATGCTATCATTAATTTCCCAGTTGGTAAATGCCATTTGCAGACACCAGCTCGTAACTGTTTACGTATAATATAAACCTACAAGATGAAGTTGGGCTTTTATTTGTCCTGATTTACAAATAAAGACTATTACTACCGCTTTAAAACACTACTTTCAGTATCTAAAAAGTTTAACTCTTACTTTCCAATATTTTACATCTTAGCTGGACTATCATCTCACATTGTTTCAAACACCTAACAATGCTCACTGGAATTTTATAAAAGTTGTACCTCATGTATTAAGCAGCAGGCAATAACAATGGTCTTCCCCAGCACAGCTGCATCTGGCCGGCTACTGAAAGATTAGGAATATTCTAGAACACAGGAAAACTCATGCAGTTTGGTAAAGTTTGTTGTCATTTCACAGTTTAAATTTCCTTCAGTCATTGCACTTTTGTTGATAGTCTTGCCTTTTTTTTTTTTTTTTTAAATACTATTCTGAATCTGAATTCGAACCTGCAGCCTTCTTTTTCTTCTTTTTACTATGCTTCTTGTGCTTCTTTCTCTTTTTTGCTTTATCCTAAAGAAAAAAAAATAAGGAAAAAAAATTAAAACAGAAGCTATAGTATGAGAAGACTGCCATCTATTAAATTCCAGCATGGAAATGAATGCTCTACAAAGACATCTCAAAAGATGCTTCTGTAAAAATCCATGACATTTCAGAGGAGATTTTTATAAGAGACTATTGAGAAATCACACACAGAAAGTTCACATTTTGTCCAGTATTTTGCACTATTATGAGGAGTTTTTGATTCATCTCCATCATGGTCCGTCTATTTCTCACCTGTCAGCACCATCACCGTCATACTTCCTCATCTTTCAGACGATTTTTCAAAGTTTATAGATTACTGAGAGAATAACAAAGTGCTTCGACATGTTCTACATGTGACAATTTATATCTGGGAGTAACTGGGATGTTTACAGATTTAAAGCAAGCACTCATGTTTACAGTGCAAAATTAAACAGTTCCACTAGACTTAGCTGGAATCTCCAGCACTTGCACCTTGCCTAGAATGAAACAGTACACTCTCAATTGTACGTATTTGTGTATACACTTCACTAGCACTGCTGGATTCAATCAAAAACTGAAAAATGCAAACTTGTCCTCTTGCAAGCAGAATTTCAATTGGAGTTCTTGAGTAGGTGTGACAATGCAAACAAAACAAACATGGTGAAATATCTTTGTTCTATACACATTACTTACAATTCTTTAAGAAAAAAAAAGTCACTAGAAATTTCATGGCAAACAACTGATGCAATTATGAAAAAACTAACCCAAATTCCCCAGAAAACACGTACTGAAATTCCGTTGCTTGCATTTGTAGGTGCCCTAACTCATTTGGGCAACTGAGATACCTGACTATGAACACTGCTGCTGACAGTGGAGACAGAGTATTTCAGAGTCACTGCACTGAGGAGCATCAGGTACACGTGACAAATCTGGGGTTCTACATAACTCACTGGTGAACCCTCATCTCACTTTTATCAACAGAGAAAGAATCAACAAAACAGAGAAAAGTAACAGGTTGCTGGCAGCACTTCATTTGGTTGGGGGAAGAATTACGTTAGTGTTATGCTGCTGCAGAGACTGTGCCCTAAGGCCCTTCTCAGGGTCCGGCAGAGGAGGCTTACAAAGGATGACAAGCCACACACAGCACTCTTACAGAGGAGCAACACCCATGTCTATGCGACAAACTGCTACCACACCTGATACTGCATAGAAATTAGTTCTGTTAGGGTGGTACAGAGTAAAAGGTATTTTGACTTGATGCAATAAATGTTAAACAAATCTCAATTCATATATATCTGTGAAGGTAAAACAGTGACAAATGTGAAGCGACAAATTAACTAAGTACAGGATATTTATATCCTGAAACTACAGTATGAGTAGAAAGGATACTTGCTGTTGCTTTCTCTTTTTCCTCATTGCTTTTCTTCTTTTTCACCTGAACCTAAAAAAAAAACCATTAAAATCAGATGTAATGAGACTGCAGCTTTGGAAATGATGTTTTATGTGAAAGTTCGAACGTTTGCTGCATATAAACGAGCGATGGCACAACAGTGGCAGAGCACGCTGAGCTCCAACGGCTGAAGAAACAGTGGCTATGTTATATCCCAGGATAAGCCTAATCCTACAAACATCTGATTTTGGAACATTCTGCTATTAAAATACAGCAGGACAAGAAGCCAGCAGAGATGTACAGGTAAAAGTACCGGGCTAATACTCTGCTAGAAATTTTAATGGAAAAACCCAACACATTGGAACCTTTCCAAATTTTGCAGTTCCACAGGAATACAAATCCTGTACACAAGGGTGAGAGCAAGATTATGTTCAACATTTTTTAGTTCAATGGCAAAAGGCAGCCAAAAAAGTTCAGCACTCTTGGAATCTTGCCTGTCTGTATTCAATTATCAGAGAGAAACCTTGTGAAGCATACACCACCACCTGGCTTCATTTTATTAAACTCTAAAATATCCATGAAAAGTTGAAAAGTTTCGAGGAAATTAATTCAGAATAACCTGTGGGTGGTAGGAGTTGCACTGAACAATTCTTACCAGTTTTTACTAAAGAGAAAATTGCAACTTTGAACATGCCGCATGCTTAAAATTAACTGTACAGAGCAGAACATTTCAACAATATATTAAATCTACGCAAGCGTTATTTATTTACTTGTGAATCAGTAAGCTAACAGCCTCGTAATATCTGAAATTTAGCTTTCACACTGACCTCCTCTGTCTGATCCAGTTCTGATAAGGATTCTGATGATAAGGGTGCGTCACCACGATCAGCCTTCTTCCTTTTTCTGTGATGATTTTTGCCATCCTACGTAAAGTAATACATTTGCAAGTAAAGTTAGACCTTTCAGAATTTATAAAACTTCTGCTTTAATATTATATTGAAATATTATTTCTAATAATATTCTTTTCTGTGTTGCCTTCTTTGTCACCAAGATACTGCAACTTTTTAAAAGTGAGAGAAATAATAGTACAATATAGCCTTACTTTAAATAAGACTCATGAAGGATCAAGCATTTTAAGACAAAGTGCTTCATCACTTTAAAATACTACCAAGAAAATGAAGATGTCTCAATGCCCACAAACACTGCAGCTTCAGACTCCTGTTGCTGATAAATTAAAACAAAAAGGTCCCTCTGTATTTGTGGCCAACCTCTCCCCGACAGTTGTTTCTTCAACACTTTATATAAATCATTTTACATATTTAAAGAGCAGTCTTTTTTTTTTTTTTTTTTCATAATTTAGATGCTGCAGGAGATTGCTCTGACAAGCCACTTTTTCTTCCACTTTCTCAGGCCAGCTTCGCTCTGGACCAAGCAAGGTGTTCCTAATACGGAAGCTACTTTCTTCCATTCTATTTCTAAGCCTAGAAAAATTCTTATTAATCATCTTTTTGAGTGGTGAGATTACTTAATTATCCTCACACAATGGAGGCTTCATACATCAAACCCAATTCTGTTGTCTGTAGCAGTACAGAACAATGGGATAAGAAAGGTAACTGGAGAGAAAGGCTAGGGATGACACTGACAGCTTTGTTTGTCTGCACATAGCAGTAACTAAAATTTAAGTCAGTGAGATTATTTGCATTAAACATAACTGAAGGAGGAAAGTGCTCAGATGAGTGTACAAAATGGGTGAGGTGTGGGGGAGGAGGGAGGGATTTCATGTTCAGAGAAAAGATAGAACAAGAAAATTTTACTTAACCTAATACAATTTTCTCTGTAATTTTTCAAAGCTGACATAAGTAAAATACAAAATTATGACTACATTTAGATAAAAATACCCTCTGCTTGATGTTACTTGATTTACAATTACAAACTAGCATCCTATCCTGCACCCAATATGTATGTAAAATGAAGTTCTGATGCAAGTACTTCAAAAGTAAAACTATACCTTCTCTTTTTCATGATCTTCCTTTGACTTCTTCTTTTTTGTGCTGTCCTAAGTAGAAAGAAAATCATCCACCATGACTAAATTATTTCAGCAAAAATACAGAAATCCCAACAGCAGCCTGACCCATGCTTTTTCTGTATATTGAAGGTTGTTCTTCAAAGCTCTTCTTTTTAACCTGTAGTTAACAGGACCAATACGAAAAAAACAACAATTTTCATGGCAGCTGCTCATTTCCTGAAGGAGCGGTGAGAAAAGGTCTCTATGGAATCAGGTGACAGGGTACTTGCGAGAGCAGTACACCGAGAGAGCCTCTAGAAAGGATTCCAGCTACCACTGCTGTCACCAGGTGCTCCTCTAACACCTGACAGTCTGGAGGCTTTGCTCTCCATCCATGCCCACCTCAGCTGATCAGACAATGGTTAGGAAGAGTGCCATGGAGTTTTCCACCTCCCATTTTCAAAAGTAAAGGTATCTCTGTGGAGTAAACATTCTCAGACTGCCATTAGCACAAATCCACAGGTGCATGCCAACACTGATTCATCCGATTTTACACCACACTGACTTAGGTGTTCCAGGGAAATTCCAGTAAAATGCCAGTCTACACACAGCGTCTCAACAACTCACTGTGTTAGTTTTATTTAGGGAGGAAGTACAATTTCTGTCCACTAACAGAAGAATGCCAGCAGAACAGACTGCCTCATGCATCTTCTCCACCTTTTTTTGCGCCTACGTGCATACATTGCTCTACTTTCTTTTAAGTACGTACAAAAAACCTTTCAATTTAATATTCATTTGTGGGAGGCTGAAAGCTCAAGCAGGAAACTACTCAGTCCACAGACACTTACTTAGAAAGGCAGCAATCTGGCCACTGATTCCCTGCAATCTCTCAGTGTTCACAGATGGTGTTCAGTTAAACCGTCTATTGACAAGAACATCACAGTGCATTTTCATTTTTGAAGTGTTACTGTAGCATTAAAACCAAGCATTTGAGCCGCAGAAAAGCTGCCTATGTCTGAACTCACAACAATAGATGGAACAACATGCTGATTTTCTAAAGATCAAATACTTGCTGCCAGACACTGTGGACACAAGAGGTACATTCCTGATCACAGCTGGAAGATACAAGCGCAGCTCAGCTATAGTAAGAATGCGTGGCTTTGAACACAGCAGACACAAACCAAGAAATGCAGAAGTCAGAAATGTCTGTCTTTATAACACAGATCACGAAAGCTTCCTGAGGGTAACGTGTGCTTATTTACCTTGCTGTCTGACTCAGATTCAGAAGCGGAGCTTGATGAAGATTTCCGTGAGGAGCGATGCTTCTTCTTCCGTTTCTTCTTCCCCTGCTTTTTATCCTACCACAAATATTTTAGGAAAAAAGAGAAAGACAACCCTGAATTTATTTGCACTGGATATTAAAGACTTGCATTAAATGTAAAGGATAGGGAACACCAAATTCCTTCATGCTATTGTGTTCTCTTGAGGAATCAAGTATACTACAACTGATTCCTTTAGTGGAAGACATTCATAACTCTCTTGCATTGAGGGGGAAAAAAAAAAAAAAAGTAAACCTGTACCATTCAGGTTCACTACATGCTGTTTGTTGTTTAGAAGTGTGCTATAGAACCTGGCTACTTCTGACACAGATTTTTGCTAAACTAGTAAAAATGGTACATTTGCATTGCTGTGATTAGATGGGGGTATTCTACTGAGAAAGCACACAGCTCAATGGGAACACAGAACGGATCCACTTTACAAGCAAGCCAGGAGGAAGCTCTTGAACAGATACATATCTGAAATTATATGTACCAAAGGCATCAAAATTAAACAGTTCTTATGAAAACCAAGCCCTCAAATAATATTCTAAACTGTATTGCCAAAACGTGTGTTAGGTAAGTCTCGTGAAGAAGAGTGAGCAATAAATCTCAGGTTCTACAGATAAAACGGGCTAATACGTGCAGTCATGAGCGCTCACCTTCACTCCGTACTAAGCTATAGCACCACCCCTGTAAACGTAACTTTACTGACTGGCCAAGTCAGAAAACAGTATGTGAAGTTAAACAAGTACTGGCCATCATGTCAGTGACTTGGATCTATTTGGTAAAACATTTACTCATCTTCAGTCCCATCTTCCATGTTCTAAACAGAAATCCCACGTACTTCCTCTGTGACTGACGGAGGAGTTCTCTCAACAGCCAGAAAGAACACACTCCTCAGCCAAGCCCCCAGCATGCTGAGAACAATACAAAGACAAGAATGCATTGAAAGTACAAAACATGTTACATCCTAGAACTTCAGTTCTTACCTCATCTTCCGAATCAGATGCACTGCTGGAAGAATCAGAGCTTGATGAAGAAGAGGAAGATGAAGACAACTTGACCAAACACAACAAAAAGTGAAGCTTGTGAGATGCAGCATTTTTTCTAGCAAATAAGTAAAAGTTCATACAAACACCTAATCTAAAATTTCTTAACTTGTAAAACAAAATTTTTACTTCCAAGAAGCTGGTCTCACACAGTTTTTCTTTAGTATTTTTCATGTCATAACATATATTTAATGCTTTCCCTCCCCACCAGCCTTTCTTACAGCAGAAGTAAAATTCTCCTTGTACAGAATAAACTGCCTTCCTCAAAGAAAAAATCAGGTAATTTGACATCCAAATTTGAAAGTAAAGCTATATCCCCCCTTTCCAAGGCAATTTAAGAGGCAAATAGGGACAATCCCAAAGCAGAAAAAGCTCAGAAAACCAAAAATTTTGCTCACCCTACTAGATTTCTTCTTTTCCTTTTTCTTTTTCTTAAAAATAGAAAAAACAGAAATGTTACAAAATAACATTTTTCTTAAAAATAGGATAAAAGAAATGTTCTTTTGTTGTGCATTTAGGTTTATATAACTCAATGCTGGCTTTTAGTATGTATTTATGGCAATTCACGTTGTCAGCATCAACGATAAAACCAGTTCGAAACACAAACTGTATCAAATTGAAAACAACTTACCTCTTTCTTTTTGGACGAGCTCTCATTTCCACCCAGTAATTTCTCCCTGTGTTTTTCCAGTTCTTTTTTCCAATTCTGAAAACAAACAAACAAACAAACAAAAACCAATGACATGATCATTAAGTTTCCAAACAGCCTTTTTAAGAGCACTTTGCCAAAATCCTGTCCATTACCTGAAGTTACAGTTCTCACAAAATCCATGGAAAATACATAACCTGTACTATTAACCATGGCTGTGATGTGTTTGATTTTACAGAAGATTAATATTAATACAGTTATCAGCTCACACCATAATGTCCAAGTTATTTGCGTTTCAGAGATGGTCATTTCTCCTGAAGGTTATCAACTTCGGTATCTCCGGTTTTCTATCACGGTGTTCTTCTTAGAGCACGCCAGCAAGGTGGGATGCCCTGGCAGAAAGATGGGTGCTTTGCCTAAGCTCTAAAATTACCTGAAGCAAAATTTCAAGACAAATTCTCCCGGCCCTTCTTCAATATCTAGTGTATCTACTGTATCTAGTGTCTGTTCTGGGCTCTGTCAGTGTCAGCAACAATTAGAATATTATGCACATCTCCTTTGATTCTTCCTTTTGAGCCCCCCTCAAGCTCTCTAGGTCTACCTGAAACTCCTCTTTTCAGGGCTCTGAAACATCCAGCATCCCATCATACTGAAAGTTTGCTAGCTTCCATCTATGCTCTTCCTGCTTCCTGTGTCAGTGACACCAGGTGCTCCCTCCTTTCTTCTTCTTCTTCTGATTCCTTTCTCACAGGTAAGCTGTATTGGTATTGTACTGGGAAAGCAAAGAGAGCCCGCACGCTGTGCCAGAGGGAAATAAACACCAGGAATTAAGTAAGATTGGACACGTGTAATGCAATATGACATGCAGAATCCTGGGTCAGCTGTGAATGAGCTGAGCAGTACTGCTGAAAGATGTGGCCAGATGAGCCAGGAGGCAGCACCGCACGCAGTGTGCTTCCACAATCCAAGGCAATTCCTGCAGAACATTGCAGCAGGCTGTGTACTTGAGCTTACCAGCTACCCGGGGCTACCTAAGGAGACTCTGACAGCAGGCTGTGCTTTACTGGGCAGACATTCTCTCTGGAGTATAAACAGACCGTTCACGTGTTATGTTCTTTAAAAAAATAAAAATAAAAAAGGCAGCACAACATCTGTCAGTAAACTAGGAGAGACTGCACCTCATCCAGAGACTTGTAACCCTTACCACCACTGAGAGATCTGTGCCTTGGAGCTTCAGTTACTTCATCATAAAGCAAAGGGACACAATAAAATACTGAACAAAGTCACCAAGCTGAAACTGACAAGAGCACAAAACAACTGATCCCCTCAGAACAGCATCCCACAGCCTCCCAAATACTGGTACAAATTCTCCAGCAAAAAGGTGTAACAAGAGCAGAAGTACCGTGCCCTCTCAGTAACAGAGGAGGAGCACTGTCTGCTTCAACCAGGAACTCTCACACAACGATGCAGATTACTGCTTGAAGCTTATCCCAAGACACTGGGATCCAAGAAGGGAGCAGAACAGGTAAATTCAACATATATTGATTTTTTCCTATGTGTGCAACAGGAGTTATACGTGAAACTTTCTTACAGCACGCTGATCTCTAGCTGGTACTGAACATGGGCATCTGAAGCTCCATTTATAGAAGGGAAACAGCACAGAACGTAATCAGCTTAGGATGAGACAGAAGACTTTCTCAGGCACATTTGGATATTCAAGGCCAGTCTCTGTGCATTCCCCCACATCAGCATCACGTGTACATCCCTTGCCAATGAAGTCTGCTCCCAGTAACACATCTCCTTCCAATGTGTTTGCATTGTGTGACCTTGAGCAAGTGAAGATTAGCACAACCGACTTTTGTTTACCATACCAGAAAATGCACGAGTCTTATTAAGGTAAACGTGTGTGTTTGTATGACTATAGCAACATTTGTGAAGTCCACCTTTTCTTCAGCAGCATTTCTCAAAACTTTTTACGCAGTGCTTCTCTGAATGAAGCAGCTCTTCCTCGTTTAAGGGGTAACCTCAACATTCAGCACAAACAAAATACGACATCCACTCCTTTCAGGGCTGGTGAACTGATACGGGTACTTGGTGTTGTTAACGATAAGGCAGGAGAAGTACCGCAGAAAGAAGACAGATCAAGTATTAATACACTGCCAACATTACCAACCTCATTCATCTTTTCTTCAAACTCAGCCAAAGCCCTGGATCCTTTCTTTTTCTTTTCTAGTTGTTCTTTCACTTCTTCCCTACATAAAAAGAACAACAGATCAGTTACTGTATTTTCACAATTAAAAATACCTTCTTCAGTGTTTTCTTGTAGATTTTTTTTGAAGTTTAACGTTGGCTGAACTTCCAACAGGAAAATATCCTTAGATGTTATGCATATGGTAACCTAACCACAGTAATTTAAACATGCTAGCTAAATCCCTCTGAAAGATCTAAAGCTAGGTAAATTGCACTCTAATTTCTTATGAGAAGAGGTAAAATGGACAGAACATAAAGTGAGTCGTTGATGATATCTTAAAGTGATGACTTTGCTGGTAGACTGCGTTCCAGGAATATACTAGCAAACTGTTTTTCTTTGATTGCTTTGTTTTAAAATTGAATTCTTCTGCAGGCTTTAGGTGTTAGGCTTTGTGAAAGAGCTAAGAGAACCAACACTCTTCCTGTAGCCAAAATATTTAAAGACAAATGAGAAACGCATTTAAAAATGAAATATTATATTTAGTAGAGGAGACTGAATACATATTTAGAAATTAACATCTTGGCCAGAGCCAGGGAACTTTTCAAAACGTATTACTGCATATTCTGGGGAGGAGGTAGGGCACTGTCATCTCAAACGCAGAGAACACATCTCTCACTCACCAGGTCCGCAGGCAGACAAACACTGCCACTTACCATGTTGGCCTTGGCCTGTTCAAGTAGTCTTGTATAGTTGGTCCTGAGTTTTGGGCAGGACCTCGTGCTCTGGCCATAGCTATGGGGTTCATGTAGGCCTTGAACAAGAAGAAACACAAAATTCACCAGCTGCACTGTGTTACCAAAATCTGTCCTAGTTGTTCTTCACACAGCCTCTTCCCCACTCACTGACAAACAATTGTGACTTGTTTCCAGGAATACGAAGAGTTTAACTAGACCAGGCTGATTCAGCCTGACAGAAAGACCCACGAAAGTGCTTTCAATTTGTTAGACTGAGGCAGAACGAACTCAAAAAGACCATGTTCTTTACTGAAATTCCCTTCCCTGCGCAATGATTTGGCAAACCCAGCACAGCCTCATGGCTGTTGAAATGTTCCTCCTTGGGATATGGGAAGTGCAAATAATTTCAGCTCTTACTCTCTGGGGCAGCTGATTCTTAGGCATTTAGAGTTCTGCTCAAAACTGATGACGGCACATTCAGCACTTGCTGGATAAAATAATGACACCCCACAAGACTTTTGCTGTAACACCAAAAGAAACAAGTGGCGGAGCTCCGCTACAGTCATGTATATATGAAACCTCTGACACTTAGGGCCATCTTAAGGAAAAAAAAAACAACAATTTGATGAGGTATTACGTCTTTCAGACACACACATTCTCTCCATATCCACTCTAAAAACATATTTTCTAAATTCAACTTTTACAGCCTCAGCAATTAATGACAGAAATCTACGCTAGCAAACAATTATTCTATTGTTACTATGCCGATAATATTCTGCTCGTGTGAAAGGGAGGCACACATCTCCCCTCGTCTCTTGGCTTTTACCACTACGTCATCGTGATGCCTCACAATTTGCAAAACACAAGACGAACTGCTCCTACTGTCTGCAGTTTGGAGATGATAACACAAGGCAAAATACCCAGCAGCTCTGGTGGCCCAGCATGAGGTCAGCGCTATTAAGAGGCGCTGCTGGAGGCCCCTCGCTCTGCCCGCGCTGGCTGAGGCCACGCCAGGAGCACCCCGCCAAGGCCCCTTCTTGGCTCACCTCCGCAGCTCTGAGGGTGGCTTCGCTGCCACTTCTCGGGGTGCTGGGTGTTTTGATTCACACAAAAAAGTCGGCTAACACGGGCCAACAAATGCTGAAGTTTGCCAGTTGAAACGGGTTCAGTCCCAGCTCAGCACCTTTCGTAGCCAGGGGGACGCACGTGCTCAAGTCGTGATAGCATTTTATATATTACGAGTCAATAAACGAGTAGAAATCTTGCATCTCAATTAAGCTTCTCTTGATTTGGAAAGGAGTTCTTTTAGCAGTGCAGGAGTGTAATACTTGAACACTGTTTTAATTAAACAAAGATAATTGCAGTGCTGTAGAAACAGCAGAAAGGACGACAGCAATGCAGCCCCTGACTTGGCTTACTACAGTCAGCCAGCTGAGTCAGCCTTGTTTCGTTACCTTCAGGAATTCTATCTGAAAGCCCGAGCTTCTTACATAATTATTATTTCTAAGAACAAGACTTCTTGCTGTTCTTAAACAAGAATTAGCTGGTTTCTTCCTAAACCAACCCAAAATGAAAACAAATCTCTACCTGCAGAAGAGGCTGCAACTGCCGAATGCTGGTTTTCTGTCTCAAACCGGTCCCTGACAGCAAGTTTGCAAGGCCTCCTCCACTCAGCAGCACGCTGTCTTTTAGCTTTCCAGCAGCAAGCACACAGCAACTGAACACTGCTCTACATCCTACTGTTAGGAAATGTGTCTTAAAATACTCCTATAATTTGAAGTGGGTTTACTTATGAAGAATTACTTTACTGATGAACAGTTCTTAGAAGTACTTACACTGCTTTGCCAAACTGCATTTCGGTAGCCAGAGTGTACAGAAATGCATCCTCAACAAAGGAAGTGCTTGTATGCACATTCATTTTCCTCTCCTGGCAGTTTGCTCACAGTTCCTAGGAGATATCTGTTGTATAGCTTTTGTGCTCACAGAAAGCATAAGGCACCTCCAGTTGGCCAGGGTTCTACGGGCATGCAATGTAATCTGTTCCTGCCCTGCAAATGTGAAAAAAATAAATCTATCTTTCTTCTCCAAACAGTCAAAATGATGGCAGCTTTAAGAGGGCCATGGGAAAGAAGAGTGGGAAAGCTCTGCAATCACAGAGGAGCAGCAAAGGGCCCTATACGGTAACTTTGTGCACCTCTGTGCAGCCATCACGGCATAACGCACCTTCACCATGCTGTAGGTTACAGGAATACAGATCGCCTGGCATTGGCAGGGGCATCCCCATTGTACTATTAATAAATAAATAAATAAATAAACAGACACCCAAACACATCCCAAAATGCCAGGAGAGGGCAATACACTTTAAGCACAGGCCAGGCCCCCGCAGCCTGACTCCACCACCTCCTTACCAGCGACCCCATTCCTCTGGTGCCTCAGCAGAGTAACCAACGGCACTCGCCTGTCTCCTGGGATAGTGTCTGCGTGCGCCTCGTCCCTCACACACTGCTCCATCAAGGCGAGCAGGGACACCTGCCTGAATGGATCCAACCACAACTCAAAGAACTTACCAGGGTAAGGCAAAAAAAAAAGAAGTCTCGGGACTTATTTTTCATCGTAAAACTTACTGATTGTAAATGTGTACTTCATAATGCCTAAATGGAAGATGAGAGTAGGGCGACTGGCTAACTGGCAGGAACAAGCTGGAAGGGGCAGGAGGGATGAACGCGGGCACAATGCAGAATTTAGCTCTGCAGCCAGGTGCATTTCGGCATGCTGACCGCCGGTTCCCGAGGTGAGCAGTGCTGCGTGGAGCCAGGTTCAGACCGCTCAGGTGCAGCCAAATGCCAGGCGTATGGAAATACGGCTCAGCGATGACCAGAACTGCCTCAGCAGCTGCAGCAACTCCCACTGCGAACGCTGCATTTTGAAGGACTAGGCCAGCATCGTGTCATCTCCACGTACAGATCACAAAACAGCCATCCGTCACGACCGCGCTGGGTTTGACAAGGCGATCACAGCTCTGCCACGGGGCCGCGGGCGTGTACCTGCCTCGCTGGAGGCGGCACCCCACGCTCCGCACCGGCCCCCCCGGGGGCTGCTCGCCTCCGGGCCCGCTCCCCGGGCGGCACGG
>VXAV01005230.1:265386-287852 GCA_013399715.1 Alectura lathami
AAAGGTTGAGGGAGTTGGGATTGTTCAGCTTGGAAAAGAGAAGGCTCCGGGGAGACCTCATTGCGGCCTTCCAATACGTGAAAGGAGCTTACAGGCAGGAGGGGGACCGACTTTTTGCACAGGTGGATAATGGTAGGACAAGGGGGAAGGGGCTAAAACTGAAAGAGGGGAGGTTGAGGTTGGACATCAGGAAGAAATTCTACCCTGAGAGAGTGGTGAGGCGCTGGCACAGGCTGCCCAGAGAAGCTGTGGCTGCCCCATCCCTGGCTGTGTTCAAGGCCAGGCTGGATGGGTTCCTGGGCAGTTTGATCCAGTGAGCTAGTGGCTGGCAGCCCTGTCCACGGCAGGGGGGTTGGAACTAGATGATCTCTGAGGTCCCTTCCAACCCAAGCCATTCTATGATTCTACGATTCTATGTTGCAGTGCATCCAGAGAGTACATAAGGGGTTTGTAAAGTACTTTCATGGCTCCTTGTGTTTTTAGGGGGCAGTACAAAGTTTTGGTTTCAATTATAGAATCCTTTGTGGTTAGGGGTCTGGTTAGCACTTCAGTCATCTCTGTCTGGAGCTATCATCCAAAAGTGGAAATCTGTGTGGGTGCTTCAGCTAATCATTTTAGATTCTGGTAGCTCACGGAAGCCTTGTCAGTAGAATCTACTTTTATCCTGCTCTAAGGAGCACACAATGCAGGTAAATCACAGAATCTCAGGGTGGGTTGGGTTGGAAGGGACCTTAAGGATCATCCAGTTCCACCTCCCTGCCATAAGCAACAAGCTAGAACTTCATTCGAGTTGTTTCGCAGAGGTGTTTTTCTGGTTGGTGAGAAGTGAAGACAGGAAATGCCCATCTGGTTTTAGAGTTTGGTGACGTGTCATTTTGTGTTTGACTCAAAACATCTCCTTCCACCATTTCTACCTACCCAGGAGGGTTGCTAGTCACACTCGTAGCCAATCAAGAAAAAAAAACACAATCAGTGAAATGTGCTCAGACATTTAAAAGATGGAAGATGAAAGCAGCAGAATCTTTAGGAAGACATGAACACCAGGCCCCTTAGTGGAACAGTTGGACTGAATAAATTTGGGGAAAATGGAGCATTTCATGAATGACTGAGAGCCATCATAGCTGAATTAAAGCACAAGTTGCCTAGCAAAGTTAGCCTAAACAAAGAAGATTTCAGTAAAGACAAACTAGAGCTGATCTGAATGGCCTTCACAGCAACTGCAACAATGCAATGCCTCCTTTGAAAGAAAAAGTGACTTTTTTTTTTTTTTTTTAAATGGACATCATTGAAGGGAAGCAAGGGAAAAATTCAGAAATTAGGACAAATGAGGAAAGATTTTTATAAAACTAAAGATGTATGGTGAGTTACTTGGAAGGGTGTGGATGTGCTTATGCTTCTGAGTCTGGTTTTGTGTGCATGTTTGCTTATTTTCTGTAATACCCAGGGTGCTGAGAAAAACACTTGCAAAAAGAAAAACCGGAAAACAGCATTGCTATTTTTCTGTATTTAATATACCATACTTACTGCATTTGTATTCATTTTACATTTTTAGATAAAAGAAAAGTATAGCTAGAAAAGTGAAGTAAACTTCAGGAAAGCAGTTTTAAATACAAAACTAATTTCTTGCAATTTACTCTCCAATAATTTGGGAACAACTAAAACGAACTTGACACCATGAACATCTTTATTATATCGGTTTTCATACTGAACCCTCAGCACCCGACAATAAATACACAACTTTGCTTGTCTTGCACTGCCAGCAGCAAAACGTTCAGTTCCAAAGGACTGTAATTCTGATATAATACAACATTGATAGCCTTCTGTGTGCCTTAATTTAACTTTGCCGCACTGACATACTAGTATGTTTGCAGTCCGCCATCTTTACAGACTTGTAAAAGCCAAAGAATATGTTATATGGTAAGGTGCGTGCTTGAAAGAGTACGCTCCGATGAACTTCAATGCAGTCAATGTAAAGCAGCCCCAGCTGAGGGTGTTCCTAAAGCAGAAAGCCTCATAGGGTGAAATCTGGGACACAGAGCAGGCATGCAGGGAGATCAAAGGGCTTTGTCTGAAAGCTTGCAAAGCGAGCTCTAGAGGGTCCAGACCGGCTGCGCTGTTTCCCAGCCATTCTGTACAAGCAGGAACATGGTTTTTCCGACGCGTATATGGTAATCAGCAGCTGCGCAAGAAGAGGAGAGAGGCTGCAAGAGTTCACGTACAGCAACGGTGCCGTATTTTTATTTACCACAGTTTGCATTTTGTAACCCCTTGATGTAATATTTATGAGCAAAAGGTAAACCAGCATATTTCAGTAACAATTCAAGAAATCACTGTTATATCTTTCTGTACCTCTGTAGGTGACACTGTGTTTCACACATCGCTGATTTTAATGCTGAACACAAAGACCTTAAAGAACACTGGATAGTAATTATTAAGCACACAGAATAAAAACAATGATGCACCTTTAAAAGAAACAGTAACACACGCACCTTGTCATGTTTGTACCCTGATTAAAAGAACATCATGAATTTCAAGTATGAAGTGATACAGTGAAATCATGTCCTGTGAGTAGGTATCCGTGGTACTCTAGGTAGTACAGTTTGCACCGCAGGTAACTTTCCACCTCGCCAAATAAAATCCTACTGCGTACGTAGGTAAAGTGACTCGAAACGCTAAAACTCGGAGTGCCAGCTGACACAACGCTGCAGCCATCAACAGGACCGTGCTGATTTTCACCAGCTGAGTATGTGTCCTAAGGTGAATGAAGAAAAACATCTGAAACTGCGCTGCATGATTTCCTTGAACAATCAAACCCTAGACATCTCCAGAGCAAATGATATTTCAAAGGAACACAAAGAAGTCAAACAGCATTAGATGCTGATTGAACTTTTTGAATGTTTTTCAGATTTTTTTTTTTTTTTGTAAAATCAGACTGAGAAATTAAGGCACCGAGGCAGGTTTTGATGTTGGCCTGATGTGGCAACAGTTAATGAAGTTACTCTGGATGTGTCTCACAAGCTGTCCTCACTGGTCATAGCATTCTGTAACCCTGAAAGCACGAGTTTCAGTAAGGCCTTCTGAGACCGTAACACATCTCGCAGATTCCCAAACCAGTACCCCCTAAGGCTTACAAACAGGCTTAACTTCATACAGCTCTGTTATCTTCAGTGGGACTTGTAACAGGTAAGGTAGGCACACATGGAGTGTCTGGAGCAGTGAGAAGTGAATCTTGTTTCTGACACACTTCTGTACCAGCATCGTGCTTTTCTCCACATATCCCAATGCCACTAAGAAGTGCACTTCTGAACTTTTGTATACAAAAGTAATGAATAGCAATTTTAAGAGACATAATGTTACTAGAGTTAATATTTTTGTCACACATTATATACTTATATAGTATCCTTGCTGATGTACGAAGCTTAAGTATCTTTATATAGACCTGAGCTGCCTGACACTGAAATTTGTAGACTTACAGGGTCAAATTCCTGGTTTAATTTCATTGTAGTCAGTGGAGTTACAAGAGTAAATTTCACTAAATGATTTTAAATACTTTGAAACCCCAATCCTATTTCATGCAATTGTTCATGCACAAAAAATATCTAAATTTGCTGCCTTTATGCTTTTGTATTTCAGCAGTCTTTCTTAAAATCCAGATGGGCAATTTCATTGCTGCAGAAAACGTACGTTGGTTACAAGGTGCCACACAAACTTGGCGCCCGGTTTAAGCATCTGGAATTGACAGATACCTGCTGGAACTCCTACAAGCAAGATAAAGCCAAAGGCAGCCTATGCAATATTTTCTAGTTTTATTTTTTTCAGACAACAATCCCCCGCTATGTGTAAAATTAGCTCTACAACAGCATTTCAAAGTAATCTGCTTATTCTTTTACATAGTTAAACAAACAAAAATACCCTAAAGCATTAAAAACACTACATCTGAACACACATACTACTCTAGTTGCAAAACTCAAGGTACATTATGAACCTTATTTAAAACTTTTTTTTTGACTGATCTAGCTTTCCGCCTCTCTATATAACTAGCTTCACTTCAACAACCAAGATGTATGCTAAATGCAAATAAACAATTAAGCAGCAAGACTCGACACATTTCTTGGCAACTACTCTTTCACAGGACTAGTGTGTTTCCCTAAGAAATAACATACTGAATTACAATAGGAATAATTTAGGTTAATGTCAAATAGCTTGCAGATAAATGTGTCCACATCTTCAATACACACTGACCCCACTTACGGGTGTCTTGGTGCTGTTATTAACCATGTGTCCTCACAACTACAATCAATTACTAAACGAAAGCCTTTTTCTGCAAACACTTCTCCGAGCAGCTCCGCCCACGCGAGGAGCCCCTCTCAGCTCTGGGGACTGCTCAGGTGAGGCACGGTGCTTGTGTTTGCATACTCAGGCCTTCGGACCAAAGAACATCAAGCTAGTGAGGAAATACAAACACACACTGTTACACGGAAAGTAAGAGACACGCACAGCTGAAAGCACTCTGTGATGCTTTCAGGAGTTATAATACAAACAACATTTCCGAAGTATACAGTTTGACTTCTAAGACATGATTTTGAGGGTATAACTTTTCTTTAACTACAGCACTCAAAGGCATTATACTTTTAAAGCTGTTCAAAGTAATGCAGCTAAATATTACGTTAAAAATAAAATCCATACGAGATTCAATGGCAGAAACAGACCACTTGAACTGGAATGAAATGGACCATAAATACATTAATCTGAATGCCTGAAAAGAATTTACAAAGGAATTAAAGACTGGAAAAGAAAGAATAAATGGGTGCCTCTGGGCTTGCTTTCAGTGCCAAAATCATACAGTTTTGTGTAGAAAACAGGTTCTATCAGAAAAATAAAAGGCAACTTTATATTTTCTCTTTCTTAAGTACTTTAAAATGTGCTTCTTGCTTTAACAGCAGTGTCTGCCTCGCCTGTGAAAGGTACATGGCTAAGATGCCTCGAGACTTGTTTAGGCCCCTTTTCCAGTGGAACTGGCTCCCGTCCCTCACCAAAAAGCACCGCCATAAGGTAAACTGCTTCTGCCCACACTGTCGTGACTGTAAGTGGGCTGTAGGAGGGGAGTTCAATCAAGAGATTGTGAATGCTGCAGAGAATGACAGCAAGGTTATTAAGCAGCGCTGAATGCAAGAAAGACATCATGGATACTGGATTTTATTTGCTGGAATCTAAAATGAGACAACTGATGCATTTAACACTGGCTACCAGAGAGTGATCCAAATTTTCAGACAGTGCTGGCCTACTCTGGTTTTGAGCTGGTCATCTGGTGTACTGCTTTTCTATGCAACTTGTTATGCACAACAGGAAGGAGAATGGAGGAGAAACATAACAAAGGAAAACAAAGCTGGAAAACCGCTGTGCTGCTCAACATGCAGGGCGGAACAGGAAAGGACAGACCAACCTCTGCAGTCCCTGCTGCTCACATCTCTGCTCCCCTCCCTCGGCTTCTAATCTCATGACATTGCAGCTCCTCTGTCTCCAGTCCAAAATGTGCATGGCAATCGATGCTTTCAGATGAGCACATTACGACTGAGCTCACATAAACGTCCTTGTACAGCAACACATCCACTAACTTCCTGCCAGCATCCGAATCCTGATGTGCTTTCTGTTGGAGTCACAACCCATAGCTACACCCACCCGTTGGTGCAACAGACTCAAAGATGAGGTCCCTGCAGGAAATCATGATGGATTTTGGGTCTGGCTGGATAAAGATTGCAAAGCACTTTTTCTTTAACTAGCAGGCTGCAGACCCAGGCTTTATTTTGAACCTTATTTATTTATTTATTTATTTATTTTTGTACTGCCTATGAAGGACGACTGAGAAGCATCATCATCTACCTGCAGTAAAGCACTTTGTTCCTTCCCACAGTATGCCCAGAGTTCACAGTCATCCTATAAGATGGTGAGAGAGGTTTCCTAGGTATTCCTTACTATTCCAATGTTTAAAATGCAAAAACGTCCACTGCCATAGAAACAGTAAGCATACTGTCCCCTCCAGATCCCGTAAAGACTTTTCCTCAGGAGAATATACTGGGGCTAATGGTCGGTCTGTGCCTAGTACTTACGGCAGGGTTCTGTACTCACACCTGCCATGGATGGCCTACATGCTCCTCTGCCATTTTGAGAGCTGGAGACCTTCATACACGGAAGAACTGGTTCTCAGTAGCTCAGACTCATGCTGGGAGAAAACCTCTCCCTGGGAACAGTGATCTCTGGGAAAGGAAAGGAGGCAGGCATTGGGAGGCTGGCACTGCTAGTCTTGTTTGGATCCTTCTGTACAACAGAAGAATCCCTGACTGATCCTGTAAATGTACATCCCAGGCAGTTGTCCAGGGATCTTCTATACTTAGACAATAATCTTCTGAATCAAAAATTGCTTTGGCTTATCAAACACATTATGTTCAATCTAATCTGCCCTTGCTCATGTCTTTGCTTGAGCCAAAGAGTGTAAAAGTAACAAACACTTTGCCATATTCTACTATATTAATTCCCAAGTCCTAATGAGAAGCAAGGAAAAACGATAGCACACATCACTGTCTGCCTGCGGACTGGTGGGCTGCAGAATCACAATTCAGCTCACAGCTGTGGAAGTATCAGCAAGGTCAGCCACAAGTGATAGGTAATCAATGTTGCTGAAGTAAGAGGAAGTAGGATGCTGTTAATTAAGGACCAGGCTCCTGAGGGCTTCTTTCAGTGTCACAGTAGGGTGACCTGGGATAAGGAAAGGAGAGCAAGAGCTGCTGGGTGATCCATCACTATCTGTATTTAACCAATGCCAGAGAAGGCACTGTAGAATCAAAGGTTTCCTGTCCTTAGAACTGTGAAGCTTGTCTCTGTGCCAAGGATAGTTGCTCTTGGTTAATGGAAGGATCAAAACCTGCTGCTCTGTCCCACCACTTACCCCATCACCCATATACACGGACTAAACACACAAAGTGCTACAGAGACCTCGTACTCTGTATTTCTGCAGGTGGCACAGCAATAGCCAGTGGTGGCCTGGAATGCGCCATTCCTGCTGTACAACACACGAAAAGACTCCCTTTCCCTGGCAGATGGTCCTGCAGCATTACTTCCACCGGGTGTCTCACAGACTTGCTGGGCTCTCAGACTTGCTCCTGCTAGATGGTGAACCACCTGACTGATCCAGCCCAACCTGCATGTGGACAATCTCATTAAAATGCAAGTAAATCTGATTTTAAAAATAGAGCTGTTGCTGTCTTGAAAAACTGCACTGGAATTCATGACCTGAGTTGGCACATTAAGTATCTGGAACTAAAATCCTCTGCAAGAGCATCGCTTTAAAATCTTATGAAAGTGAATGACAGGAGAAAACAAAGAACATGGAGAAAAGTCTTCCCCCTACACTTATACATAACCTTTCCACATACTCAAATTCACTTCCCAAAATTGTCCTGAACTCTCCTCGACTCTGCCCATTTTTCCAATCTTTGCAGCACTTTGCAATTTTCCTCTCTCATCTAGGTACTCCAAACAGATTGTAACATTCAAGAATATTAAAAAACAAAACAAAACAAAACTAAGTTTTATAAAAGGAAGAAAGGTCACTAGAAAATGGTATCTGCCTCCTACCATTAATATGTGGCAGGAACGTACAGCAGAACATGGCTTAATGCTGAGTGTAAAGGACCGGCACGGCTCGGAGTGCTGGGCAGAGCCAGCAGCAGGAAGAAGTGTTGGGAAGATTATGGAAGATTGCTCTAAGGCTGAGGATCCGAATAGCCTGTTGTAGGTATGAAACTTGGAATAAGAGGAAAGGTTGCCTACTACAGTATGTTAATTACAAACTCTTCAGAGGCAATTGCACAAAGGAAGCTGACAACCGAGTATTTGTGAGAATTTGTTTTCCATTTGGTGGCAGAGACAGTGCTCCTTGGCCAGGCTTAACATGAGCATGGCAGTGGGAGCAAGAAGCAGCATAAACACTACAAGATTTGCCTGGCATGTGGATGGGTTTAAGGTGCAGAAAGACGAACAGTGTGGATGCCAATTTAGCATGCTCCAAAACAGGCAGAGAGCTTGAGAGCTTTACAGCATATCCATGTAGGCATCACCAAAGTCTTCCCTCCTCCTTTCAGTCAGACAGCATAGGTTGCCTCAGTGCAAATGAACAATAAACGCTAATTAAAGAAGTTCATACCTGGATTCTTCCATAAAGTCCTACCAACTTTGCAAAGTCAGTGAAAGTATCAGTTTCAATGCAGATTTAGTACACACTGTTTGTATTTACATTTCTCACTTCATAAATACCAATTGTTCCTTAAAATCTCTTCCTTTTTGTTTTCTTTTTTTTTTTTTTTTTTAAATTTTTTTTTTTTTAGGTTTTTTTTTTTTTTTTTTTTTCTTTTAAAAGGCAGCATCTTTTGTCTGATCTTTTCTGGAAACAATTTGCTCTACCACAATCACCCAGCAGCAAAATATCTGTATCAGACTCTCTCCCTGCTTTCTCTAGCCATGCAAATGCCTCATTGACATTGGGTGGGAAGAAGCCCACCAGCAGCTTCTAACACAGACGCAACATTTCATCTGGGGGAAGAACTGCCATATGGTAAGGGAGTTTTGGTTTACTTTACCCATTCTGCACAGCCCTTCTGTGAAGGCTGGAAATTTACCCCATTCAAATATTGCAGAAGCTTTCAAAGGACTTTGTTTTAGTCAAAGCAAATTCTCCACTAACTTTTACTCAAAGCAACCTTGGGCTTTTCTGCCCAGAAGGCTCTCCTAAGCCTGGTGCTGACTACTTTCAGCTCCCAGTAGGCCTTGCAGAATCATTTTCAAGAGCAAGTTCCTATTTGATACAGTTCTGTTTGGGTCAATTAAAAACATAATTAAATACATATTTTTAAGGGATTTTTTAAAATGTAAAAGTTTATCAGTTTCAAAATATAAATGCACAAAATTAGCTACAGCTAAAAGAAAGATTTTTAGCTACTTTCTGCAAGAACTTAAAGAGCCATTTTTGTGCACACTGTCTGTGCACACTATTCCTAAGCATGTTTTATGGTTCTTATACTGTGTATATATTGCACATCAGTAGGCGATACATGCTAAGCTGCAGACTGAAGGGAAGAAGTAACACCTGCCAGAAGCATGTTTGTCAGTTCATATGTCCACATCTTTCTTCCTTTAGTGGCTTAGTTCATTTAAGCCAACGAAAGAGCTTCTTATCGTTTTACAGAAGTTTCTGGGATTTGATGGTTATGGAGTGGTCCAGACACTGGAAT
The DNA here is from genome assembly GCA_013399715.1 of Alectura lathami. Lineage (NCBI taxonomy): Eukaryota > Metazoa > Chordata > Aves > Galliformes > Megapodiidae > Alectura > Alectura lathami. Next base: position 274,671 of record VXAV01005230.1, read on the forward strand.
TGTATTACAGCCATTATCTAACAGTTTGCAAAACAAAGAGATACAATCAAATACATAGCTCGCAAATAGCACCCCTAGTTGGGTTGCACAGCCTGCTGGACTGTTCAGACTGTAGTCAGGTTTTTACACACCTGAGCTGTATCTGCACACACACACACACACACACACACACACAAATATGACAATGAAACCTGGTAGGTATGATTAGGCATATAAAATCCCATTTACTTTTCTAGAGATTGTTTCTGATTTTTTTTCTTCATGGAAGCAAAAGCGATAGCTTATTAACAGTCAGTTACTGGAGATTTCAGTATATAACATTCTATTCTATGTGAACTTAAAAATAAATTTCTTGATTTTTCTCCCACAATTGCAATTTGGAAAAACATTTTTTTCCTAATATACTAATGTCAACAAAAACACACATTAAGAGAAGTGTGAAATCCTGTTAACGTCGAGAAAGCTCTTGATATTCAGAAGCAGTTTCGAGGCAATACAATAAATATGTTAGATTCCTAGGCTTCTGATCAATTCAAGTTTCAAGCACAAAACAGATCCCTATAATACTCTAGTATCTTCTAATTCACATTGTACATAAAAATTTGTCTATTCTTGAAACTATTGCATAAGAAAAATACTAGCAAAGTGGTTCTGTAAAACAGAGCTCTTAGAACAAACTTCCTCATTATTCAGCTGTGTCTTATACATGGCACATAATTAATTTACATAGACTTCTAAGCCATCGGTGTGGTTTACGATTCATATACACATTTAACAACTGATGTGTTTTCAGTTGTGAGTCAGGTAAGTGCTCCAGGTGTGCTGGCTAAAAGACCAAACCAGCATGTTTTGTCTTCATTTTCCGTATCAAAATTGGCCTAATACCAGAGAGAACTGCCCCTTTGTTCAATAGAAAATGCTTCTCAAAGACAGTGAGTGAACCTGTGCAAAGCAGCATGGCACGGTATTTTCTTCTTATTCACCACAACAACCATCAAATATGAAAACCATGTAAAGGTTATGATGCTGGACACCACCCCCCATGCAGAAGATTCTCAAATACTGCAGTTTGCTGCTTCCTTTCATGCGAGAGGCTCTATACACATAGCACCAAATTTCAAAATTTTACAAGCACGATATCTTAGTATTTCGGTCTATCTTAGGACTAAATCAAGAGAGAAAGGTACTCTCAGCATTTCCCACAGTAGACTAACGTACTGGAAAAAAAAAGGAGTGTGGACACAGTCTACACAGAAATACGCACAAACCCTATTTTTGGAATTTTACCTGGCACCCAGAGAGCAATACAGGTGTACACAAAACTAAGGTTAAGCGACGAGGTGCACAGAGATTCTTTTAAAATCACCCTTTCTGGGCTAAAAGAAGCAGCACCTAGTAATGGGGGCGTAGGGGACGCTGACATTGTGAAGCTACTGAAAATTTGGAAGAATTTCTTGCAAATAGCACCTGTGAGAGTCACTGAAATCTGTTTTCCATAATGGAGCAGAAGGAGAAGAACTGGAGAGCAGGACTGAGTGTGGGGTGGGTGACGAGGGAGAGGCGCTGCCCCAGCCATATCGCTACGGCTCAGCACTTAGCACGTCACTGGCTGGCTCTGGAGGTTTTTCCCTCGGCTGTTGGGTCTGGTTTTTCTGCAATGATAACAAAAGAGTTTGTGGGAGATGGAAACTGCTCCTTCTGTTGCTCGGAACATCCCGCTGACCAGTGAGAAGAGCCCGGTGTCTGGCTAATCACCCATTCTTACTTTTAATAGTTTTTCCTACCCCATTTTTTTTAGCTGCTGTTGATCCAGTTCCGCAGAACACACACACGCATAGTTACTGCTAAGAATTGTGCTCTGAAGTATTTTTAAAGGGCGTATGAAGAGTCATCCCAGGCTGGAATAACTGTGTCAAGGAGCACTTTTTTCACATGCATAACTCCTCCATCCTACACACACGGCAGTACTGAGTAAAGATGCTCAAAGCCTGCAGCCACACCAGTAAGACAAAACGAGCACAGGCATGGTGTGAGCAGGTCCCCCAGCTGTCTCCGTGCTGCCTCATTACGAGCACGGTTCCCGGCGTGCTCTCAGCCAGTGCCCGCGCTCTGCCCAGCCACAGAGCAGCCCTCCTCGGTGTGCCAGGGCGAGTGAAGCCTCATGGCTTGGCAGGGGAGATGGGAATAGGAGGAAGCCAGGGCATGCCAAAGAGGGGCTGCTGGAATTTCTTCCTGAAGAGGTTCTGAAAAGGACGTCATTCGGAAAGTCTTTGGGCCTTTCAATCTAGTCCCTTGCTCCCACAAGGGATAAAAGATCTTTTCCCTAATCATGTCAAGACAGATTTCTTTTTGTTCCTGCCTTTCCCACTGGAAGGATGTTCCAGAACATGACCATTAATGCAGCTTATTTCAAGCTATTTTTCCTGAATACTCCCACGTATAACCTGATCCTATATCCGACGACATACAGCACCATATTGCAGAAGCTCTGCTTCTGACTCCATAAGCCACCCTGTGCTTTCCTCTGCTGCTCACTTGAGCTCTGCTTCCGACACTACAGATCGGGAAATGCTGCCCAGGAGTTAACTTCCTGTGATTTCCACATTCTCATTTGTTCTTGGGCCCGCACCAACCTTAGGCTTTAAGTGTCAACTTCCCTCTTTCTTGTTTCATCCTAACAATTTGCTTACAGTCAGCAACCACGTTCTCTTCTAGCCTTTGCTAGGCCCAGCACATCAAGCTCTACTAACAGGGAGCAGATGCACATCTCTATCTGAGAGTTTGGAGTCTAATTTGAAAGTAACACCCCCAAACCCACACCCACGCACATTTTCACCTTATGTGAGTTCCCTGACAGCTGCTGGCAAGCCACACCAGCCGAATGCCCTGATACAACATGTACGATAGCTTGGTGGTAGGTAAAATGTGGGATGTTTTTAAAAGTGCTAAACTGTGTAGAAAACATTTCTATTGCTGCTGCTGCAAGATTATCCTGTATTTTGGCTCTGTTTGTCATTCTAATTAGTGTTTAAAAAATATTATCAAAAATTTCACCCTGGCCTATTCTTTTCTACAAATGCCGAACCCCTGTTCCCACTTGGGTCCGTTGAACCGCAGAGGAACAGGGCTGGTTCAGCACCAGCGCTGCGGGCTCGCCACAGTCCTTGGTATAGGAGCTGAGAGAAGGATGTTGGCGAGGCCAAGCTCCGAGTAGTCAGCTGCCATGACCGCTTCCAGGCCTTCAGCTCGCCACCTGTGGAGCTTCCAAAACTCTTGTGCCATGCATCTGTATTACCTCTGCGTGCAGATGCCTCCTGCCATGTGCTCTTGCCAGGCCTAATTTGCAACTTGCCTGTTCTTGCTGGTAGGTTTTGAATAGGTACCATTCTGGGCATGAAGAAAGGCACAGGCCGCTGCATGCAAGCACACAAGCAGTCCTTTTAAAATCTGGCCTATCTAAAGGAGGCGTAATTTAACCATAAGTCACATGGTGAAGTGTCTAACAGCAAAGAAAAGCTTTATCCAGGAGACGGGTAAGATATCCACTCACTATCTTAGCAACGGGCCATGTCCCAGACAGTGCAGATACCTGAAACAGAGTTAACGGTGAAGTCCGCCACAACAGCCCGTCTGCCGCAGGGCTGGGAAACCCGCCAGGAGGCAGCCACAGGTCCCCGCACTGCATCTGGACAAGTTACACTGCTCAGCTCAGCGCTAAGGACCTGCTTCTGCCACACGCTGTGAGCAAGGGTGTGACGCGGGCTCAGCAGCTAGACAAGAAGGAAGAGAGATGAGGAAGAGAGCAGCCTAAGGGACTGTCATAGGAGTAAGCAAAGCTAGCTGCCTCACTTATCATCAGTTATACTGCAGCAGGGGACATTTACATTTTTATGGTAAGGGCTAACTCGCTGGACCAATTTTTCCCCCCAAGTCATGTCCAGGTAAATGCACTGAAGTCATGCTAGTGAACAGCCTTCATGGATTTAAAATATTTCTTTTTTTCCCAGTACAGTATTAAAAAAATAAAAGTTTCTTTTTAAAATACTGAAAATATTTTTTAGTTAAGGTAAAAATACTAAATATAAAGATTTAATGTAATATTTAAAATTACTGTGCTATAAAAGGCATGTGAATTGCTTAGTTATTTTGACATTCAATAATGGCACATTAACCCCAGCGGAGAAGCATGTGCCAGCACACCACATGGTGGTTTAGGAGAGAAGCTCATGCATTTCTGCATAGAAAACAAGTCTCTTTGTAAGTGACATCTGAGGGGTTTTGTGGCAGTAATGTTCATGCACTTGAGATGCACAGGGGCTGTTGCAGGTAAGGCAGCACAGTATACAGCACACAATTCAGCACAGATAAATAACTGTGCTTCTTTACAGGTATAGGATTCTCTCCTTCTAAACCGGAAATATTTTTCGATGTTCCTTTTCAGATGATAATTAGAACACGTTAAAGGTGAAAATTTGTGTTCATATTCATTAGCTCTGCTCATGTCTTTGAGCTGCATCTCAGGAAATTCAGAACGAGAGAGACAAAATGTGCTTGCAGCTGTTTCCAGGAAGGAATGATGGGTTAGATGACAGGTTAGAATGTGCATGGGTTCCAGCATAAACTGACCATTTGGAAACTGAATAGATCTGTAAGAATCTGACCTTACGAGTTTTTAAAAACACTTGCTTTTGAAACACGCACACAAACTTAACTAGATAATAACTTGTTTGTGTATGAAAAACACTAAAAGTTAAAACATTTATTATGATCACTATCATCACTGTTATCTTTATAGAGCAAGAAATAATAAAATAATCCATCCAAGCTTTCAGTTGGGGAAGCACCTGCATGTATTCTATGAATGCACAGTAGCTGGATGTATTAATGTATGTATCAGTTAACTGCAGGTTGCAGAGATCTGATATTTCAATGCCATTCTTTAAATATCACTGTAAGAGATCACATCATCATCATCATAAAAGTACCAAATCATGCTTCAGCAGCTAGAGAGAGAGATTGCATCATGTTTTGGCAGTGACTTGATCATCCTACTCCACACTGGCAGCATTCAATATTAAAAGGACAAAATGGCAGCAAAAGTGGTCAGCAGCTTCTCTTCGTCTGGAATTTTCCCAGGTAGACAAACAAAACAAAAACAAACAAACATAAAGCTGCAATGGGAGCAGGTCAAAGCCCTGGCCCTTGCATTGCTCTCATGAAAGTAAACTAGATTGATTTCCTTGGATAAGCACATCACAATCCCAAAATAAAAGATAGGTGTGTAAAACCTCCAAACAACGATCTTCACTAGAACAGCCGTGTGGTTTATATGGGACAGTGGCCTTGTCAGCTACACGTCTTGTTCATTTATAGGTTCATCTTCAGTCAGCATTATGATGCATTCACCTCACTGGGGTTTTGGCTGGATGCCATGTGAGAGTCCAGATTCTCCTTGCATTTCTCCAGATCATGGAAATATGGGTGAGACAGGGCAACATAGGCAGATATTCTCTTGGCTGGATTGAACGCTAAGCATTTCTGTAAGTATGAAAAGAAGATGGGTTTAGCTACAACGCAGAGTTAAAGCTGCTAACATTGCATGTCACTGTTGATTACTAATGCATGTCACTGTCAATTTATGATCAGTATGAGACACAGAAGGGTCACAGCTGTGCTGCATGACCAGATGACCATGCACATTAAAACAAGCAGCGGGGTTACAGTATGTGAGCACCCAAAGCTAATAGAAAATACCAAATTTGAAAATTAAAATATTCATAGTTCAGGAAACAGCAGAATTCAGGTTTTCCTGAATTCAGATGCACAGGACATCTGTCCCACGGACAGCAGGGAGCACCTATTCACAAATGGCTTCTGAATCCTCTCATTACTCAATGCACTGCTCTTCTGTGGTTGTACGAACACAGACTGCATCACACAGTATGTGTCAGTTCCTAGGCTCAACATTTCTACACATGTTGAGCCTTTGGGTTTATACCCTTTGCATGTTAATCTTTCATGTTCAGTTTCCCAGAAAAATTCCATGCTGAAATAAAAGAAAAATCTGAAGGAACGTTTACAATTCATCAATGCCAGTCTGCAAGTGTGCTGAAAGCTCTGCTCCTCATGCTGGTCAGTATTATTGTCTCATATTTTTCACCACCTTCATGTAATAGTGTCATTGTCTTGTGACTTTGGTATTTGGGCTTTAACTGCTTATTCTGTGTCTGTGTGGGATATGGCAAACTGCAGTCTTGGACTCTTTAAGATCAAATGTAGTGCAGATATCTGCGTGACTTATCACTGAGCTGAAACCTTCAGATCATGGCTTTCTGCCACAACAATGTCAGCAGTAGGGCTGGTCAGTCTGTCAAACATTCCCAAACACAGCCTCTGGCAGGGAATTTCACGTTTGTAGGTAACAGGAGCAATGATGACTTTGAACTGCACTTCATTGAAAGTCTTCTCAGCGCTGTGCTAAAGTGATCACAGATCTTGGCTCTATTCTTAAATTAAGTATTTCTGCCTTGTTCCAAACCCCTACTTGTTTGCTCCAGATCCATTTTTGTTCCTTACTTTTCATTCTAATTCCTCTCTTTATGTTCAGGTGATGGCAAACTCCTATTCTAAGGTTTCCTCCTAAAAGCTTTCGTATGCTCCCACTGGAAATTCTCCCTCTTCTTCATAGTGCTCTTGGCTTGCTTTCTTTCCAGATCCTTTTCCCAGCCTTGATCCAGCCAGCTCAGAAATCTCTCCTTGTTTTATACCTTGTTATATACCTTATTCTTCTTTGCTCCATCCACCTCCAAATAGTATTCCTCCTAGTATCCTTGTCTAACCAGCTTCAGACCTCACGCTCTGTTCATGTATCAGAATTTCTATCATTTAGCTCTTGAAATTTAGCTCAGTAACTGCTCATCCCCTTTCCTCTGTGGATCCCAGTTCTTATCTTTTTGCCTAACAGTAACAGCTTCCCACCTCACCATCTAGGCACAGGTATTTTTCTCTTCCTCCCTCCCATCATGCCTCACACTCACTGAGCTCTCGCTGTATTTTACTCCTTGTTGTTTCCAAAATCTAGTTCTTTCAACATGTCCAGCTTCCACTTCCAGGCTGCCTGCAAGCACAAACGATGCATTTCTTCTCTGTCATTTCAAATGTCCAGGTGTAATTCACTGTGCTGCAGCTGGGAGCTGCAGGTATAAGGACAGTGGAGAACGATCTGCTGCTCTGCAGAGGTGCCTTTGGTTGGAGCTAGCTGCAGCTGTAGGGATGCAGCAAATCTTTCAAGATTTACCCTGAGCCCTCTCTACAGAGCCCATGTGAACTGAGATCTTTCAAAGGCTTTTGGAGAACAAATTTAGCTAGATTTCAACAAGCACAGCAATTGCTGTACAATTTGTTTACTTCTGTTCAATCCTGCCATTGTAACAGGCAATGATTAACTGGTGAATTCCAAATCTCAAGTTTTCAGTGTTCAGTAGAATCTAACGTAATCTGACTCTCTAGCATATTTCCTGCTTTGCACTGAGTCCACCGTACTGTGAAAAATGGCAGACCAGTTTCTGTGCTCACATCAAGCTTGTACTAGAAGAATCAGTAGCACGGCAGCAGTCAGCAACGAGGATCAAAGCATATGGTAAAAAACGTCAAAAAGATCTTTCCTTGGCAGTTTCCTAGACTCTAACTGTTCTCACCTCTGACACCTCTTGAGCCAAAGGTGGTGTCTTTGTACTGCGGTTTCATAGACTTACACGAATTTGTCTGTTTGCTTTTGAGCTTTTCTTTAGTAACTTCATTAAATGAAAATATAAATGTTTCTTGGCATGTAGCTACTATCAAACACACAGTTTGGACAAACGAGGTGAAAACTCACAAGAAGCAAGTCTTTGCCCATTTCATCAATATCTGGTACAAATTTTTCAATAGGTTGTGCAGGTCTGGAAGCGAAAGCATTTCTTGGAAGGGCAACATCATTAGGCCAGTCCTCTTCTTCTGGGAGTCCAATTACACTGTGAAAGGTAAAATGCGATGTTAGCTCCGGACATTTACGCAGTCTCCCTTTTGTATTGAATATACTGAGTGGCAGTTTGCTTTATGATTAAGTATTTTGGTTTAAATGACATTAGCTGGACAGTAACGCACTGACCACTGTGAATAGAGGCGATGAGTGCAGGCCTTCAATGTGCTTGGTAGAAATCATTCTGCAGCCAGCACGGTTTTCTGGCCTAGGTCTCAGTTTTATGAGTCTTTTTGTTGCAAAAGTGCTGACTGCTTTGGAAGAAATTTGCTCAGCTCTTGACTGGATGGTGCAACATATGTCACTCCAGGATGATTAAAAGCAGTAAGTTTCAAAGGGGAATTGCATGCAAGGACCTTTATTCACAAGAACAGAGACTGAGAGAAGAGTGTGGGTCAAGATGAGGGTAAGGCAATAAAAGGGATGTTTCATAATGCTTCAAAGCTATGTGCAGTAATTGCTGCCTAAAGTTAAACAATTTATTTGCTTCACAACACGGGTTTTAAAGTCTCAGTTCAGAAGTGGTATAAGACTTGAGTATCTTTATGTTTCTCCTTTCCACTGTATTTTAGTTTTCCTTTAACCTTCAACAGAATATTTGAATTTCTTACTATCATTTCTTTCCTTATTACTTTTAATTCTAGAAGATACTTAAACTCATTAAATAACTGTACTAATGTTTCAAAACCCAAATAAATGAAATCATAGGTAAACATCCAATGTCGTCAGATCATGTCTCATATATTTTGTGTTTTCTACTGATGTTAATGTTTGTGGTGGTGAAACACCAGTTTCTGATAGAAATTCTGCAAAAGACCATACATACTTGTCAGGTTTTAGGGAAATCAATTTTTACAGCCTGTAAAGTTGAGATTTTTAATTGAAATGCAGACAGGGTAAGAGGAGAAGGAACATAAAAAAACTTCCCTAAACACTCAGGTCTGCACTATGCCCGATGCCACTAGGGAGCAGCATTGACCTTTCTTCTGACTGAGGTTGGTAATGGGTGAGGCCAAGGGCCAAACATCTTGCTGTAAGCTACCTCACTGAACTTAGTGGAATTAGTCTACCTCTATCCACATGGATTTTAGATTGTAATTTGGCTCAGCTAAAATTAACGTCCTCAAAAAAAAAGTGTGACTAGAAGGGCAAACGAATTCATATCTCAGGACAATTTAATTTTACTACATCAGAAAACATCACAGTTCTTGGGAAAAGATTAGTTAAATCTGTATGCAAAATTAAATTTGGGTTTTACCACTGCAGATACGTCAGGGGCATGGGGCAATGCCCTTGGCCACAGTGATGCTGTTTGAGGATCTGAACCTGTACTAAAGACAACACAAATAGCACCATAGGAGAATGGGGGAGTTAAATATTTAAACAACAATGAAATTTAGCCTGCCATTCAAACTGTTTGGTTAGTCACAGGTTTCTTAATATTTGCATGAGAGAGCATGAAGAGGGCAGAACCAGCACAGGCCCAGGCGAAGCTAACAGGAAGAAACTAGGAGGCAGCCTGTCAGACAGGTGGGGTGGACAAGACCGAGAGTGGAAAGGAGAGGTATTTTTAGTCACACTCTCACGCAGTATTCCAAACTCTTAATAATGAATGTCTGAATAGATGCCCTCACTCTGGTCTGGTAGCACTACCGCATCAGTGACTAACTTTGGAGGTATCTTGGATGAGTTTCACCTCCTGCCAAAGGTTCAGGCCCGGTCTTGAGAAATGCTGAGTACCTTCCGCTCCCATCGATCACAATGAGAGGCAAGTCTGCTCACACCACTGCAGCATTTACCCTGAAATCTGTGAGGACATCCCACACGCTCATGGTGCCCTGGAAAAGCAGCAAGTTGTCTGGGGCCACGTCTGAGGGATTTACCCCCGAATGCACTGGAATTTTACCTGACGCAGATCAGAATGCAAAGCAAAGGCAGACCACAGCCCAATTATCTGAAAGAACGCATCAGTCCAGCATGCATGAAAATTCTGAAACTACTTTCTGTCCAAATTAGTCTGGAGAATGACTCACTACTGTAGAAAGTAACAATCCTCCTACAAGAAGAGCTATGCCTAACTGTATGGGGTTCTCCAGCTGTGAAAACACAAAATAAACACTATTTAGCATAGCTCCCCCCCTCCCCGAACCCAAGCAAGAGACTTTTGAACTGTTTAAGGAGAACTGCACAGAAGAAGCAAAAGCAAACTTTCTCTTTAAGTAAACATGTAATAAAGGAATTTATTCTCAAATTAGCACAGCGTTTTCTTTTCTTGATGAATTCTTTTCTGCACAGGTAATCTCGCCCCCTAGGGATGGAAGGATCCTGTTGGAGGTTGCTGCTACCAGCTATGCAGTTAATCCTATCCCTATTAATTTAGATTTTTACTCTTAAATGTTATAAGTAAATCAAAATCCTTTAAAAAAAAAAAAACCAGCTATGTCTTTTTTTTTGTTGTTGTCACAAAGTATGTTCCATGGATCAAAACTATCTTCACTTAATAAAGCAGAATATTGTAGGACTGAAAGAGTAGCTTTGGCAGAATTAAAAGTAAACTTTAAGGACTGACTTTTCTGGATTATGCAGGAAAAGCTATTCAGTGCATGACAAATTAACCACGCAAGTGAGTCACATACACTGGTATGGTATGCAGGAAAAGGAAGTCAACTGTGTGAAATCAAGACCTGCAGTTTAGGAACCTCATATTAAATAATGAAAATGCTTAGAAACAGATCAGTTATGATTTGAGAACTGGAAATATGGCTAACTGGAGAAATTCATTATTAGTTCTAATTAAGCTCTTTTCCCTAGCTTTGCTATCTTCTATTTGGAGTATCTTTAAGGGAATAATGTTTCAACCTTTTCTCTCTACTTTGCCTGTTTCTTCTTGCATGCAGACCTTCTTGCATGCAGACCTTCCTGCATGCAGATTTTCCTGCATTCAGGTCCTTGCAGCCCCTCCATACGAAAAGGGAGCAGAGATGATCTAGTGAGCTAGTGGTTGGCAGCCCTGTCCACGGCAGGGGGGTTGGAACTAGATGATCTCTGAGGTCCCTTCCAACCCAAGCCATTCTATGATTCTAGGAGATGCAGAGGCAAACGGGCATTCATTCCATGGTATGGGACCAGCCCTACATGGCTCTGAATGCCTAATGACGTGACATGTACATTGGTTCTTTGATTTACACGGTTCTTCTAAATTCAGAAACAGTCCTTGCTTTGAAGAGCTTTTACAAGAAAAATAAAATAAAAAACAAACCCATATATTCCTACTTAATGATCATATTTGTAATATCAGTCATTTAAATTTTTATTTTTTTAAATAAGAATGCATTTTGGAAAAGAGTTAATCTACCTTAGAGACTTCAGAGCCTCTCCACCTCCTCAACATATTCTATATATCTGAAGAAGAAAAACACAAACTCCTAGAATTTTGAAATTGTTTTAAAATAAAGCCAATTAGTCAGTCTCCAACAAAACATACTCTATGCTGATATTCTTTCAATTCTCACAGTCACTTGGACTGTTAATCATTTTAACAGGCTATACAGTATTTTTTAAAAGCTAAACTGTTTTCTAATGTACAGAAGGCTTTTCCATAAAGAAGCTGTTGGCACGCATCTTTGACATTTCAGTTTAATTGGAATTTTAAAGGATTCTAATGTTGTTTTCTGAAATACACAAAGAAATTACTGAAAAATGAAAACTCTGCATTTGTTTGTAAGTGAAGAGAGTGTCTTGAAACTAACTGCTTAGGAAAATTCATGAAGAGTGCATGCACAATATGTTTAAGAGATTTAAAAAGCCCCGAACTGAAGTCTCTCATAACTTCCTGATGATGGCTGCTAGTTCTGCAGAACTATATTCTGTGTTGCTTCCTCTTCCCACCCTTGACACAGAATGCACGGAAATATCATGTTGCATAGGGTAGCAATAGGAAATATGCTCTAGGAATGCTTTGTTCTAGATGCATTATTGCATTAAAAACATGGTGAAGAACCCTCACAGTGTTTCATTATTAAACAGATATCAACATAATGCAACTTGTTATTACTTACTCAAAGATTTTTCCTAGCTGATCAACATCCGAATTTCCACGGAAGAGTGGTCTGAAAGAATAAAGAAATATTTTTAGGAAGTGACTTCCTTTAATTAATGTGAATTTACATTTGCCAGGTGTCAATGTAGGGTGAAAGCATGTTATTTTCCTGAGATCTCACTCCTTTTGCCTTCATATTTTATCCAGACTTTGAGAATACCTTTCAAGTTTCTACTAACATTGCTAAAAAACCTGGATAGATTAGATATATTTTTGAATACGCTACTTTCGAGAATTTAATTGCAGCCTTTAACATGAATAACTTTCTCTGAGCTGATACTATCTTATACATAATCAAAACAAGATCGAACATACATGAAGAGCTGTTCAGAGAGACAAAAACAGAGTGAATGTCATGCAATGCATTAAAATATAACAAACTTAGAGATGAATTATTATGATATAAATTCAAAATCAAATTCCTTGTATGTTGTATATTGGAAACGTACTTCTAAGTTTAAAGGGTCAAATAAATGACAATGGATTTATGAAGATCTGTAAAGAATGGGGGGCGAAGCGATACAGAATTTACCTTGAAGGAGAGGAATACTTCTGCTGCATAAAGAAAGATACATTCAGGAAAGAAACGAATTAATAGGTGGAATCTCCACAGCTTTCAGAAAAAACAGTGCCCAAAATTACTTTCAGAGAGTGGTACACAGTTTTTCCTCTCAAAGTGCAATTTACTCTGTGTGGCTGTATTGCCATCCTGGTCTGGAGCACAGCAGGGTGTGATGAACAGTGCAATTGCATGTCTAAACTCCTGAGATTACTGGTGGCTGATTAAGGATCCAGTCAAAACGAAGGTCTCTGTGAAGATCAGGCCCCAGAGGCTCTGTACCAGACATGGTCTTGCAGAAATGCAATTCAGACATGCTGCAAACTGAGATATTAACTGGCATCAGCTGACAGTCAGGCTACCCCTGACTGTCTCAGAGTACCCAGCTCTCAGAGTTCTGTGCAAGCTGTAAATTTATGGTTACAGTTTGACAAACAATGTAGTTTCCCAGGCATTTTCTCTGATTATGAAATGTCAGTACTCCTGCCTCTCTCTGCACACTCC
>VXAV01005230.1:296638-326644 GCA_013399715.1 Alectura lathami
TTTTTAATTCTAGAGCTGGGAAGTGCAAGCTAGAAAAGCAAATATCCAACTACAAAGCCCTGCGAACGGTCCAAAAGACAAAATCTTTGCTGTCATCCAGCAGTGTGGTGGCAGAAGTGATGCAGTGAGGTAATGGAGGCTGTGCATTGGCACTCTCTGAGACTTCAGAAAAGAGATCCATCTGATATCACATTTCCATATTTGAAGGGAAACATCAATGCTTTATGCAAACAAGAACATGAAACTCCCAATACAGAATAAAATCCAAGAAGAAGGGATTTTTTCTCTGGGAAAGCATTACAAGCTAAGAGCGAACCCTTGGGCTTTCCCTCCAGCTGGGCTGGAGCTGCTCCTGTGTGGCATGGTGTACATGTTTTGATCTATGATCACTTTTGTTCCCCCGTATTAGGTGTTAATGGCACCTGTTGCACTAAGCCTCTCTAATTTTTCAGATAATCCTGAAACATCAGAAGAACTCCCCTCTGCCCTAATATCTCTCATCACCTTCAAGTGCAATAAAACACTCTTGGCCAGAAAAGAATCTCTGAAAAAGGATTACAACCCTTCAGACACGAAAGGCAGGGAAAACACTTCCAGCACTGAGCAGTAAACTACTATGTGAGTGGAGGTGAAATTTCAACTTCAGATTTTTTCTCCAGCTGCAGAGACTGAGTGTCAAAAGACATGAAAGTGGATTAGAAGGATGGTGTGAAAAGAATACTTTAATTTTTAGCAGCTGTGCTGGCTTACAGTGAATTAATAAACACCTGCTGAAGAACTTGAGATAAGCATTAAAGTTAGAAAGTATGTATAGCAACCACACAAGGAAAACTGATACAATTTTCAGGCAAGAGTTAAACTAGATATAATCTTGCCCTAAGATATAATCTTGCCTTCACCCATACAATATGCTCTGTTACTCATGCTGGAGAAACTGCAAGATCAACATTCACTGTTTCATGACAGTGCATGGTAAACTGAGGTCACCTATTGAGAGCTCTGCTGTTATTTATGCTATTCATCTATTAGTGATTTCCCATGAAATCTTTCTTTCCCAGTTGAATCCCAACCAAAAGAAAGAGTAAGCTAACTTCTTTCATAAAAGAGAAAAAACAAAAATGTACATCCTGGTGACACCACAGCTTAGATGCCACCCTCCCCTCTGCACTTGCAGCATTTACACAAATGCACCACACTGTAGATTTGTGTGTTTCAAAGCTTCCCAAGTGTATTTTGGGATGATTTTTATGCTGTTATCTCTTGAGTCAGTGCTTTGCCAGTCCTGCCTCTGTGTTGTCAGTGGCACAACTCCATTGGCTTCTGACACTATTTTAGTGGGAACAGCATATAGTTCTATCTTTACAGAATGAATGTTTCCTCAATCTCTATAGTACTGAGCACCTTTAGCTTCTTCAGCCACCCCATGTCTTGAACTTTTCTGTCCACACATCCCCGCTTTCATGTTCTCTGGTAGGAGCTCCCCAAGATCCACTTCTGAAAATTAATCTATAAAAATATCGGGAGCTGCTGATAGCACTGGAAAAAGGCAATAGAAGCACACACGAGAATTTTAACTCTGAGTATCTCTGAAGAAGTGCAGATTTGCTCAGGATTCAAACACCTGAAACATCTTCTGAAGAGAAATAACCAAGCAACAGCTTCCTTCCATGGTAAGACATGCTTTTTATACAGCTGTGGCTGGACAGTTTACCAAAAATAGTTCACCAAATTTTCTGGGGCCTCTTCAAACTCCACTTTCACTTCCCAGCCAAGTACCCTCACCATCAAACTCTTAAAAGATCTAGGAGATCAGCAACATTTACCTCTCTTTTTGCAGCTACTTTCCAGAAAAGGAAATCTGATGCCAAGGCAGGAAAGAAGCAAGCATGCCTGCTTCTCTGCCTCAGCGCGTAGGACACCCAGCCAGGATAGAATTCAGACTTTGTACATACACTCTGCCATTGCTAGTGGTCTGATGCAGTCTAGAGTATCTTCATTCTTACATCAGCTGAATATGATTCATCACTGCTAATTAGGCTACATTTAACAATTTAACAATTTAACAGCTACAGACAGCAACATTACAGAGAAATCTCACGCTATGTGTACTTCTTGAGGTACTGAAAGCTTGCACTCCAGTCATTTGGATAAAAACAGCACTTTAAAAAGCATGCAATTGCATAGATGTGTGTGCTGTAGTGACATAATAATAAAACCTGCTTTGTGGACATAATCTAATAAAAAATGATCTGATAATTCACCATAGTTGGTTAAATTCTGTATGATATAGCTGAGTAAGTGATTTATCTTCAGCTAACTCATTCAGACTCGGTCAAAATCAATAGTAACTGAATCTTCATGCCAATTTATTCTAGCCCAGTAGAACAAATCAGTGGAAATGAAATAATCCCTCGGATGAAAATCCCATTTGACAGATATATATATTCCAAAAGCACTTATTACTGTCAAATCTGGATAAGTTATGAGAGAAGATCTGCAGAATATTTGAGTAAAAGAAGAAATACTGCATCAGAGATGGTCTTAGAGCTGCTTCTGGACAGAATGCATTTCAGCCATCTATAACAGGAAAGAAGAGCACATTATGCATCGCTTTCTGGAAGAAGCCATGTGGTTTGACCATGCATAGCCAGACTGCTGTTTCCTCAAAGACTGCAAAATGAAGCATGCAGCCAGCACAAAGGGGCAACCAAGCACGTCACACGTTGACACCAAGAGCTCATGACCTCTTGAGTCCTGGCTCTGTCTCTAGCAGTCAGCTAGAGACATCAGCAGTCAGCATGGTGGCTGAGTCTTGCATGGACTCATTCATACACGGCCAGCGTGTTAGCAGGTTGAGCAGAGTGCACACGCAAAATGATGGCACTGCCAGGTGCTGTGCAAACAAAAATGAGAAGCAAGGCAACAACATGTATTCGTATCACAAAGCAAACTGTGGCTTCAAATGAAGGTGGGCCAGGAATCAATGTGAGTTGTGGCCTGCTGTGCTCCTTCTCTGTTTTTCAGTACTTGGACAACAGCAGGGCCCTGAGCACTATGGCTCCAGCTACCTGTGGGTGCCATGCTTGCTGCCCTGGGATGTACTGCAGAACCCATGTCCATCTCCCTTCCCCCTCCGACAGGGCTCTGCCTAGGTCTTTGTCTACCACAGCCAAAGTGCAGTAGACTCCAGACCCACTGGCAAGTCCTCTGCATGGTCTGACTCTGGAGATGTAGGTAAGCACTTCCACTGGCTCAGGGGCTGCCATTCCCTTGGAAAAATGGTTTTCCAGAAATCTGAATATCACATGTCCTATTGCTTTCTTTTGACATTTAGAGCTCTCCTCTCATAGCCAATTATTTGGTACAAGTACAAAGTTTCAGGAAGTTGTTATGTTTTGCTCTGTTGTCCCTAGTTGTTTTTAAAATCCCGCTGTAGTCTGTAGTCTGTTCCTTTAGGTGTGCTTTCCACTTCTCATTATCTTTTCTTTTTTTTTTTCTTTTCAGATGCAAGTCTAATAGCTTTGGTGAGCACCTACATACGGAGAAGCGCTAGTACACAGCTTTTCAAAAGAAAAGACACATATTCTCCTATATATTTCTCAAGTATTAAATGCTGTTTTTACAACTGACCAATAATAGCTGATTATTTGACTTCTTTTCTGGACAGTCAAATACAGAAAATTGAGTAAAGCTGCTCAGCCCAAAATTTCTGACTAGACTCTCAACTTGGAAAAAATCCACAGTAACATGAGCTACAGTTAACATCTAATCTGTCTCCCCACTCTCCAGCATGCACCAGTGTCCAGGAAAGGATCCTGTACACACACTTGGTGTTTAAATACCTTTTTGTAGCCATTTTCTTATGTAAGAGAAAAGTAAATAAAAACAATGTTTAGTTCTATTAGGAGGCAAACAAAAGTACACAGAGCTTCCCCCAGCCAAACTCATGGCAAAAAGCAAAGCCTCTTGCAGCCAAGTTCCTGAAGAGGGAAGCTGTGTGAAAGCGCCAGGAGACCCTTTCAAAAGCAAAGTCTTTGGGCTGTATACAGCTAGCTGTCCCTCCCTGGGGCCGAGAGGAAGGGGAACGGTAATGTTGCTAATGTTGCTCTGCACCTCCCCTCTTCTCTGGCTGGTGACAGCCACATGCAGCTGGGGGTGTCATGAGGATGCTACCTGAGGGCTGCTCTGGCTTACCCCAGGAACAAACTCATCTTTGAGGAGCCCCAGCGTGCACCGAGGTGTTGCATGCACCGTGGCATCTGCCAGCGGGGAGCTGGACAGGGATGGGTGGTTCTGCCTCCAGCCTTACTTCCAAATGCAAATTGCATTTTCCAAATAAAAACTACATTACATGTCCCATTACAAACTCCACGATGTTAATACCAAGGGCTTTAAAATATCTATAGCATGACCAACATGTTGTGGTCATTTTTCCTAGCCACAAGGTCTTTTCCTCTGACCTCTGGTCAGGCTAATTCAGATTGTCACAGACCAGAATGACACCCCTCTACGGAATATGTATTTTTTTAAGGATGCCACATTCAGGAGGACTTCAGACAAGTGCTGTGCCACCTGCACATGCAGAAGCTGCAAAGCTTTGCAGCAGGGCAGCCCTGTGAGCTGGGCTTGGGCTGTGTGCGGCCACTGGCTGCACCCTGCCGCCACCAGGCCCTGGTGCGGCCTGGCTGGGCCTGGTCCCGCACCTGAGCTAACGGTCAGGTTAAGCTCGGTCAGCTAGCACGGCTTCTGCAGGTCTTCTTGCCCCGACCTCAAGGCTCCCTTCTGTTTTTTGTCATGGGTAGTGACAGTTTTTGGTTTTTATGGTTTACCAACGGTTTCCCTTACCAACAGATCTATTCCTCTGACTGAAAGTCTGGCATGGCTGGAAGCTAGGAGGAAAACCACAAGTGAATGGCCTGGCACTCACTCACCACCCATCTCCAACCACAGACAGATACAGTTACTGGATTTGACTAACGGCTATCAATCAGCCCAACTGTAGACACTTAAGAAGACATCAGCTAGAAAAGGCTTGAGGGAAAATGTGAGCTGAAAAACAGCAAGGTATTTCAATTCTAATAGGGCGATGTTGTCTTGGAAACTCATATTATTTTGTACTTGACAATTAGAGGTATTATTCTGACTGTTCGTCCTTCACTCCATTAATGTGCATTTGTCCTCTGCCCAAAGCCAAGGGGAGTTCTGCTGCGGAGTTAGGATTAAAGAGAAAACAATCCTGCTTATCAGAAAGCGGCAATAACAGTCTTCTGCCCTCCTTTGTTAGTAAAGTTTGAAGCAAAATGTCATTGTTGTTCTGTCAGATCACTAAGGTCACTAAGCTAAATTCTGGCTTAGCTCCATTCAATTTAAGAAATGCTTGAAAAAAAAAAAAAAATCTGTAATAGGCTGGCCACCTATCTGGGGAGGAAGAAAAAATCCAATTTTATTAGGTCTGGTTTGGAAAAATCATCAGCCTCCCACACACCCATATGCACATGAATGGCAGAAGAATAAAGGAGGAAAAATGCAAGGCACAGAATTTTCAGTGCTGACAAGATCTTTCCAAGGAATGAACCTTCTCTCAGTACAGTTGGTCTGGACTGTGGTGAACTTTAATGGCGCTTGCAACTTAAATCATTCTTGTAACAAAACAAGATAATTTCCAAAAATGGCAAAAACAAACTCAGGCCAGAACTGTACAGTACCTTGGTTCAAAGACTGCAAATCAAGCTTTGTAGCTTTCACAGTTTTAAGCTGCAACATCCACAAAAAAAAAAAAAAAAAAAAAAAAAAAAAAAAGGGTTGTTGTCTGAATTTTCCTCCTACCAAAATGTAACTGTGAGCAAGCAGACAAGTGGATGATTATACTTCCAAGCTCTTGGTCCACTAGATATGTTGGTTTAAGGTCCACTGGAAAACACCAGATAAAATGATTGCAAAGTCTGCGTTTAAAATTGCTGTATGATAAAGCGAACAGCTCTTTCTCAAACAATATTTAAGAAGTTTGCCAGTTTATAGGCAGACTCCATGTTATGAACAGCATTCATAGCTGTATTTGTTCTGGTGCTTTTTGCCTACTGCGTTGGCTTTGTTATTCCTTTCCTCCTAATATCCATTTCTGTTTTAACCTTTTCTTTCACGGATTTCTTCTCTGATCTGTTTGCTTCTCTATTCTGTCCCACATAAGGAATATTTGAAAATATCTTACAGCTTTCTTCTCTCTCTGCTTTTGAAGGGAATTTCAGAAATGTGTTGAAAACAAGAACGGAATGCAAAAAGGACAGGTTAAACTAAGACCTTGAAAATGGTAGAAGCTTTTTGATATGGAGAAACAGAGGATCTTGTAGTCAAAATGAACTACTCCTACTGCTGCATAGCTAAAGCGTCCACTTAAAAACAGTGAGGACTAAGTGATCAGCTATGCTGAAGGACAGGAAAATAACTGACAAAAAGTTTAAAAGCATCTGAAATGAGACAAAACCATGTCATTGACCTTTACAAATCTTTTTGTGGCAGTACTGGTACATAAATATATTTCTTTTCAGGCTTTGTTCACAGTGTTATCGTTGTATAGAAAGGCAAAACAAAAGTGAAGCCTTCACTACCACCAGTCAGTTAACTTTCTCCTGTGTTCAGCATGACCAGGATCTCACCTTTAATATCCATACACACAGGGAAAAGTTAAAAACCCAGTTTGGTGACAACTCACAACTGTCTGCATAACAACTCTTAATAAAGATCACTGTAAAAATGAATATAGTTGTTCCCTGAGGAAATCCTCAGGGACTGATGTTGGTTTTTTCCACTGTTTCCTACCCTACATATAACATACTAAGTTTATCCACTGATTCCAGTTTGAGATAGAGTTTCCTCTGGCGTGTTATATCAAGATGCTGTCTCTCCCTCCTGGTCCTTTCCAAACCACATTATCTTCAGTCACTTCTTTGCCTGGACAGATACACTTCAGCTAGGGCAAGAATATGCCCCACATACAAGCTCCATAGTAAGTGGCACAGTACTTTGTTTCTACTGTTCCAGTACATGATATGCTACTGTTGATCCCAGGCTTTAAACGAGTCTTTCTGCTCCTCAAAAGCCTTGAATAATTGAACAATATTAATGAAAAACATTTTTAAGCGATGACCTACTGTTACTTAATTTGAAGTGTGTCTCAAAACATACAAGTCCTCCAGTCAGGCATGCATCTGTAAATTTACAAATTCATTGTGTGTTCCGCAAGACTAACCAACAGCAAAGCAGATAATCATAAGGAATGACTAATCTAGGATATGTCTGGAGCAGAGGACCCAGCACTGCAAATTTCCAATATTCTGCAATAGCAGAATTTCTATGAAACACTTTCCTCAAGCCCACTGTCCTCTCTACTTCTTCTTTCTCCAGATGACAAACATGCTCAGGCAGCTCAGAACCTGTGGTTTTGCTGTTGAACATCTGCTGACAGATGTATACCTATTTTTTCAAAGTGCTACCTTAAAGCACTACATGTGCAAGAGATTAACACCTATAGGAACAGCTAATTCAGACCAAATGAGTGCATGATGAAACTGAAGCTAGCTAGAAGAACAGTCTGAAGTATGAGCTGGACTGCAGCCCTCTTATGTGTTAAAAGACACCTGTCCCATTCAAAGCACCAGAGAAAGTGTAGGCTCTGTTATGGGTTATCCCTTAGTTACCCACTGGTAAGAAGTTGGAGCATGTACCTCCTCCTCTGGATAAGGACAAGTATACCGTAACTCACATTTTGAGGATCCGATTTCCTTTGAATTTGCATTTTGTTTGGTGATACTCTGGCAGACATATATCGATAATCATGCTAACAAAACAGTCTAAATTCATTCAAGTTTAGCTTGAACACACTCTCTTGCTTCTGCTTTGCAGACTCACAAAGACCAGAGCAGACACAGTGAATTCCAGCCTCAGCTGTTCAAGTAACAGTTCTTCGTATCTCACACGCTGCAACCCTTGTTATGACTGAAAGTCCCACAGTCCCTGGTAGTTACCTATCAAGGTTTATTTCACAGATAAGACAACTGAAAGAAGCGCAAGAAGTGCAAAGCATGGAAGCCAGGGCAACTCTAAGCAATACCCTCTCCTCCTTGCCAGTTTGCAACACCATCTTGCAGAGGGATCACTTCAGCTAAGTGCTTAAGTGCTGTACTATACACATTAACAGAGATTAGCTCTTCCACTCTTTGTGCCACTCTGCCCCTCTAAATTGTTTTAGAGAGGTTACAATCCTCTTTGAAGTCAGAGTTAATTTCAACAATGATTTCATTGAAGCCAAGACTCTACCATGTGATCCAGCTATAAGAGTTATTCTTTTCACTCAGTGATAGAAATTCAGACTCCCCTTTCCAGCCTCAGTTTTTGGAGACAACTCAAAAACAGGTGTTCCTGTTACACTTAGCTATTTTTTTTCTGAAACCACTCAACCACATTTATTCCACACAGCACCAACTGAAACAAGTTTCAGAGCTCATTGCTCTTTTCTTGCTCACAAATAGATGTGGAACCTAGGGGGGAGGTGGGTGGCCCATCTCCTTCCAAAGACCTATCTTAGCATTTGGTTCTGGATTTAACACAGAAAAAATACATGCAATGAACCTGATGACTGCATTTCAAATTCAACCTATGGCTTGTCTGGCAAAGAGAATAAAGATCTGTTGTTATATTTAGTTTGAAATATTTTTTTACAATTATTCTTTATAGTAAAAAATTGTATCTAAGAATGAATATGAACGCAATGCTAGCTTTTAAAAATCAGTTGAACGTTGTTTATGATTAAAGGGAGCTCATACCGCTGCATGATCAACAGACCAGACAAGCTCTACGCTTTGATTGCATCACATCTCCATACGTTATATCACAAGCAGCAAAGTCCTGGACTCAAGGCTTTTCTGCACACAGTGGTGCAGCTCCTCCAACTGGACACATTCACACCATTAAGAAATGACTCATATGCTTGTTGCTTGCTTTGCTGTGTCTGTTGTTTGGGCCCGCCAGGGAACTTGTCCCATTGTAGGTATTTTTGTAGAGTTACACACCTCTTACCCACTGCCACAATTTTCAAATACAGTTGGTAATGCAATGGCTGTTTCACATACATCAGGAGCTTGTGGAGTAAGCTGAAAAAATGAGACAACTGCTAAAAGCACGATTTAATATTTAAAACTGAAATAATATAAATAAATAAATAAATAAATAAATAAATAAATAAATAAATAAATGAAATAAATAAATAATAATTTGTGCCAATCTTGTGGCTCATGAAACATCATGGAGTTGGTGCATGAATGGTCTCAGTAAGAAGTCCATGTGCATGGAATTAATTTCCCACTCTGCTGGATGAAGCTACGGGAACTGAAACAATACTGTTTGAATTTTGGTTTGGGAAGGTGGAAACATTTTCTGGGAGAGGACTGTCTTTCGAGTTTTGGGTTTGAATTGGTACCTGTAATACTACCGAAGACTGCACATGCATTCACAACACTCAAATACATGACTTCTTCAGCTTGACTGGGCTATGAACATAACACAGGCTACAGAAATCTAATGTGTTCTCCCTTGTCCCACATACATTCCTTCTAACACCCTAGTCTGTGCAGGACTGAAATCATATAGGACCATTACTTTGAAGACTAGGCCTGTATAGATGAACTAAGAACTAAGCAATGAAACATTACCACATTTTTTCTCAAGACTGCCTGCTCAGAAGAGAATCCAAGACCAGCAGACCCTGCTTTCTTTAATAGATAATTTCACTCACATTCAAATTTCAGCCTTCTTCCCTTTCCCTCACACTCATTCACCTTGATTAAGTGTTACCTAATCCAAGCAAGAAAACAGACAGCCCTTCCCTTTCCTTCACCACTGGGCATGGCTTCCACTTTGGAGCTGCTCGCAGTCCTTGAGCCAGCTGGAAGAGTTTAATGTGTCCAGAAAGCAGTGGATGCCTACTCCCATGTTTGCCTTACACTTTCACGAGCTGTTCACTGAGTAGGAGGTACAAGGCCGTCTCCTACTGGCAAGGAAAATGCTCAGTCTCATTATGAAACCTTTTTATAACTAATCCTTATTTTTACCTAAACATATTACTTGGTAATACTTTATAGAAACATGTATGTGGTGCAAATGGCTCAACACTCTTTGGGCTGAGACAAGACATGAAAATTGCCAATCTACTCTTCCACTGTGCCAAAGGATGCCCCATGCCATCGGGCCTGCCAGCCCTGCCAGTCGTATCTGTGAAGGATTCTGTGATAGTGCAGCAAGCAAAAGCATATTACACAATTTTCTTTATTGGTCATTATTACCAATGCACCTTATCTTTTAAATCATAAAAAGGAGCCACTGTGACAAATGCATTTACACTTTTGTTAGCTAAGGACAGTCCACCCAAATGTGGCTACAAGTGACTGCAATCTACTTGACTAGACATGATATTAAAAACCCTGAAACTACCATATAAGGAAATTTGCAAGTAATGCTTTATTTGGGGTTGCTCTCATCAGCAGCTGGGTTTCAGGACACAGTCTTTATGCAGTCCTATTTGCCCATTCTTCATGACCACAAACCCCAATGGGCTAAGACACTAGTATGTACACATCAAAGTGCAGAAGCCTACAAATCTGCACCATAATGAAAATCTGCAGGTTTTAAATATAGCTATGACTTTACACAAACCTCAGATTTCAAGTCCTCAGCTGAGAAGTACCATTTGGTTAGCTGAATCAGCCGTGATGAGAGAAATGTACAAATTTACTCTCTGTGTAGCTACACAGACATATATGAACTCCTATACCTGCTTTTGTGTATTTTGTACCTATTTTTTAAAAAAAAGGTTTGCATTTGTCTTACACTGGTTTGGATTAAGAGTGGTTTAAATTAAATAAGGTCCCTTCCATGTAGGGACATAGCAGGCTGTAACAACATCGGATCATTCATATGAAGCTCACCCCCTCCCATACCTGTCCAAACCTACAGAACCCTGACCGTGCTAGTAACTATTTACAAAACTGTATTTTAATAAATTCTTCTAAAAAAGTGTTTGCATTGTTCAATGTTTGCTTAGCATAAACAGGATTCTGATACATTTTTGTGATGTTTTATTTATTATAGTGTTTTATTTCCAAATCAGTTCCAGTGAAATCTCTGTGATAGGAGAAGGCCCAGAAAAGTCTCAGTATATTCCTTAAAAATAACAGAGCTTTCAAAGAGGAAGGATAATACAGTAGGAAAAGAAAGAAACAAGTACACCGTAAGACAATAAAAACAAAAGGTTGTCTTAACGTCAAACCAACATCTACTTCTAAGCTTTGGCTACGCTGTCATACCCTTATCCTTTGAGCACTAGTGGAAACGCAGATGGGTGATTACCCAAAGGCACAACCATTTTTCAGCAGAAATAGCTGTTCCATTTATTTGATATTTTGAAAACAATCCATAAAGTTTGCAAGATTTTACAGTTTATTGCTACCAAGGTCACAGTAACATGGGCTTTCTTTTGCAATCCATAAAGAAAATCAGAAAGACAATATATATCATACAGAGAGTATTGCAACACGAACCCAGTACAACAGTCCATGGAGATAGCTCTCCATGCTGGTCATTGTATCTTTATGGCAATGAAGCTTTAGATTTGTCTTCCAAATCATGCTTGTATACTGAAGTATGTGAAAGTCATACTGTTTCCAATGAAACAACATAGTACATACAAACTTGGCAGATTCCTGACTTCTACAGTTTTTGACAGTCTCCCAAACTTAGGTCTGAGAATGTCAGACTGACCCTGCATTTGGCAGGAATAATAGAAGTTCTGGTTTTATCAAACTCTGCTTGAAGAAAAATCTCATTTCCATTAAAAAAAAATCTCTGATTTTGTAATATTAATGTAATATTTGCAATTGTAAACCAACAGAAAAGCTAACTGTCCCTAATTTAATTTACTGTGTTGTACATTGGGATTTGGAGAGTCAGTGAGGCTCATACATCACACACAGAAAAATAATTAACTTGGTAGTGCTTGCACATGGCAACATTTCTCATCTGTCAGAATACCACAAATCAAATGAGAAAAAATGAGAGCTCTGAGTATGTAATAAAGTTCTGTGTTCAGTTGTTTGTCCTGTAACACTCCTATCACAAATGCTAAAATGAAGTTGTTGACTCTGCTGCTCATATTAAAAAAATATTAATGGCTTGATTCCATCTGAGCCTAGCAGCACAGGGGACAAGACTAAATCTTTAAAAGTTTGCAATGGAGGGCTTAATTGATCCTCCTAAAACCCACATTCTTCTTTTCTCTCATTTTCTGACTTCATTTCTGAGTCAGACACAGAGAGGGTGGAGTGTACTAATTCTACCCAGGCCATTTGACCAGGCAAGAAGCCCAAGAAAAATGATTTTTCCATATACTAACATTAATAAATAGTGGAATCCCAAAGTTCTTTTGCAAGACTCCAATTAGTATTTTGAACTTCGCATTGTATAAATTCATCTCAATCTGCTGCTGTTAAATAGCTGTTTCTCAAAGCCCTTGCAGTATGGCTTCTTCTTTTAAATTGTATTGATTTTGTTTTTTAGACCACTCAGTGTATCATCTTCTTTCACATTTAGATATATTCTTTGACTTCACAGCGTAGGTGTTACAAAATTATATATACAGTTTCTCCACAGAGATCACACAGACTTTTTGCAGTAAGCTAAACGAAAATGCATGTCTTTGGGTTAATACTGAGATGATATGCCTATCTTGCCAAGGTTCTTGAGGGGCTGTTCCTCTCCACACCCTACAGAGTACAACCTCTATGTTACTGTCCTTCCACAGGGACACAGGGTTTCCAGAAATCAGCTTCACAATGACTCCCAAGCTCTCAGACACACCAGGTGAGGACTATGAGCAAACAACTGATGCACAAACACCAGAGCAAAAAGACTCTGCTGAACACTGGGCCCTTTCCAGAATGCTGCTTTACTCAGAATGACCAACAGCCTCTCTAGCCCATATTCATCTGCACTTGGATTCAGATGTAACAGGAACACAACAATGCTTATACAGGCTTTACCAAAAGCTCAGGGAGACTTCTAACAAAAAAGAAAGACTCCAAGATGGTGAGAAGTACGAATTTGCAATGGGTGCTTATGTTCTGTGCTATAAATGGAACATCCTATCAGTCCTTTCCATCATTAACATGGTCCAAGGTATTGTGCCAGAAATTACTGCACATTTTTAAATTTTCAAATTAAAAAAAAAGAAAGTTAAATAGTATTTCTTACTTTCGACGAAACATTTCTGCAAATATGCAGCCAACACTCCAAAGATCAACTGGTGTTGCATAGCTGGACTGAAGCAAAACTTCAGGAGCTCTATACCACAATGTAACAACCTGTAAAACAAAAAAGAAGGTAAGACAGAAGATGCTTAGCTGCAGAATTGCAACCTGGTAAGTGTTATACACAGACCCAATTTAGCTTCATCAAAATTGCAAAGCCTCACAGATTCTGGCAAACTGATTTGGCCAGTGCATAGAGAAGGGTCCTGTATGGAAAACCTCCACGTGGACAGCTGCAGTGATGATGAATCAGGAAGTGAGATCACTGCTCCGGAAAAGAGCAGGTCACGGTACAGCAAAATTACAGTGTCATAGTTAAGCATTGGTGTGATATCACAGTAATACACTACACTATCAGAACAGCTCTTCCAACCTTTTGTGACTTACAGACCCCAGACATTTTCCAGTGGAAGTTCACTTTCCTTAGAGCAAAGTTCGCTATCACTTTGGTGAACAAGGCCTGCTTTTCTTACATACCCTAGGTGTCATCACCAGAGTGCCAAACTGGAAACCAGTAAGCTAAGGAACACTGTGGGTTTACCTGTAGGGCAAATCAGAACCTGTAGCCCTATTTTATCCCAAGCTTTCCATAGTTAAGTCAGCTTTTTTTTTTTTTTACAAAAGAAATGAGGTTGACTGAAGTGTACTGGCCAATCTGGGTTAACATATCCAACCTGTCTCAGAAGATTTTTCCTTATGTTAAACTAAAGGAATTTATTTTATCATTTGGATACAGATTAAGTGAAAACCTCTCCAGAGTTGCCCCTTACAAAAAGCATTCAGTGCTGTTCAGTGTGGTGTCCTTGGACATGGAGATCCTTAAACTGGCTTTGTTTTCCCCCAGGCAGCATAGCACTGGGATACTTGGCAGGTTCCTGACCTTCAAGCTTGTGACTGTCTCTGCCCACATACTGCTGGTTAGAGCAGCACTTTCTCTCACAATTTACTTCCAAATGATACACTCTTTTCCAGGGACATACACCACGTAAAGCGCCTGCCTTCAAGCAGCCAGTCGTGTCGCAATGTGTTGCAGAGACACAGTCGGAATGTCACTGACACGGCTCCATCGATGTATTTTGATGAGTCCTGCACATTGGACCCACAACAGAGACAGGACAGTTTATACCTATCCTTTCGTTTCCCACAAGTAGACCAAATGCAGATGACGCTGACTGTATCTTCCGTCTACTTACAGAAGAACACAAGGAGCTTCCTTAGAGTCCTGAGAGAGCTAGTGTGTCGTTAGAATACAATCTTAGAGCCACAGGAGTATCCTGCTCCTGAGTGCAGTTATAATCCACCCATAACAGCACAGGATTGTCAGCTAAATAGCAATATATTCTGAGAGTGTACTATAGTTTAAATTTTTGTCAGTGTTAATTTAAGGGCAGGGAGGGTCTCAAAAATTAGTGCTTTCTTTCTCCAACTAACAAAAAGGTAACATTGGGAAATGCAGCATTCAGAAGAAGCATGACACAAAGGAACAAACAAACAAACAAACAAACAAAATTAAAAGAAATAAGTGCAAAGACAGCACAAAAATAACTTAAAATTATGTTAACTAGCATAGCAAATTCTGAATTTCAAAACCAGTACAAAGAAACATATATGAAGAGTGGGGTTTTTTAAGTGATAACAAAATAATTGTCTTCTAAGCAAAAATAACAATGGAAGCAATCAGCCGAATTTGCTGGTCAGAGCCAGCTGAAACAAAAGCAAATACAACATTTATTACGATCATTACATGCCCTGGCAGCCTTTGGAACTACTGAAAGGCTACTGAAGGCAGGTTCACGGATATTTGCACAAGTGGTCATATTTGCTAACAGTCCTCTTAAACACTTTGATCTCTATTCATAAAATTTGTCTTTGAAACAGTTCAATAACACAGTGCAAAGTACTGCACTGGCAATCTCAATTCCAGCTACCCGTCCACATAAACAGACTCCTGTA
Organism: Alectura lathami; assembly: GCA_013399715.1. Classification (NCBI taxonomy): domain Eukaryota; kingdom Metazoa; phylum Chordata; class Aves; order Galliformes; family Megapodiidae; genus Alectura; species Alectura lathami. Next base: position 311,944 of record VXAV01005230.1, read on the forward strand.
TGGAAGCTGGGCATCATTTAACTCCATTTGTCTTGTTCCTGATTTGGTAGCAAACCAATGATGTTTTTCCAAAATACTTCTCTGTCTATAAAAAAAAAAAAAAAGTAAAGTTCTTCCAGAGATTCACATCAGGGAGAGAAGTCATACGTAACTTGAGGTCAGGGGATTTTTACTGAAGTTGCCCTATCTGAATCGGTGAGAGTTCCTTCTAAAAAAATATACGCAGTTTTTGTGACACAGAATGTCTCTCAAGCTCTGATCTGCACTTTCACTTTCTCAGGAAATTTGTGGAAAAGCTGTCTGAAGAAACATTGCTTTGAGAAATCAGATATAACAATTTTAACCCATTATTATGTGTCAGTGGCTGGGCTCTGTGTCAGATCTGTGCAAACACCACCGCACCCCACGATTCCTGTTCTGAGACCCTCCCAGCTCTTCCCTGCAAAGCGAAAAGACGCTTTACTTCTCCCCGTTCCACCCACCCTGCTGCATGAAGGCAAAGGCCTGGGGGACGCGCTGTTACGGGGCAGCTTGGCGGGTCCTTCTGAAGACGTACACCGAGGTCCCACTTCCTGGGACGCGCGGCCCAGGGGGCCGCTCCCTTCCGGGAGGTGCCTCGCAGCCCGCTCGGGGAGCGGTGCCTCTTCCAGAAGGCCGCAGCGCCGGCTGCTTCTCCCACGTGGCCGCCTGCTGACGCAGCTCCCCAGCACGCCTGTGTACACGCAGGGGAGCAGGAGATTCTGCTTCTGAGTAAGCTGGAAACTTGAACCTTAAAAAAGTGATTTCCAAAGTCTTGCAGCTGAATTCCAGCAAGTGCCTGATTGCTTTTTAGTTAGAGAGGAAGTAATCTGTGTAGGGCTGTTTTGATATACTCTGTCATTATGGTAACTATAAAAGTGATCAAATAATCCATACAGTCTGTAAAATGGAAGTCTGTGTTTCAAAACCTGAACCTGAAAGGGATCAAAATTCAGTAAATGTCAAGTTTGCACACAAGTAATGCCACAGATGACTCCTCTGGCGCTCAGGGTCTTCTCTTGAAAAGCACGGGGTGATGCAGATGATGCTGTGGTTCTGACACAGAGTTTCACACTCCCTTTCTCTTACCATAGAAACCAAGAAAATATTTGTGGACATTCCATTAACATTTGCAGATAAGTAGAAACGAAAATTATTCTGAACACAGGATATGGTGGCTGAACAACTAGATCATCGCTTCCTCTTTAGCATGGTTCTGACTTAGAGTGAAAAAATGCTTCGCTTAGGTAAGCCACACTGTGGGTGAGACAGGCTCTCCATCCAAGGCAGAGAGCACCTCAGTGCTGCTTCTTGATAAAGCCCCCCCTTTTAGGACCAAACCCCCCAAACTTCCGCATCCTTACACTTTGCTTAAATTCTGTCTGCCCTGAAAATCTGCCACACTCGTAATGTGGCAATTGGTGACCACTCTGCAGGAAAAGGGGTTCGTGATCACACGCTGATAGAGATCCTCGTGCAGTGCAATACTCCCATCTACCTCTGAGGTTGCAGGCTTCAGTAACCATGCTGCATTTTAGTCCTCTCAGCTAATGAACTTCCCTCTTGACTCCTCTCTTTTCCTCCAAATGGTCCTGAGCCAAATTACCTCCTTTTCCCCTTTAACCTGCCTTTAGCTTTCCAGCTTGCTCTGCCAGTCCTGAGGATGGCATGACATTTGTATCATCTACGGTTGGTCTATGTACAAGAAAACTGACAATAATTTGCCCACTGGGACCTAAAGGAGCAACTATACTCCTTCTCGCACACATTTTATGTTTTTACTACCCAGATAAGATGAGACGATAACAGCTAAAGAATGGGATCAGTGGCTGCAGACTACTGCTTCTTACAATTTATATGCCAAGAGATTTAGGCAGCAAGTCAGGATGAAAGTAAATGAAATGTGTATCTTAGAGGCACTACAAAGGAAAGAATGTCTGCAAAATTGTACCAACGCTGTTCTGGTTCCCTGAAGACGGAAATGTGCTCAGTGAGAAGTAAGGGGAAAGCTGCATTTAGAGTCTGAAGAAGAAAGATAACTTTTCTCTAAAACAAAGCTGTCTGCCTTATTGCACCTGACAGATGTTGCTATCTGGGACCACCTAGCCCCAGGACTTTCAGGCCTGCACTTCAGGATACCTATTTCTGGTGTGAAATCAAATTACGGTGGGTATCTGCTCACTAGCAGTACGAACACAAGATCTAGGCACCGTGTCTGTCTCATTTAATTTCCATTTACTCTGCAAAGCAGATTTTCACTTCTGGATAACTGCTTAATTTAAATGGATCTGCACAATACACAGCCCTTTCTAAATACAGTTGCTGTCTGAATAGCATACAGTTCAAAAAAGACAAAGACAAACAGAGGTTTAGGGATGGGGCTGAGTAACAGAGACACAAAAGACTACATTTTGGTTTGCCACAGACTTTAAGTACAGACCAATGCCCAGTTGCACAGCTACAGGAACAAAGCAGGGATCAGACTGTAACACAGTGGCTATGTCTGTGCTGGGAAATTAAATGGGACAGGAAATGTTCCTTTGGCACGGAGACCAACAGGCACAGAGTGGCCTATGTCCACGTTACTAAATTCTCAAGCCTCCAAAAAAAGGTGACCGCATGCAAACTGCTTATTGGGAATGGTCTTTGGTCCATGCTTAACTGTGCCTAGGAACTGTCTGGGGGAAGGCTAGTTGGCATAACTCAAGCCTGTGCCAGGAACCATTCTAATAATTTAACAGTATAGACAATTGAGCTCCAGTGCCCACGAATGTTTCCTGGCACTCTTTAATCCACTAGCCAGTGAGTCACGCTGCCGCCCTGCGTCTTCCTTTCACTCCGGAGAGAACGCATTTTGCTATGCTTCCCTCATCCCCACTGGACCAGGGGCTCCGGCAGGGCGGCGAGTGGGGGACTGGGGCCCGCTCCTCACCCCACCCAGCTCTGCTCCCAAGGGGTAATGGTGAGCCTCGCAGGGAAGCTAATTTCCCCTCCCTTTTTTACAGAGAAGAAGGAAACCAGGCTGTTAGAACTGGATGCAGCCATATCTCTGATTAAATGATGTGATTTAAAATGTCACAAAAGTTTGTGTATAGAAACCAATGGAAGGAACTGGACTACAAAAAAAGAGAGAAGTATCTCTTCTGCTTTTGTACCCTACATCCATAACCTTTGCTTCATGGATGAAAAGGTTTATTCAGATATTTTCTGCTTCATCCAGTACCAAAGATGTCCTGTTTCTGGCACAGAGTCCTCATAATGAGAGAGCATTTGAATGAGGATCCATGTGATGTAACATAGATACCTACATCTGAGCCACTCAGACAGACTGCCTTTACAATCAGAGGAAAGAAACTGGTATTTGCAGGGCGCAGTTCATCTTGTTTTCCACTAAGAGTGTTGTACAGGTCAAATGAACACATGCTCTGGGAGGAGAATTTAGCTAACTGGCCCACACGTAGACATCTTCATTTTAGACATCTAAAGCTGGATGTGATTAATTCTACTTCAATTATTTATGAAGGAATTTTGAAGAGGCCTGTAAAACCTCTTAAAATATTAGCCATCATAGTCATCATGCCACAAAAGCAATTAACAGGATGCTTAGAGTCATCTAAAGTATCCTTTAATCTAAATAAAATTCTTCTTCCAAATCTTTTGCTTTTGTGATCCTGGTTTCTGCTGTACTGGTTGTGGTGTTAATTTTGTTACATATATTTATCACTAGACTAGACTTGTCCAATTTTCTTCAAACTTTTTCTCCTTGGCTGTGTGAGTAAGCCTGACACATTCACCACAGACTATTGGAGAGGACCGAATTACAGATGCTGAAAAATCTGGGCTTGCATATTGATTGAAGCCTGGCTTCAATCTCTGCTTCAGACAGACACTCTCTCGCTAATGCATCTCCCTGCTACTTGCTAGAAATGCTATACTCAATCTATCTCCAACGAGCCTGAAAAGAAGAAATCCTATTTCTTAAGTGAATATGCTTAAAAATGCCTTGCTGGTCTGACAGTGTAGCATTACTTAATACGAAGTCAATGTAATATTAAAAAACACCATGTTTCAGCACATGAGGTCTGGAATAGTGATTGACAAGGCAAGGGGTAGTCTCGGGTGCATGGAAGGGGCAAGCAGCAGGAGAAGAGAAAGGGAGGGAGGGATGATGCTTCACGGCACCCTGCAGCACCTTGCACAGCAACTTCCGGCATGGGGAGAGAGCCCTTCCAAGACCCACTTGTCCATAAGGTGCAATAAGGCCAAGACAGGCAACAGTAGCGTGAGCTTTTTAGCCTTGGAATTGTGACTTCAACATATTTTTCATCCCTGGTTTGGAAGAGGAGCATGCCTGCTTTACTTGCTGGAGATTGCCTTACTGTATTTTCCCATCGCTGTCCTTAAAACATTCGCTGAGCATTCTGGGTTTATAAAGCTGTAAGGGACAGGTAATAATCACTGCCTTACACAATGTGCTTCAGGGATAGCATCAGTCTGAATAATTACATTCATTTTATTTCTTCATTGAGCAGTGGCTCTTCCACTGCCATATATCTGCAATTCCATCACAGATACAGGTATGGCTGGTGAGAAGGTTTCTTAGAGAAAGATGATTATACTTTGCCTTTTTATAGGAACATCAAAATAGTTTCCCTTTTACAGTAAGGGTGAGCCGAACTACCCTGGTGGCTTTTAGAAAGCACTTCATTTATTGACAAACGTTTAGTACATCCTTTTGAGTGCTACAGCTCTCATGAAATGCACATGGTAACAGCAGTTACATCTCTTCACTCACATTGTCTCAGCTTTAGGGACAAGCTTAATTAGCTGCTTTGTGAAAAGTGGAAAAATAGTTTTTATTACTTCATTAGTTAAATCATCAAGGAAAAAATTATCTATTTATAGCAGAGACAAATCCTGATCCACCCATGTACCACCCACTACCACGCTGTTATTTCAGAGTTCTTTTTGATGTTAAAACCTCTGTGATTTGAAGAAAGCAAGATTTTGCACCAACTGTAAGATAACACAACAAATAAAGAAACCATTCATTTCTTTGATGGTTTATGCACACAAAACTGATTAGAATTTTGCTTTTTTATTTCTAGGAAGAACCACATAACCGAGTGTGGTGGTGGTGCTGGTGAATATTTCTAGGTACATCCGTTGTCAGCCTGACTGCATGTTATGTGTATGTATATAAATGCGTGTGTGTGTTTGTACTTCATATGTGCAAGTACAAATACTTGCAGAAGACACTTTACCTACATTCAGTGGCTTTTACCTCAAGAGTGCCTGTGCTTTAAGCAGCTGTGTGCAAAAGCTACTAGAAAGGAAAAGTGGCTGTTATGATGAGGTAATAATTTCACGCATTAGTTAGAACTCAAAACTTATCTCAAAACTAATACAAGGAAACATAATTTCCATTAAGCTGAATATTTCACAGAATTCTGTACTGATACCATATAGAGAACATTTCTGAGAGACTACGTGAAACTTCACTTGAAAAGTGTTTTATCTTTATATAAAAAGAAAGAAGCAAAAATAACATTAGCAGCTGTACCTGATTCAGTGCCCACGGGAGTATAAGAAAGACCTGCCAATGCTAGCTCTGAGTTAAAATCAGAACCATGATGCCCTAACCTCCAAGCTGCAGAGCAGCCTTCAGTGGAATGTGGGACAGCTCCATTCTTTACAGAAGTGGTCAGCCTTGCATGCAATGAGGCTTCTCCTGATGTTGCGATGCACATGCACAGAGATCTGGCTGCAGCAATCTGGCCCATTTCCATGCACAGCAGTCACCTATTGCCACTAGCTAGCTGAGAGAATGGCCGTAAGTTCTAGTATCACACCTTGAGCCTTGTTCCAGTTGCTCTGCTCCACTCTGTGTTTAGGTAGCCACAAAACGAACCCACCTAGCACCTTCCGTATTCCCACTGAGCTGACTGGCATCCAGCTCTTCTGTCTCCCACCACTCACTTATGCGCAGTCCCTGGGAGAATGAGACCATGCAGCTCTAACTTGCCCCAGGGACCAAACCATGGTCAGCTCCAAGGTAAGGGGATGCTGAGAGCTCCAGAAGCTGCCCCTGTGACTGCCTGGGCTCACTCATCCTGAGCTCACCACGGCTGGAGTATCTGAGCCTTGCCACTTGTGGGTTGACTTTATAACGAAGACCAGCTTTCCACTGGTACTAGAAAACAAGAGTCTGGTTAACGGAAAAATGTCTCCCCACTTCCTGGGGCACTCTGTTAGGCTTTGCTTCTCAATGGAAAAAATAAAGCAAAGCCATGGAGGCCACTACAGACCTCTCTCCTATGGAGCCTGGGTACACTTCTGTTTCAAACCATCTTTACCAAAGGAGATGATGCACAAAGAAAATGCAGTCTCAAAGAACAGACTAAATACTGCCAGTTACCTAGGTGAGAGGCTTTACTGTGGACTCTACAGCTGCTTCCAGATGAGTAAGAAGGTAGAATTAAAAAGTTTCTAATGAAATCTGAACATCAAAAACGGCCTGAACAAATGAGTCACTTTCAAAAAGAAGGAAAGAATCCGTACTGTATGGAGGCACACGTAACCACTGGGTGGGTGACAGTTTAATGCAGAATTCTGCTAGGAACCGGAACTGTTATAGATTATTATGATGAAAAGTTTTCCAGCTTGGGACTCAATAAAAGGGGAAACTTGGTGCAAGCAACTTCTACAAGACACAGTTTTCATTCAATTGAGAATGAAACTTATGAACAAATGCTGTGCTTTGAACTAATGGCAAGACCTGTTCAGGAAAGTAAGGATACAAATAGCCATCAGTGCATATAAATAAGAAAGCTGTATCTTGTCTGCATATGGCAGTTGTGTGCATCAGCACGTTAGCTGCTGAGTAAGTGCTTACCTAGTCTTCATCCAGAATGTGTAACAAGGGCAAAATAAGCTCTGTCCCAGTTTATCTGAAAATATTTCTCCAAATGCCTTTTCTACTTAAAGTCTGTTTTGGACAAGAGTAGTCTTTGGCACATCTAAAATTAAGATATTTGTCTGGCTAACTTTTAAAGCTGATACACATGAGAAATTTCATATTACTCTTTCTATAATGAGGCTACATTTTAGCTACCATTGTTAAAAATTCTTGTTTTCACTTAGGGTTCTCTTCATTGCTACGTTCCATCAACTCCCAGGAGAAACACCCATTTATCTGTGGCACTAATTGCTGTAATCTTTCCCCAGCAGTATGGCATGGTACGGTGCAAGCTCCTACAGCACCTGACGTAGCGTTATGCAGCCACACTGCACTCCTTCTCCAAAGGAGATTGGTGGTGTGATGCCCCTGCTAGAAGACTTGCTAGAAAACTTGTGCTGCTAGTGATACAGGCTCTGGCAATGCTTAAGTAGGGGCCTGGAGGCAAAGGACCAATTTCAGTGATAGGATATAAAATGGCTGGTGGAGCAACACCTGTCAATGATACCCATATGAAGCAACAGCTTACAGTTAAACCTCCTATATTACAGCAAAACCCAAAGAGAACCCAGGATTGCAAAGAAGGCAGCTTCTCTGCAGTAGAAGCTCCTCTCAGAATGCCTCTGCCCTCACTGCTTCACAAGGGTGAAGTAAAGGATTGAAGCAAACTTCAACCCTATTATCACCACGGCAGCTGACAATAACGGTGGGCCTTCCTACATCTACAGCATAAAGAATCTGGGCAACTCTAAACACTGCAAATCTGTTCTACATCTGAAACTGAATGCAGCAGACTTTACTTAAACTTCAATAAATGCATGGCTTTAAATTAAAGTATGCAGAAGTGTAAATCATACTTTAGAGACGGAATTAAACACGATTCCTTAAAATTATGTTTGGAGAAGAAAAAAACCCTCATGAAATATCTTTCTTTTGACAAACAAATGAGAAAAGACCTCACAGAAAGGTCAGAAAGGCTAAGAAGAGTCTTCAGGGTATCTGAATTTCATATGTAAGTAGCTCTGCAGGCTTCAGACCCATCAAAATGCTGGGCACAACCCACTGACTTTCCATGGCTATGAGCTTTGTAGGCATCTTTACTAAATTCCTCTTCCTAAACTGAACGTGTCTGTGAGTCTTCATTATAGATGATCACACATTTGGAAAGGCCTGCATTGGAGAAACAAGTATCTGCATTTCAGCTGAGGCTCTGATGTATGTTTAGGCAGACAGTACCCTGGATACCTGGATGTTCTCCACAGAAGTCCACATGGAGTCCCACCTAGTGAAGGCCGCGACTAAGAGTGGCAGTGAAAGCAATACATGTCTGCATCTACATTAACATCTTTTACAGATGTTTTTATGTTGATCTCAAAGTGGAAACTCAGCCTGAAGGGGACTTACCAAGCACCTCCGGCATCCAAGAAAATAATTTGACCACTAGGCTAGGGGTTTTTTTGGGTGACAGCTCTTTCCTCGCCTTTGCTGAAGCCAAGTCACTATTCTGCCAGGAGTATATGAGTCATGGGGCAAGACTGTGTCTGAAAGTAGCTGAGTGCTTAAGGACAATCAGCTGGAAGGGGCGAGAAGCCGAGTTTCTGGATACTGCTCTCTGGAATGTGTATGCATTTTACATTAGACCATCACTGGATAAAAATAAAAGCAGGCACTAACTGCATTACACAGGCTGGAGTCTACCTTGGATCTCGGCATACTGTATTATCTCTGACTCTAACAGATGGACTCATAAAAACTCTAGAGGATGGCACTCCTCTCATCCTGTGGAGAAAGACACAACATCTCCTCCCTTGCTACTTGATACACCACTCACTGGCCAAAAGTTACGGTTCACAGTACAAAGAGAAGCCAAACTTTTTTAAAGAACCCAAAAGAAAATTTATTCCATTTGTAAATGCTAGAGGACTTTCTAAACTAATACTAAGACTCTGAAAATTTAGCAGAAAACCAGAATATTACATACAGTTGGTCCAGTTCTAGAACTTGTATGACTTTATTTCCTGATTTTAACTTTAAAGCTTGTAGATTATTTTCTGTTATTTTCAAGAAGCCATATTCCTTTGGAAATTAATTATGCATATTTAGTTGGCAGAAAAAGATCTGATGTAGTCTAGGCCATTAAAAACTCTACTCCAGAGTGGTTATAGTCTTACAAAAATATAAAATATTCTATTTGTGAAAATGCTGTTGTAGAACAGCCTTTTACAGATGATTCACCTCTCTCAAAATTGATACAAAGCATCTTATTTAAGCTGGAGAGATAAGGGCGTGAGACAATACAAAGAGGAATGTTCAAGGTAATGAGTGCTTTCATGTTACAAGTTTTCGTGTCTGAGGGCACTGCATCAGGCTAAAGGACAAAGAGATAAGAACAATATTGCTAGTTACTAACAAATGGCAGATAAAAGAGCTCTTCTGGATTCTGATGAAGTGACAGCATTCTACACATTCCAGCGAGTTGAGAAAGTTTGCCTGAGAACAGCAGCTATGTTACATGTGAAGTACCACTGAACAAGCATATCTCTATGTTTTCAAATTCCAGCGTGAGTAATGGCTCTTTCCCTCATCTCTTTAATTTGAACAGAAGCTCCCTCTCTCCTTCTGGACATGAAGGAATAACTTGCCGTGCTCCAGTTTCCATTAAGACGTATAAATGTATATGCTGAAAGTAAAGAGCAGTCCTGTAGGACTCCATGGCCAGGAGCCAACGTTTACAGTCCCCTGGGTGGGAAACGACGGGTGAAAGGCTCTCCATGGCAGGCTGTAGGAGTCTTTGCTGTTGCCGCCAGTGACCTTCTGCCTCTGTTTTCAAAGTAGCTCCCTTGTTAACCCCTTGCACACTGCGTGCAGAGAGGCCTACGAGAGGAAACACTTCTGCTGAGAGTCCAAGCTCACTTCCAGGCATCTGTCCGACAGACTCTGACGGCACTGCTGGTTAAGGCAAAGTGGACTAATAAACATACTCTGCTTCTGCTATCTGAGCTGCTGCACTAAGAGGTACTTTTAATAGTCCAGAGCTGGGTTAAGCTGTGCTCCGCATGTTACAAAGTGAACAATTCCAGCTTCAGGCAATGGGCATCCTTTATAGGCACATGGATTCTGAAATATGAGCATATTAAGTCTCCCCAAGAGAAAGAAACATCCAATTCACACAGAAATGTTTTAGCTCTCCCTATCCAATCAGTAGCAATGTTGTTTGCTGGTAGTGGCAATCCCTCCTCATGGGGACTCTTCACGGAGGAATGATACTTGAAGACAGGCTGAACCACACGGGAGCACCCAGTATGGAATGGAGATCTGCTGCTTTAAAAGGTTTTGCTGAAGAAGGAAAAATACAGCATCCTACTTAATATATAAAATAAAAATACAGCACAACTCTACTCTTGTGTCACGTCCCTTCTGTTGCTCTGTGAATCACTCATGGATCTGGAAGAGTCCTTACAAAAACAGCCATGCAAAAAAGGCATTCAAAACTGGTTATCTCAGTATGTAATCCTTTCTTGAATAAGAATAATAAATCAAATGGAAAATAACACTCAAAGACCTAGTGTAAGAGGTCTGAGAGAGGGAGCCAAGAGCCCTTGTGATAAACATCAGCCTTGCCACCAGTTGACTATGTTGCCTTGGAAAAATCAATTTTGTAGTCTTTATGTCTTTATGTCTTTCCCCATCATCATCATGATGCTTGCATGTGCCTTTTCCCCACAAAGATCTGTAGTGAGAAGCAGTCTTCCTGCATATTCCCTGCAAGGAAATAGGAATGCCTGCCACCTCCAGAAAACTCACACAGCAATAACAGCCAATTGCCAGGGATGGCAATATCCTACCCTCTTCAAAGAACATTCAGAGGAATTCCTGTAAACAACATCCTCATGTGGCCAGGAAATCCTTCAATGCATGACTCCACAGATGCTGAGGAGGAGAAGGGGGAAGCAGTGCTAGAAGCTACAGCTTCTGCAGAGTGACCAAGACCATGTGCACACAGTTTTGAGATGGCTACAGACCATCAGTCCCAAATGATGCCACGTGGTCTAAGGGTGTAAACTTAAAGGTACAGAGGGTTTGCAACAAGCTGATAGGACGTCATCTATTTCTCTGAGCCAAAAATGCCATGCATGAGAAAGCTAATGTTATCAGTCTGTGTAAAAAAAGCCAACTGGGCAGCTCACAAAGAGCTCTAGCCTGACTCCAAATACACAAGTAATTCCAACTGATCATTTATATCCATTTTTACTTTTGTTTTTAATTGTTATTATTTTAAAAGGTAGTCTTTGAGACAAGAAATTGGAAATAGGGTATGTTTTCTGCAGAGTATACATTTAATAAACACTACCTATTTTTCTTGGAAAACGGCACTCTGCAGGGAAAAAGACTTTTTTTTTGTGATCAAAAACAAAGATGTATTTATTTTAGATTTTTTTCTGTTAATATCATGTTACTGTGTTTAAAATTGTTAGCGATTGTGCGGTCGGAAACTAAGTGTTTACAAGAAGAGGCAGCATGGTTGTTACTAGGATACTCTCAGGCTGAATTTAGACCCAATTTAGTTTTGTAATATGAAGCTTTTATAGAACATAGGCCTAAATGACCCCTTCTTAAGATTTTTATTTACAAAGCATCTTTAAACATCAGATAAACATTGTTCTGTTTTGAGCTACTGCAAGATAATCTGAAAATGAAACCTATTTGAAACAAAGTAGGAACAAGGATAAAATAATCTACTGGCATAATCCAGTAAAAGGAAGACATAAGCTAACAGCACAACTAATAAAACAAACAAACAAACAAAAAAAAAACCAATGGATTTTACGTCTTTTTGTTGCAGGAAAAGTGTTATCAGGGACAATAAGAGGCCTTCAGTGCTTCTTCTGAATAACAGAAGCGTTAGTCTGGCAATATGCCTTGAAAGCAATTGTGTGGAGACTCACAGTACTTCTTAAAACAATTCTGGGGTATAATCTTCGGCCTGAAAAATAATGTAGGGTACTGCTGCTGACCCCTCTTAACTCTCTCGCCATTCCTGCCTCTAGGACCTGGGATGAATGACAGTTCACCAGGAAATGCTGTACACAGGAATGTCAGGTACGTGATTGTAGCTCACATGTGAGGCACAAACGTAATTTTAATCAATTACATCTTATGCAAGTACAAAGTGGACTACCTATTACACCCATTATAAGTGATCTATAAATCAGCTGCTTTTTCAAAGTTTAAAAGACTTGCCTTGACTGGACAAGGAATCAAAGCACTCATGGGAAAGGAAGCCTGTTCTAATTAATTTGACTTCCAGTGAACATTACATATCTTATGCTGAATAATCACTCATTTATGTCATCCAGCAGATTCCTTTCACCATCTAGTGTTTTCACACCACTTCGGCAGGTTGTGACCAACTGACGACCCTAACTGTGCATGAGTTAAATTTATAGACATATAGAGTAGGGGTTGGAAATGTGTAATATCTTTAAAGTGAGTAAGAAGCAGTTTCCACTTGTGGCAGAAAACACCAGAGTTGGTTATAAGGGTATGCAGGAGGGATCCATGCATAGGGAACAACACATATGTAAGTAAAACCAAAGTGACTTTGCACCTTGTCTTCTATTGTGGGAAACAAGGAGTCCCTTGGAGACTCCCAGAACTCTCCAGATTCCTTCTGGTAACGGACAGCCATCAGGAGCAGCACGTATGTACACCTTCAAGCTGGTAGCATGGCCTATTACTGAAGTATCATATAACTTCAACAAAATCTCACTGATTTCAGTAGTATTTTCCTTGCTGTATCACTGTGGCTTACACTCAGTTTTACTGTAATACTTCAGGTGAAGCAGTTTAGGGGTTTCCATGAGTGAGGCTATGGAAAACATCTGGTGACCATCTTAAATTCTGGTCACCTCTCTGAGAAGCTCTGGTGCCCTCATGCTTTGGAACAAAGGCTGCAGAACTTGGCCTCTATGCCATCCTTGTAAAACTTGGCTCCAAATTTGGCCATGTCATAAATCCAAAAAACAGCACATGCTCAATAAGGACTTACACTAGTGCCTAATTATTGCACTTTCAGAAGGTTTTGGTTTCAATGGGCACACTTTAGTCCAGTTCCAGGGAACTCAGTGGGACATCATGGCATCACAAGCTTCTGACTGTGCAGAAAGCCTGTTACTCTATAAATGGTCTATCCCACGTTTGAAGAAGAACCTAACACACTCCGCCCCAGAGATGAAAACAGATCGACAGACTGGGAGAATAGCGTGCGAAAGCCAGGTTAAGAGAAGAGATTGAGACATCCCCTTGTTGGATTAAAGAACAATTGGGCTGGGAATGTGTGTGGAGAGATGGGGTAAACAACACTGGCTGAGAAAGAAGACTATGAGCAATGGAGGAAAAATGACCAGTAAGGCCTATGAGACTGGGATCAGAAAAAAAGCTCTATGAAGAGACAGTGTCTGCTGAGGAAGGCCTGAAGCTGAGAGCAGGGGTGATGGTGAAGTTGGTGAGGGGCATGACTGGTGCCCAGCAGGAGGACAGACTCCACAGGGGATTTGGGGTGGGAGATAGATTTAGTTGAGAAAGGCAGCTGGGCTGGAGGAGAGGTAGGAAAACAGGTTTGAGGGGAAAACATACCAGCAGTTGTGTGTTGGAAGATGAATGGGAACAAACATCTGGAAAACCCACTGGCAACATGTCCTGCCTCCTAGTATAATCAGCTACTTATGACAGTCATCCACTACAGCCAGATACTCTGCGAGCTCAAGTTGAAGAAATCTGTGTTACTGATCCATAGGTTCAGCCCTGTTGATAATCAGTGTGCATATGAATATATAACACCAAGTGATGAAATTACTTCTATGTGGTTTTTTTTTTTTTAGAAAAGAAAACTGCACATGTACAAAGAAATAATGGAATAGATGACTTCCATATTTCACAGCTAAAACCAATCACAAAAATCTCTGCCCTAAAACAAACAAACAAACAAAAAAAAACAAAGAAAAAACAAAGTACTTAGGACCAGAAAGAGCATGTGAGTTGGGAAATGAAAACAAGCCTGTGGCAAAAGGGCTGCTGGTGACTAGAGGATGGTCCAAGTATATCCAAAAACGCGGTACAGATGTATGACAGTTTAAGCTCATAACAAGAATTTGTTTCCCATCAGTTGGACTACAGACCCGCTGTAGCTGCAAACCCCGTCAATGCTTAGTGCAGTTGGTTCTCTTCTCCACACATATTGACTACCTCCACGCCAACTTTCATCTTCTTTGGAGAGGATGCCTAATAACATCTGCAAGGCTATTTTAACTGTGGAAGAAAATAACAGCGACCTGCTCTTGTTTGTTCTCTCTGCTGTGTACTAGAAGTAGCAAAATCACTTACAGTACTGTGTACAGTAAATCAGGAGTATAAAACTTCCTTAAAAACATGCCAATACCTTAACTGTTTATAATGACAAAGAAAATAGAAAAACAGTATCAAACCGGCATATTTACGCAACCTCCCGTTTTTATCCAAGTGTTAATGCTATATTGTGAGCTTATCCCTAAAGCAGATAACTCTAAGGACTGATTTCATTGATGGGTTTAAAAAGGCAGCATTCACTGCTACTGAGGGTCTCCTCCTTGCAGCTGTTGCAGTGATGTACTTGTACTTAATGAAATTTTCTCCCTCTTCCCTCTGAAAACTTAACACCTATAATTTAACATTTAAAACACAGCCTCT
>VXAV01005230.1:327078-368925 GCA_013399715.1 Alectura lathami
TGTGGTCAACAATTAATACAGCAAAAGAAAAATACAGTACACTCCCTGGCAACTGGCAGAGGCTCACAGGAAATACCAAATAAAAACTTTATTATGTATTGTTTAACTATTTTGTTTGCCTGTGGGCCACCCCGTTGTTGGTGTAATTTAGAAAAGCATGCTCCATCTGGATGATCTGTGCGCAGGCTCATTGTTCCCAGAATCTGTCACGCACAATCACTGCTTCAGCCTGTGGCCCTCTGCAGAAAGAAGCAAAGGCATGGCAGCCCTCCAGCCTGCATTCCTTTTCATTAGACAACTTGTGACCAAATGTTAGAATAGAAGAGTAACCTTTTAATATTCATGTAATTAATTTACTTTCCCCTTTAATTATAAACCTTCACGTGAAAAGAAGAAAACAAAAAGACTTTCCTTCATGATTCTCCTCCCTCCCCCACCCTTTCTGCTTGTTTTTTGGGACACTGAAGGTGCTGGGAGTCTCATAACACATAGGTACCAGCATCTCTGAATACTGCGAAATTCTCATGGTCATATTACACGTGTGGGTTTTCACTTTGCGTAGTAATTGCTCTGGTATTTGGAACAGATTCTGAGTTATAATAAAAACAGAGAAATGAAATTATTTCTATCTATATGCCCTTGCAGCATCTGTTTCCTTGTCTTAATCAGTGGCTTAATCCATTGAGCACAAAGTAATTCTTCTGTATTTGAAAACACAACAGACACCTAACTGAAGGTCCCTGTCACACTAAGGTCACCTCATGACTCAAAATACAGCATCATACGGGATTTTGGCTATGCAGGCTTAGGTTTGCCACTTCTGCTTTCCTGCAAAATGGTGCCATTTCCTTCAGCTGAGGTTAGACCAACGCTGAACTCACTAACACGATACAAAGTTTGCACCCCACAACTCAACAAGCGCATTTGATTGCCAAGGAAAGCATCGAATGATGTAGGTCTCACCATGTGATTTAATTTCAGCACACTGAGCTGAGGCCCTGATTTCTGTCTGGGTAGTTTACCTCTTCATTGCTGCACACCATTCAAAGGAGTCCCATTGGAATCGGTGGTAATTTGAGTAGACAAAGCTAAGTTAGAAATTGCCTGTCTTCAAGTCACAGGATTTAAGTTCTTGTTGCCTGATTTTGATTGCAGGTTCAATAGCTGATGAGGACATTAAAAACTCACAGAAACCACTTGGCATACCAAAGAACGGTGGTCCAAAGGCAGTAAAGTATCCTATGGTTTCTGTAGCAACTGAGGAACTACTACTGAAGCTCACTCATTTTTCTTTTATTAAGAAGGTATACTGCCATGTTAGGTCTGTAAGTGATCAGCATCGATGTTAGTGGCTTTGATTAGTTCATGCACCAACCTGTAGAGGAATGGAAAGTACCACCAAGGTTTTCTGTTTGAGGCCACGCGGGCACAGAGATAATGAAATAAGCCAGGATGGCCTAGATGAAATCACGACTTAGAAAGTTTCTGGAATGTCTTTTGATTAGTTTTAAAATACTACATAACTGAGTTGGAATGATTCTGTTTGTGTAGCACCTTTAGCAAAGAACAGAACAAAACCTATGTCATTTGTCACATTAATTGCAAACTCAGGGTATAATATTTCACATATTCACTAGGAAAAAAATTCAACTATGTGGCAAATTAAACTGTTCGCATATAAGAAAGAAGCATCTTCTGTCCAGAAGGCAAAGCAGCAACCAAACTCAAACACACCTTGGCCCAAAGTAACAAGAAATAAAAAAGAAAGAAAGAAAGAACGAAAACAAAACAAGAAATCAACAATGAAAAATCCCTGTCATTGTATTTGTGTGGCCTCACGTTCCCTGTTGAAGCACTGACGGTCCCTGTCTTCTTGTGCCTCCTCACTTTCTTTTTGCTCTCTTGCCTCCTAGTTCCTGCTATTTAAGGTACACGTAAGAGTAGGGATGAGCCATTAAACATCCAGTATTTGCAGGAAATACAGATGTCAGGAACTGTGCTAAGCAAAATTCAGAGAGGTAGAATGGCCTTTATACTAGACAGAACAGTTTAATTTTAGCGATTATTACAGCATACTTCTGACACTTAGGATGTAACAGAGATCAAGCTTCACCTACAATTCCAAACTCCTTCCCCATTTTCACTTCCTGACCAAATAAGCTTGAATGCCAATGTAAAAACACTGTAATTTATTCTACATGAACTTAAATTGCATTTCTGAGAGGACAGCACTCTGAGAATGAAGAGCAACATTGCACAACTACACATGGATGCTCACAAATATCACAGGAGAATAACGTACTATGTAACATAACTTAAAGATCTTTCAGAAATCTCCCTTCCCCTGAGGAACAGGAGACGAAGTTCAAATCCTTACGTAGAAGCATTACACCAACTAATAAGAAGAATTAATGTATTAACTAGGAGTTTATCATAATAGACATATTTAACACTTGTCCATAAATAGTGTGCCAAAATAACGTATGCACATTTTAAGAAAAGAAAAAACTGTATTAAAATTGTAATGCTCAACACACCAACAGCAAAAGATGAATACAAGTCACGTTTGACTTCCACAATGACAAGAGGTGCTCAGCGCGGTTACCATCAGTGTCCAGACACTTCTGATGACGGTGAACTCCTGCCGTGCTTCCACCATTGCCTTTGGCACGGTGCCGCCAGCATTCATTTGATTAACGCCATCGTTTTGCACATTGCTGTTGTCATTCCATTCAGCTTCGTAAAGTAACAACTAGAAAATGTCTCTTAAAACATGTATACATTTTTTTGGCACCCTCTGTATGTAATGTGATCAAGGCCTTTAAAGAAGGTTACAGAAGAGAACTAGATCTTGACTGAAACTTGTACAGCCCTTAATACAGTGATGTTCTGGTCCATGATGAGGAGGTCTTAAAAGTGAATCTTCTCTGCTGTGGAAATTATGACAGCAAAAGCTTAGCTGTAGGAAACTTCTTTCCTGACATCAAAAAATAAATCCATAGTTTCTATGAATGAGCTTAACTGGACAGGATTATCCTATAACTTCCCTTATCTTTACAGCCCACCGTCTTCAGTTCCACTGGACAAATGCAGGAATCCTTTGCAGTGTCAGCACTCTGCCAGGTCCATACATACACATCTACAAGCCATGCACAGGGAATTTTCCTCAAGACTGCAGTGGAAGCATGCAGGAGGGAACAGTTTTATTGAGCTCCTCAGCTGGACAATGCACTTACACAGACACGTTAATCCTGGGAAATCCCCAAAGCAATGTTCAGAGCAGGATATTTCAGTCCTGAAATGAATGTTCAGTCAGGACTGAAGGGCATCCCGTCTCCATTTTAGGATGTGCCTCTCCAGGAATTGTTTTTTGTGAGTTTGTGGTAATATCTGAGGCTACAGAAGGGAATAAACCTGAGCCAGCACACGTTCAGAGTTAGCAGTGTGTGACTCCCATTTGCAGCTCAAGGACCGGACGGTTTGACAGCGGAGCAGCGCAGGAGTCAATCTGTTGAATGTGGCTATACATAGAATATGCACAGAGACTTCTCACAGCAGGGTGGGAACTCCACCCCTTTTAGGGCCTCAAGAACTCTCTGCAGAGTAAATACATAGCTGATGTTGCAAACACAAAGTAGAGCAAGACAGAATTCAGGAAACTCAGGCTAAGTTCAGAAGATGTTTACATTGACTATAAAAATCTGAAAACAGTGTTTACATTGAGAGAGGCTTTCCTCTCCTCTGGCTTAATACAAATTCTTTATCCAAACTTGTCAAAACATAATGTGCACACTTTCTAATTTTCAACCTGTGTTTACGCGATACAAACATCCATTTTTTTCTATCATTCACTTATTCTATCTAACGCTGTTTATTCTGTTACATCTTTCACTGCCTAGCTTGAGCTTAATTTAGTAACGTGGAAATGTTACTGTTTCAGGTTTGCAGATAACTGCAGTTACAGATACATTTTGATTTTTATGTAGTTGTTTGTCAGGATAGTGAATCTCATGTGGCTACTACACTTTTAAATGATGTACTTGAAGTATTATTTAACAATATCTTTCAAAGCCTCTTCATATTCTTGGCTGCTGTAGGATTTTTCATTCATTCATGAATTGAAAGCGAATCACCTGCAAGGCCTTGAGAAGCTTACTTTGTTATTTTGACAGGGTTGTGATAACACTAGAGGGAAAAAAAAAAAAAAAAAGCAGCCTGTGTTCTGCGAAGTACCTGTGGGAACGCTCTGGTAAAAGCTCCTGACCTGGATAGTCTCTCACATCAAATACAATTTTTGAAGGTCATTGTTGCTCTCTGTATACTCCACTCCTCCAAAACAGTTTGAATATTTGTTCGGAGAATGTGCTTTTATTTTTCAAATAGAATATGAAAGCCTGGAATGAGAACCTGGCCACACTGTAGTTATAGGGATGTTTTCCATAGACTGCACTGAAGCTAGGATTTCATACTTTGGAGATAGTGTGATAGTTCACCTTCAGCAAAATTTAAAGCTAAAACCAAAAAGGAGCAATTTTTTTGCTTCACATTTTTTTGTCTTCATTTGTATCGAAGGGCTCTTTGCTAGTCAAGTGACTACGTCTGAATGTATCAGGCTCTATGTTTAAAACCTAGCTCATACTATAAATTGTTTTAATGAAAATTCACAGTTCACACATTTTCAGATGTTGATGGCAAATATATAAGTGGACTTGGTATGCACTGAAATCATGACTTGAATACATCTGGGTACAGAATATGATACTGTCTGCTTTCAATGTCCTCTGAAATTACAGTTCTCACCACGTTTTAAGTTCATAGCCAACTTCCCACGAACTACAGAAGTCCATAGTTTAATGACAATTTTTTTGGCTCTGTTCCACCTACATAATTTTGTCTCTAGAAAATCTAACTGCATTTTTTACAAACTGCTTCATTTTTTTTTTTTTTTCTCACAAACTGGTAAAAACTAGCTTTCTGGAACTAGGTTATGCAGAGACTTTGGTCCATTTAACAAGGTCAGACTGTTTATTCTTGACCAAATTCTTTCCCACTGTAAAAAGGTACTTTTAAATGCCACATTCCAAACCCAGTGCCAGTAAGTCACTGAAGCATATTTTCCCACAAGAACTGATACCATGCACAGGCCCCTCCTTATTTCATTCTTCTGGTGATAAAATTACATGAGTTGCAGGATGTCTTTAGTGTCACAAATCACTTAAATCTACCCACAGCTTAGTAGCATTGAATCTACACAGTGCCTGCTGCCTTTATTAACTTAAATAGTCCCATTCATTTCAAAGCAATAGTGTCTCTTTACAAAGTGAGTAACATCAGATAGGGAAAGAGAAACAAAAAGACAATTAAGTACAAAATTTAAATAGAAGTTAAAAATTAAGAAAATGCAAAATATTCACTGCTGATTTAAAGACAGACCCTCTTATTCACCTTATAAGTTGGCTTACTCCAACGAAGCCATGCTGATTTATACCAGCCATTAAATACACGGCCATTATGGTGTACTGCAACAGCTATAAGAAAACACAAACTAGTAAAGCACTTCCCATTTTTAAGCTATGTTTCCAAGCTTTTCATTTTATGGGGCTGGAATATAAATATGTAAACAAAATTAAGGAATATACCATTACATTAAGGAGATACCTGTCTACTTCAGTTTAGACAGTATACTGAGCACGTTTTGAGACACATACTTTTGTTACCGTAACACGGCATCTGGGTCATCCCAGCATATTAAACAGCTCACTATGATTTTCAAATTTTCCAACAATCTTCAGCATTTTAATAGTGACTTGATTGGTTCTGTCTTTTCAAATGCAGTATGAAGCAGAACATGTACGAATAACGTTACAAACATATTCCCAAATGAAGTAAGGCTAAAAAGCATCAGCTAAATCTTGTTTTGAGACACACTGTCATTGAAATCACAGTGCCAGTGATGGAAGAATCATCTCTGATTTGATCAATAACGTATTTGCAAGGCAGCCAAAGCTGCACTGCCCCTAACGAACATAAGAAGCAATAAATATTGCCCTCGGTGAAAATCAGAACACATTTACTCAAGTACTCACATTGAAGCTGGTTATAAATATAGAATAATCAGGTAAAGTGTGTTTGATTATACTTTGATTCATACAAAAATTAAAAACTACCCTCTGAAATTAAAAAAAATATATATATTCATGGGTTCTCCTGTTTTTTCACTGAAACTTCAAAACCTTTAACATGACTGTGTAAGCTCTAGCATGAAATCTATGCCCTACTCCTTTCTGGCACTTGAAGAACTCAGTCACAGTGTCCAATTGAAAGCACTTGAAAAAAAAAAAAAGGTTGAACAACTGTTTTTTGATGAAGAATGGTCTTAACATTTCGAGGAAAAAACTACTTGTTTCCTATACTTTGCAGTGAACCCTGTAAGAAAGCTAAAATTTTTCATCACCATCCCATACGAAGTGCCAGGCTTTATGCCAGAGTGAACTAAACAGCTAGTTGCCTTTTCCATACAGCCAGTCAGTACAAGTAGCTCTAATACAAACCAGCACTTGGTTTGCATCTCAGTGTCACTGGTATTCCAAGTGGATTAAAAAATATTACTTTATTATCCTCTGAAAACTATTACCCTAAGTGGTATTATGAAAAGTTTGTATTACTCTATAAAGCCTCAACTGATTTATGGTACTCCCCCAAATATTATACATTGGCAGCTCCTGATACCTTTAGTTTTCAAGCTTACATTTGGGGTAGTAAGACTCTCACAGACCTAGGTCTTGCATTTTCTTACACTCACTATCTTTCTGCTATGTATATGACAATCCACACATAGAAGAAAAATATTTTATAGTTTTTGAAGATGGAACATCCTCAGGCTGTATTAGTTTATAGACACTTCTGTCTGAAAATTTCATCAGAAGAGGGGACTCGCAGGTTTTTTTTGTCAGAGGCTAGGGGAGGAGGAGCAAAATGACATGAAGTGATGATGGAAGTCAAGTATTTCTTCATACTGCTCTCTAAAAAGGCGTAGAAAATCCTTTCTGCCTGAACAAATCGAATGGCAGGATATAGTTTTCCTCTAGGACTTATTCCAAGTACTCCACCCAGAAGGTCTCAGCTTTCTCAACGTTTTGCTGTGTATGTTCAAACTGATGTCTGTGTGACTTGTGTATGCATTTCTGCACTGCTTCCAATCGCTTCTCTCGGTCTCCCTCTCACAGATATCTTCTCAAACACTACCGGCTCTTCTGCTCTTCCCATTGAGATTTCTGTCAAACCTGCTCACCCACATACCTTAGATTCCTAACAGGCCTTGCATATGTCTTGTATTTTGGGTGGTGGTTCTTATTATTTCAGTTATATAATCCAGAAAAGTGATTAATTGCTTTTACAGATTTATCCAAAACATACCTCTGCTTTTATGCTTCAGTCAGGCTTCATTTCACTGGGAGCTGTCTCAGCTCTGCCCATGTCTCGATGGAATCCTTGATAAGTGATGTTCTTTATGACTCACCCCGAACACAGAAGGAAGAGCCCAGACAGCAACAGTATCAGGATTGACTTGGGCTGGATTCATCTCATCTGACTTCAGATCTGACTAACGTGTAGATGTTCACATCCCAGCTGCTCACACGTGACAGTCAATGGAAAGAAGTAGGTACTTTTAGAGCCTGACTCACCCGACCTATGTTAAATGTCCTCTTCAAGCTGAGATAACTCACCCTTCACTTTACTGATTACACTGATTAGGAGATCTCCTTTGATCACTACTACTGTGGTACCATGATCCCTGCAGATCAATGCAGCATAAATAATCTTCTGTGCTCCATACAAGCAAGAGTGGCTGTGGAGCTGGCACACCTGTACAACGTAAACTTCCTTGCAGTTAATGGAAACACTCACATTCATAGAGCATGTGTACAAGGTGGAAGCAACTGACTATCCACTAGGCATTTTTCCTCCTGTGTCTGTAGAACAGAAGTATTTTCAGATCATTTGTGCCAGGAATGCAAGTGTCCACTCTTCCTCCCCTCTCTAGTTCTTCGTAGTATTCAGCCTACTCAGGTTGCTGGCTTGAGTTATATATCATGGCCTGATAGCAGATCTGAATAGCTGAAGCTGAGTATGAATTCTGAAGCACCATCAGAGCTGGACTACTGAGAAAAGCTACCAGAAATGTTCCTTTCTGTGCCTTTTTCTCACCATTCATACAGGGTACAATGCTGAAGTCAGCTTCCCTGAATTTTCAGTAGGCATTTCTATTATTTGAGCCAGGAAAATATAAGTTGGCAGGATGAACACTATGCAAAAAAATGTGACACGCACGTAGTCTCCTGGCTGGTTCACTTTCACATCCAGGTGTTCACTCTACTTACACAGTAGCCTGCTTCTGCTTACTTTCACACGATGATTTTTCAGCTCAAGTCTTTGATGCAGGTTATTTCTGCTAGCCCCTTCCAAGTTTATCCAAGCTTTTCTGGCATCCCCTGTTTCATGGGAAGCCTTCTGACCAGGTTTTTAGCAGGCAGGTTGGTTGTCATTCACTGATGTGGCTTGCCAGATTCATTTCTTTTTCAGATGGGGAACATTGCAACCAGACTTCCCAATCCATCTTGACTTTTTTAACTTGCTGTCCTGATAAATATTCCATTTTTGTCTTCAGATCATCTTTCACCTCTACTTGGGAAACTTCCAGCATTTTCGCTTCTTAGTGAAGTGTCTCTCTGTTTTATGTCTCATTTTAATTCTTTGCCCTCTCATGCTAGGCTTTTTTAAATTGTAACCTCTTTTTGTTATGTTATATGAAATAGAACACTACTTGTTCTATCTCATCTCAGTACAGCTAAGCAGTTCACCACTGTCTCTGCAAAATGATTTTGCCCTGAGATTTACACCTGACATGCTGAAAGCTGTTTCCATTCAGAGAGGACCTCATGAAAGGTATCCCTGTTAAATCTGACTGTATAATGGACATAAGGTCTTGAAGGGGCAAATACAGAGAATCAGTCATCACGAAAAGCCAATTCCATCACAGAAATTCAATAAGCTCTCTCTCAGAACCAGTTACATTTCTTGCCTCTACTGGTCCTTCTGTAGGAAACTTGAAAATCTCAATACAACCTCAAGTTTTCTAATTTCCTGACTAAATTAATTTAAACCTAGTTTACACTAACTAATTCTCACGACAGCATTGCTCTTTAGTCATGTTCTCCCTCTCTGGCTCTTTCCTGATGTTTTTAGGTGTGATAAGTTTTCTTCCCATCTCAGAAAATAGGGTCCCCCGTTCCCTGCTCATTAGACAGCGATCCACCCTTCCTTGTGCCAGTTCTTGTCTACAATCTCTTCTCTTAGCCACAGAGAAACCAAACAGTACACAGTATTCTTGATGAGGTCTGATCAAAAAATTTGTGTAGTGGCATCAGTATTTTCTCACTTTTAATGAAATACCCTACAAGTAACAGTCTAAATTTACATTTGCTCTTTCCATGCACCAGACTAGTGACTCACAGGCTGCCTGTGATCTTTGCAGCTTGTTACCAAGCTATTGTTAGATCCTCAAAACTGAGGAACTCACCTTCCAGCTCACTAAAATTCTTTTAGCGCAACACACTTTCCTCTGTATTTATCCACTTAATTCTAAAAGATGGTAATTCTAGAGAAATCCAGATTAATTGGTGCCCTATACTCTACTGAAAAGTGGGTAAACTAGGACTGCTATACTTCCATGGCTTAGCAAGTGAATCACAGGGACTATGTACACAGCAATATGTAATTGACTTCTCTAATGCAGGAAGCCAACTACAAGGCCTTGGACATCTGCTACCATTCAGCATATAAAAACAAAGAATATAATGGACTTAAATTAAGAATGGGAAATTGAAGGCTGGACATCAAGGAAACTTTCTGAGAGTGATTATACAGAGGTTTTGGAACTGACTCCCCTGGGAAGTGATGGAATTCCTATTTCTTGACACATTTGAAGTTAACAAGGGCAAAACATTAGAAATGACATGCCTAACTCAGAAAAAGACCAGATGATTTCACGACTCTTCTACTTCTAAGCTCTAGAATTCCACTCTGGCGACACTGGACAAGTTCTAAATATTGTCGGACTAAGATAAATGTCCTCCGGTGTACCTGGACAAGGGAATTTTCAGCCAGGACTACCTTCCACAGCAGGAATTTGGCCAGTGTACAGAGAAAATTTATGGATGCTTCCCCGCTACTGCAAAACGTGTCAGCGACAAATCCTTCATATATGTAAA
The DNA here is from genome assembly GCA_013399715.1 of Alectura lathami. Lineage (NCBI taxonomy): Eukaryota > Metazoa > Chordata > Aves > Galliformes > Megapodiidae > Alectura > Alectura lathami. The sequence continues at coordinate 337,350 of VXAV01005230.1, forward strand.
GCCCTAAGAGCATCTCTGTCAGCAACGCCTGCCTTACTCCAGACTAGCACGCTCAAGGGAGGTGTGCCAGCGCCCTGCTCCTCTTCCTTCAGCTGTCTCACATTCAGGTACCTGACAGGCCCATGCCTGCTAACCCTGTGTGCTCTGATAAGAGCATAACCTGAGGCCGTATTTCAGGATGGTCTGAAATGAGGTGGGAACAGTTTTGTAAATACACAGGGAGAGACCTTGTCAAACAATCAAATTGTTTTTACAATCCAACCCACTCAATTATCTCTGGGAGTAGCTGTAAAAACAGACCCGCTTAAATCAACAGAAAAATAGTACAAAGAAGATGTAAATCACTGGGTGGGGGAAATGCACCACATATTTTTATATCTGAAAACAGAAGACAGAAGTAAGGTCAGACAATAGCAGGATGCTCTTTTATAATACAGAAAGAATACACAGCAGTAATTTTCTGCCTTTCCTTACCCCTCTTACAGACTGACCCCTNTTCTACATCCTCAGTGAGTTCACCAGATATCTGCATGAAAACTTTAAGTCAGTACTGTGTCACTAACAATATCTACTGAATCCTGTTAAGTGAAAAAAAAAAGAGGAAAATAAAGGGACAAGAAAAGAAAAAAGAACATTCCATTTTATCTTCACACCAACATGTGAAGTCCTTTTTGCAACGAGTATTTTTTTCTTGCACCATGGGAACTGCACTGATGCAAAATAATAACAGTTTTCACTCAGACATGGAAAGAAAATGCCTCACAAAAATAGAATTAAGAGAAAACTATGTAAAATTATCAGGAGTCAGATTTAAAACAAAATAAAGAGCTTTTCTTACAGTGTAGAAGTGAACTACAGCCAAGAAAATACATTGCTCAAGAAAGAATTAGATGAATTCATGGAGAACAAGTACTTCAGTCATTATTAAAGACGACGACTGACATACAACCTCCAGCACTGGAAACTGCTAAATTTCCGATTGCTGGAAGCTGGTTTCTCACTCCTACTCTCCTTCCTATGCACTCTGTGTCGGACATTATCCTCTGAAAATGAGCATAGTAAACCTTTGGTCCGGCCAAGCAGAAACCTCCTTTGTTCTGATACAAATTGTGCTACGAATTCTACCTTTTCTCCTTTTTTTCCCACCAGCACAAGACAGATCTTTTCTGCAAGGTTGTACTGGTGCAGCTGCAGGGCTGCAACCCATGCTCAGTGCAGTGCGGACAAACCCTGTAATCACATGAGATACATTCTAACGTTGCAACTCTGAAAAGACATTTTTTTGGCAAAGAAGACATTCTCATGTGGAGCCAATTTGCTTGTTTACTGTGAAATAATTTACTTTCTTTGAAAGATTAAAAGATAGTTTTTTTATGGTTCATGATAAACCAGGGCCCAAATCACAGCAGAGGGTTGCATTCCCTGCATTCCTAGCAGGTCTCAAGGGTGAGTTGTGGCATCAGCTGTGCATGAACAGCACAGAGCCCTGAACTCAGGCCTTGGCACCTGGGGGTAAAAAATACTTCAAACGTTGATACAGATACCCTTCGGAGTTTCCTTAAAGTCAGATACAGTAAGAGCCTTAAATGAACCAGTAACTGGTCCATCTAACATCTTCAAAAAAGGGTAAGTCAGCGTGAATTGTGAGGTTTTGAAAAACATTTCCGCGTTTGAGTTTGGTCATTTGAGTCCTCAGCTGAAGACTTCAGACGTGGTTTCATATCTGACTCCAACAAATCTAGGACTATGATGTCTATGGAGTGGATGACCCCATCCTTCTGCTCACCCTCCCCGTGTCAGTCAGTGCACATGCTCACGTCACGTGGCTGTGCGGTGATTTGCACTGGCTAATCCAGCTGAAGATGAGTAACTCCTTTTTGTGGGGCTCATTTTCAGTCGAACAGCAAGTGCATGACCACTAAGGCAAAAGGATGGGAGCGTGTAGCCAAAAGCGGGACCACCCTTTCTGCAGCAGTAGGAATGTTACATCTGCTTACGCTGACTGTGAAACGGCACCCTAAGAACAGTCTTCAGGATGTGTTTCCTAAAACAACAGCTTTACCATAAATCCTCTGTCTCTCTGTGAGCACTCTCCTAGACAAGTTTAAAAGAATTCAAGTGTCTTGTGATGGGCAACAAAAATTAACAGTCAGCTTTCAGAATGATCCTATATAACCATTATGCCACCAAACAAAAACAACTTCTATTTTCCTAACTTTGTCTATGTGTATTTCTGTACTGGCCTTTGATAATATTGTCACATTAAGCAATCTGCCAGTTCATAGTTAGTTTCACATAAATCTGAGCTCTTAGAGAACACCTGATTGTAGTGAAATCAATGTGAATATGTATTGAAATGCCTTAGTCAGCTGCAGACTTCCCTGTCAATGTGCCACTAATTATTTTTGTTCTTAAGAGGGCTCCAGAGATAAATGACCCACTTTGTGTGAGGGAAATAACTTCTCCTATAGGGTGTCTGGGAGGACACAATGAAGATTCCTTCAGCTATCTGGATGTTACAGTATCAGAGAGATTCACTCATTGCTTCACAAAGCAAGATACATGGACTTTTTATGAAGAACTCTGTATTAGCAGGGAAGAGAAAATTTCCTTAAATAAGGCAACCAATTTAATCAGCACATTCCAAACCACAGCCTTTCAGCAGCAGCACTCACAAGCTCAGCAATGCATATTTTGATGTTCTGGCTGACTGGACGTGAATCATTTTCCTTTTCAGGGACATTTGGGTGGACTGGAGAAATGCACCATGAGGGAAGAGCTAAAGACTGGGGCTCAGAGCTAAGGTGATGTGCTTCCTCACATCAGTGAAGGCTCAGTGTGGTGTACCAAAACGATGTCACTTCCACCTGTCCGAGGGAGGAAGACGTATTTTTATCAAATTCTGTATGAAATGAAGTCGAGTGCCACTGTACTAATTCCATCAGCGCACCCTTCAACACAGCCCAGATAGTGCCTCTGATTCACCAGAGGTAAGCTCTTAGTTAATTTCCGTAGGTCCACTCTTCTGTCTGATGCTAACTATAAGCTTTAAAGAGATTGCTGAATCAGGGCCATGTGGGGTTACCCAGTACAGCTCAAGTTTTAACCTGGTAATGAAACAGACTCGGGGTTTGCTGGAACTCAGCTGCCACAGGAATGGACTCTGCAGGGTTGATTACATACACTAAATATCTGGATTTCGGAAGCATAGTATCATTGGAAGGTGGCTGAGTAAAGAAAGGAAAATACAGAAAACATGAACCAAACCAAAAGAAACTTCTTTGACTGTGCTGTTTTCTAGCTCTTAACTATCATATTAGCTCAAGTAAGAGTTTACATTCACATTATTTACTAACAGGTGGCTTTTGTCAGTATCTTACAGCGCAGCAGTGGGCAGAAAACAGGAAAGCACTCTTTTTGGAAGAGCTTTTTTCTATCTTTTCTGTTGTTGCTTTTGTTGCTATAACTAATTTATATATTTATTTTACAAAGTAAGCCCAGTTAGTGAAAATTATTTTATGCTCCCTTGCTATTATACCAACAAAATGAAACCCAAGTTCCTGCATGATTTGACATGTAAACCATTCATGCTGAAGTGACTGCCAGGAAATGGATGGAAAGTTTTTATCCTGAACATTCAAATAAAATGCTAGCGTAATCTAAAATTATTCACTGACAGTAAGTGCGGGACTTTTTGTATTTTCTCTTTTTACTTGTCAATTTAGCTGAGCCCAGTATTAAACAACTTAGGTCATCAGCAGGGAAAGAGATGTCTTGTCCCTTTTGATGCCCATTAAATCTGAAAAAAAAAAAATCTGTTGTTGTTTTAAAGGAAGACATAAAACAATTTTGTGTTTCATGGGAAAAAAATCATCAGTAGTGCTGCCATCTAAGATAAAGCACACATTTCCAAAGAAAGTACTGTGAGTGTGTTATTAACATTTTGCCAGTGTTGCTCAGGTTCTTTAAGGCAGGTCATGATTTAAAAGCTGGACATCCCCAGCCCCTCCCAGATGCTGTGATCACAACTGTATGTGCTTATCTCAGCACGCTGCTGTGCCGTGATTCGGCTTCACTTCCTTTAAGGCAATTAGAAGTCAAGAAAGAATAGACAAAAGGCTTATTTCTTTTGCATAACGTAACCTCAAATTTTCACGACAGCCACTTGCTCCTTTGCTGAGTGGAAGTTAAAGCTGAGCACCCACCTTCCTGAACCAGAGAAAAAAGTGACAGTTCATTAGCTTTTGCCATCAAATTCTAAAATTACACAGCCACATCAATCCATCTCTTCTCTCCTATGGACCTTCTCTGCAATCACAAAGCTTATTCAAAATTTCCCCAAGGGCCAAGACCAACTTCTGAAAAAGCAGCTAACTGTGGATGAAACCAAAGTGTGCTCTATTATCCACCACCTGAGACCCCCCCGCCCCGACCTCATTCTTTCCCTAGTGCTGTTATTTCAGACCTGTATCAGTTCTCAGTCTGACCACAGCTGGTAGCACTGATCTCCACCCTGCCCCCCCAGGCATGTGTAACATTAGTTTGAATCTTTTCTTCATTCACTGAAGAAAATATCAAGAGGTCTCTTAAATGACTGCAGCATGCCCAGATGACTGATCTGCCAGAAGGATTCTTTAGCATTGTAGAAATACCTGGCTGCCAGAGAGAGACTGCTTTGAAGCTACCATTTGCAGCACCCAGAGTACCAGGGCTGGATCAGTTTGTACTGGATTACTTTCATGGCAAGTTTTTTTTTTTTTCTTCCCAGCTGAAGAGTTTCTTTGTGAGCAAAGAATGAGAATGCATCTTGGGAATGACCTGATACTTCAAAAGATGTTTCTCATAGTTTATCTTGCTGTCAGCTTCTCTTCTGAAGGAAATGCTGCAACGATGCTCGTATTGATCACAATGATACCATATGCAACGCATGTTTTATCATTGGGCTGTCTGCACTATCACTTTTTAATAAAGATCCAAGACAAATCCTTGCAAGCTAGGAGTTTTATTAGTTGACATGTTTAGATGTATGCTGTCTTCTATAAGGCAACGTTTTTTTCTGCAAACATTTCAAACCAAATCTGATCCCGCTGAAGTCAATCAAAGTTTACTGACTGCCTGGCAAGGGACTGCAATTTAGACTTTATTTTGGGAACAACAAAGTCAAAAATTTCTTTTTCTTTATGTTTTAAAAACCGAAGAGATTTTTTTTTGTTTCCTATAACATATTTTAATGGAGGAAAAAAAGCAAAAAAGAATTAGTGCACCAAAGCAGCTAGCCGAAAATAAAAGTTACATTCAGAAAAGGAAAACTCATGGCCTAACTGGGTCAGCTAATACACAGTTAGTAACTCTCTAACCACTGCTTGTTCTGTAAGAGCAATGAAGACTGACATTTGAAACCACACAACATTATCACACTGCAAGTAGGGCTCACCTTTGGTTAATGCACACGCATACAAAAGTTGGTTTTAAGGGTGTTTAGCACTACGTTTTCAAAAAAATGTAATTTTTTTTAACTTAACATCATTTTTCTTAGGCCTGCTGTCAACATGAAAATTGTATCAGCACACTGCCATAGCTTTGATTTTAAAATTAGAACATAATAATAAATATTCAGTGTGAAGGCCATTATCCACACATACACCCATACACTTTGCTTGTCCGTGGTGACTGAATAATTCAACTACCTTAATACTCTTTATTATAGCTGCAATGACAACTGCATGCTTGCATTAACACTGTACTAACTTGCAAGTGGACATTCTCAGCCTAAAGAACTCTTGTTCACAGCATTGCTAAGGATACCAGCAGATGGGTTTTGAAATACCATTTCTAGCATGCAAATATTAGATACTTGAGCACACGTACATCTTTCACATAAGAATTCCAGCAATGTTCTCATACAAACAGGTCTTGGTATGGTTTTGCCTTAGTAAATGCATTAGAATGTATTAGCACTGTATTCCTGGGTCTTTTGAACTTCCTTCCTGTGCAGGCTACATGATCATGGACAAACTCCAGCACAGTTCTATAGACGTTTTTTCCTCATGTTATGCAGAGCTTTTCAAAAGCACCCTGATGGCAGCCTTAGAGAACTCCTCATTTTTAGATTAAAGAATTTTATGGATCAATAGAAATAATCATTGAATCTGCTACTGACTACCTGGAAATGAAAAATGACAGCAATTCAGGAATTCTCTCCTTTTCTTCAGAGCCCTGTTTTGAGTTACAACATGATCAATACTCACCGACCTCAGCTGAGAGATTCTTTCAGCTTTGGATTAGGCTATGAAAAAAAACCTGCACTAAAACACAAGTTTACATATACTTTTTATGCGAAGAGCATACTTTTCTATGTTTAGCAAGATGATGATATCGCTTGCCATTGCTTCCTGCCTTCGTTCGTGCTGAAGCCGGAAGCCAGGATGTCACTGTTACCTCACAGGGCGGTAGTGAGACTCTTACAGTAACTAATAATAACAATGGATTGCTTCTTACCAATGTGAGCCAGGCTAAATTCTACAGTACAATGTCAAATGCAAAGTGGACTCCTTTCAGTTTCTTTTCTCAGCAGCTCTCCCCTTCCTTCTTTAGCATAAGTAATACTGCTATGGCAGTTGTGATGCTTGGAACAGACAATAGAAAATTATTCACGAGCAAGCAACAAAAACAAATGATACCCAAAATGTATGCAGCACCGTTACTCTTCAGTACACTTCGGAGGTGCTGTGCCAAACTAACAGCAGCCGATTCCGGAGGCAGGGCCAGCAAGTGTGGAAACAGGGTCAAAAAGCAAGGAGCTGGCAGAGCTTTCCTACCAGCATTCATGCAGGAGAGGGCCAGACCTTCTGGGACTGAGCTCATGTCTGAGCCAAGGACAACCAGGAGAACTCCTGGGAGAGAGGCAACACTGGCAGGGGGCCTAGAGATACTGGAGGTGCTCTTTAACAGCTGGCTTGGGAAATAGCTGTGATTTTGGCTGCCAGGTCCACTTGAGCTGCCTCCAGCACAGTGCTATTTGGAATCAGTTACTAACATATGGGAGCAAGCAAATCCATATTCACAGGGATGGAAAATCAGAGGTGTGAGTGTGGCATTTTCAAAAATATCTCTCTCTATATATATATATATTTTTTTTCAGGCAACTATGTGGCCTTCAGCAAGAATTTCATCTTAAAATAAGTACTTTGGAAACTTTCACCCTACCTATCAGGTTTAATGTGCAAAACAAGCCAAAATCACAACCGAAGCTAGACCAAAGATGTTTCAGAAAACTAGCACATACCCACCCTTCAGTAATCAGTCATGATTTAATTTAGAACCAGTAATCAGTAATTGATTACTTTTACAAAGTAACCACAACAACTTCATCCAGGCTGGAAAGCAACTGTTCTTACAGACACAAGTAACTTCAACAGCAGAGATGGTTTTAGGGCAGAAAACGGGATTTATCAGGACCATAGAGCCTAAAGCACTCTGCTGCATTAAAAGAAAAATAAAAGCCTCCAGAAACTTACCACTGAGGTAAGAGCCATCTGAAAACTGTAGATTCGTGCAAGGCCAAAGTCAGCTAACTTTATCTGCCCGCTGCTGGTTACAAGGATATTTTGGGGTTTCAGGTCCCGATGTACTACACGATGTGAATGCAGAAAATCCAGTCCCCGAAACAACTGAAGCATCATATCCTAAATGTAAAGAAGAAATCAATTTGCAATTATCAAGACAAAGCAAACACGCAAACACCCTGCCACAGTCTGCAAAACTAATTTAAGTAAGTATTGACTTGAATATGTGGACAGGAGATAAAAACACCTATTAACATAAAATGGACAGGATGTTGCTAGAACCAGCTGACTAGAACAGGTGTACTTATCAAGTTAATGCCTTGTTTCTAGTTGAATTATTTGTGGTTCATTGAGCAAAATATAAAGAGTGATCAATAAACTTAAATAGTAAAAGCATGTCTGCAAAACCCAGGACAACTTTGAAAGCATGCTGTCCAAGTGAGAAAAATACACTACAGCTTTTTGTTTTTAACTTTAAACCACACACCACTTTGCATCTCACAACCGTCTGCTTTGTCCTGCCCCAGTGAAATGAAATCTTATTTTTCACTTGAGTAGGCACAGGACCTGTTTCAAACAGAAAAGCTAATTAAATGACTGTTTCATCAGAATTTAATGTTATAGAGGGCAAAAAAGTTTACTTGTCAAAACTCGTTCAGTATAGAATATACTGAAAAGGACAGAAACTACTTTTAGATCAAAGTTTAGCACTAAATCAGTGTAATAACCATAAGTAACCATCCTCATTTGCCTTTCTGTTGTGTTAGAGTGATGCAATCTTTTATGACATTTCCACAGCTGAAGACACTATTTCTTCTGTACTCATGTTTTCACACTAATCTTACTAATGGGAAAGGAATGAACCAACAGACTCAAACCTAAATACTAAAAATCCCCAGAATTCCAAATCAGAAGGATACCATCAACTTGACTAGTGTATTTGCAAAAGAAACAGTTTCAAGGAGATGTTGTGACAAGTAAAAAATAAAAGGGGAAAAGAAAAAGTTAATTTTCTGTGTGCACTTGAGTTCATGAAACTCCAGCCTGGTGTTTGCTGGTGACATATGTGTTTTCCATAAGGCATGCAGCAGGCTGTCCGCCAATCCTGTTATTTGCAACCAAAACGATCTTGAAGAGGTGGATGGCAACATGAGAAAAGGGTAGAAGGATAAACTGAATTTGGTTGCTGTTTTTCTTTTCCACAGACTCCTCTAATGATTATCATAGGAAGAGGAAAAGCCTTGGACTTTTTTAAAGAAAATATTCAAAGCATACTATTAAAAAGAATCCTATCTGAAAATTGATTTAAAAATAGCTTAAAACATTTAGCTTTAAAATACTGTTTTAGTTGGATGTATTTTTAAGATACACTTTGACATTGCTATGTCATTTTATACAAAATGAATACTTAAATGTAATGTCCCCTTATCATTACCACAGAAAACATTACAGAATGGATAAATATTAAGACTGGAAGCTCTAATCTGACCTCTGATAAAACACTGCCATTTCTATATACAACCTACAACTCTTTCTGTCACACAGCAGTAACAGTCAGCTGTTGATATGGAGTCAGTTTTGACTGGAAGATCCAAATCATGGAGATACTACCATGAAGCTACGGAATCCTTGACAGCATTTAATTACAATCACCTCTGAAGGATGGTGGTAAACTGAGCTCCCAATTCCCTGCTATCTGATGCCTTTCACTTCCTTTGCTTCCCTAGGAAAAACAGGGATCTGATCATTTCGATAACTAGCGTAATAGGGTTTGCTCCTCTAAAACAAATACACAAGATACACCTCTAAAACAAATACACAACAAATACACCTCTTCTATTCATGTAATTACCCTTTGCAATTCAGAAACACGTGGAAGAGCTAAGACAACAGCCCTGCAAGTTTAAAGCATCAGTAGAATTAACACATGTAATATCTGGTCACTCTGTGCTATTTTAACTTCAGCCAAATCCCAACAGTCTTTGGATCACTCTTGAAGAGGTACAGAATAGGCCAAGAATGTTTAACCATGTAGCTATCTCCAGTATGTACTTAATGGTTTCACTGAGTTTGGGTCTAATTATTTTATTCCAGGTAGACATAATAGCAGAAAAAAAATAAAAAATGAATTTAAGGAACTCAACGGTTAGTCAGAAGGCCCTGGCAAGTCCCTTTTTTATGACATTTCTGTGTCCTATTCATTTGTGAAGAATGTAAACTCATTCTTGCAGTTACCAAACATACCAAGAATCTTTTTCCTACAACTTATGCTGTTTCTGTTTCATATTTCCTCCTCAAGCTCAGTGAATGCAGTTCCGCTCTGCTAGTTGCAAGTTGCAAGCAATGTCTTCAGTTTCTAAATTCAGAATCTTCTTCCATGTGTAAAAAAGAAAGAAAATATTTGAAAATGGAAACAGGTTTCTCTTTCTCTCCTCCCACAGGACTCAAAAGATGAATAGCATTTATTGAAGTTCTGCTCACACACCAAAAAAAGATGTGCAACATAAAAGTGTATCAGAGAAATGTAAATTAAAAATGTATAAAGAAGAAGGAAACCTGGGGAAAAATGTGCTATATTCCCTCTTCTAGGAAAGTCAGATTTAGTCCATATAGGCTATTATCTAATATTCATTTTGGACAGGTGATTATGCTTTTTTGTTATCTCTTGTTACTCAGTCTTACACACATGAACACATTTCAGTTCAAAACTTGGAGAAAAGTTCTTGGAAGATCAGCAGAGAAGGGCATTTTAGTGTAAAAACATCATTTGCTATTTGTGATTCATTATTCTCCTGTTTTTAAATTCTTAGCCAGCTAGAAAAAGAGTAGAAACCCAAATTGCACAACAAAGGCTTATTATTATGTGCTTTAAATATTGAATACCAAATTGTGCAGCTCAGATTTTGGTATTTGCTTGCACAATTTTTTTTTTTTTTTTAATTAAAAAGAGACAGATTTTCCATATCATAGCAAACAAAAGAGATTTTTTTTTTTTTCAATCCATAATGAATCATTAATTTTGTGTGTCCATAAGCTTAGTCTAGAAACCATTAGGCCTCATGTTTGGAAATGATTTCATACTCTTAGTAAACCAGTTGCAAGAAATATCTAACACAGGCTTGGCAGCATGTTTTCTTTGATACCATTACTAACTCCAGAAGATACTACCTTTTGCTAGGCAACTGGATAAAGGCTGTAACCACGCACAAGCCACATCACTAGCTAGGCTAAGTCCACTCATCTGATGGAAATGCAACCATTTTTATTAGCGATGATTACCTAGCATTATCCTGATGGCCAAGATCTAGACATAACAAGAGTCTTCACATGCTTCAGTTTGTTCCGTGTCTGCTACCCCTGAGAAACCTTTGATGGTATCTAGGCATACCATACCTTGGAAGTGCAGTTCAAACCATATTTCAAAAGTTAAATGAAAAATGATCAGTTCTACCTGACAAACAAGAAGAATCATTCCTCCGCAGATCTGAGGAACAAGCTCTAATGAGTCATGCTCTAACCTCTATCAGACATTCTTTGGATATTGTATATTTACAGACAGACAGAGAACAGTGTCTGTTGTTTCGGACTAGAGATTTCTACCAAGCTTCTAATATCCCAAAATCTAAATGGCTGCTCCCTGATTTGAAGCTATATACTTTATTCCACTGTGATCGCTTTCAGATAATCATGGCCTTAAAATGGCTTCCCTTTTCAGGCTGCATTTTCAATGCAGCGTATGCGAAGACCTAAAATATTTATCTGTAACTCAGTTGAAAACTAAGCTATTTTGGGATGCAACGAACAAACACACTTCCCTTAGAGGCAAAAATGGAGCTTTAATTTTGTAAAAGCCTCATAATGGAAACAGCTGGAAGCAAAATTTGTTATGGAAATGCTGCATCACCAATACCATGCATGTTCCACCATACATGGTATTGATGATGGCACTCCTCAGTCAGAGGAGGAAGTCTTGATCTCCCTCAGACTTCATCCCCTCTTCCTATCCCCTCTTCACCCTGTGCTGAACCCTCTTAACCTTCCTGCAGCTCCACCACTCTTTGGGTTTGCGGCTTTTTGAAGCTGGGGAGGTTTGACTTGCCACGTGTTAAACTTCTTCACGCGTTCCTTGCTTAAAAAAAGGCTCCAACACGCAAGAATTTACAGTCAGCAGTTCTCAGCTTAACTGCTTTCTGTCTTAAACTACACACAATGGCATTGCTCTTCCTGCCTAATCCACGATGGCTTGGCTGCCAACTAAATAACTCAAGTATTTAGTTGGGTGTAGGTGTCAAGGCAGCAGAGGGACTAGCTGTGAGGAGAGGCCAGGGGCTGCCTCATGCTGGATGCAGCCAGTTCCAGCTGGCTCCAGCTGCCATCGAAGTGAGGAACAGCAGAGGGAACCAGAGCAGGAGGCAGTGGAGGAAGTGCTCCATGGTGGAACAGATGTCTACACAGCAGCATGGAGGATCCACGTGGCCCGTGGAGAGGACCCACACCGGAGCAGGTGAAAGGCATTGGGAGGAAGGAGAGGCAAAGGAGCTGTTATGGGCTGACTGCAGCCTCGTGCAGCGTTGGGGCAGGAGAGCAGTCAAAGGGATGTGGGGCCTGGAAACAGGATGGGGAAGGGGTTGTTTTGAAGGGTTGTTTTAACGTTTGCCTTTTTCTTTCCCACTACCTGAATTAGTAATTAAACATTTATTTTAACTAAGACCAAAGCAAGTCTGTTTTGCCCATGATGGCAATTGGTAAGCAAACTCCCCATCTCAAGATTTCCCATTCCTGCTCTTCTTTTTTCCTTTTCTGCCCCCACCCCACTGAGGCTGGAGGGGAGCAGAGAGAGGCTATGGGAGAGTTTAGCTTCTAGCCAAGGCTAACCCACCACAGTGGTAAAGCTATAGATGCTAGATTTTGTCTCTGTAAGGGGATACAGGGATAAGCAACCTGAAGGAAAACACCAGGAGTAGTGTGCCTTCAGAAGACACCTATGCCTATAGGCAACACACACATATGAACGGCTGCTCACTGTGTGAAGCTCACAATTCCATCCTATTGACTACCGTGTAAAGAACAAAAAGCTTTTATCCAGATTCACCTTGGTCACAGCAACATGAGTTCCTAACACCGGAGAAAGTAAGTCTTGAAGCCCATAAATATAGTCGATCATACCACCAAATAATAGCAACACGGTACAGCTCCTTGTCAACTACAGACAGATCCTAAATTTGTACTAAAGCACAGGCTTTTCACTGCATCTTTTTTGCTGGCCTATTTTCCTGTGCAATTTCTGTGCTAATATTAGGTAGAACACCACAATCCTTTGGAATCGCCTAACATTTCTCCTGCTCCTCTGTGGAGTATCCCACGCACCTGCCCAACAACCTGCATCTTTCACCCAGAGTTTCTATTTACTTGTATCTCATTTTTCTATTTTTGCAGAGCAAAATGGCATGTCTCTATTTCAGATGGCAGGTGTCAGGATACTCATCCTGAACATCTCCTCTAGGAGTGTTTGCGTAAGAGACGACCGCAACAAAGGGGCTGAGTTTTAGACAGCAATGTGTAATGAATCAGTCAAGCTAGTTTAATGAAAGGCTCACTCTGCCTCTCACTGAACAGCTAAACCTTCTCTGAACAGACAAGGAGCAGAATGAGGCCTTCTTTGTATCCTACAGGATTATTCAGAATCCCCAGACATCAAATTGCTTTCATTTTAAAGGATGTTTTTTAAACACGCTGGAATAAAAGTTTAAAGAGCTCTCACATTATCTGGGGCCTATGTTTGAAGCAGAATAATTACAGCACTTCTATGGTTATACTTTGCAACAAACAGTCAACATTAATTAATGCAAAAAAAAAAAAGGCATTCCTGAGGAATTACACAGTACAGATACATGAATAGCAAAAGACATGATTAATGTTGTTACGCTGAATCCCAATGGCATTAATAATAATGTAGTGACTCCCTGAAATGCAGTGATTTTCTTCTTTAAACCACATCCTCACACTGGGCTGGGAACCCATCACACCAGCCTACCTAGAACGCCAGGACTGTGATGGTGGGGGCAGAGAAGCAATTTGACACGGACCGTGGGGCTGCAGGATGCTCTTCTCCAAGCAGCTGGCCAGGTGCAGTGGTGACAACATGGGTAACAGGCAGACAGAACCTTGCACTTGTGCCCTTTTCCTTTCCCTCTTTCTCCTCTCAGGAGAAAGCTAGTCTGATAGTCTCACTGCGGGGAATTCAGAAAGGGGAGGAGGAAGCTATGCCCTGCCTTCACCTATTACAGCCTCTCAAGAGTCATCCACAACTCATCTTCATACCCAGGGTATGGATCTTCTGCTTCTCCTTGAACTGGGTAACAGTTTATCCCAGAGAAGTCCTATTGCTTTCCACGGAAGTATTCACAGGGTAAGGGTCGACCCTCAGAACTGAAGACTACCGTGATATTCCTGGCAGTTAACTAGACAGTACCAAGAGAGCATGAACTTCACAGCATATTCAAGTATGCTCGTTGTCAGAAAAGAGACAAATAAATCCAAATGACCTGTTCACTCAGTCTTATTCATCAGCTGTACAAGAGAAAAGATTCATTTTCCACTCACAGAATAAAATGTGGTGCAGAAAGAAAAATACAGCAAATTCACTTATAGTAGAGGGGATCTAATACCTGCCAAGATCACGCAATCAGTTGATGTAATAATTTCTGGTGTTTTGTACACCGCTACCCTAATGGTAAGTGACTTGCTGAAAATGAAATCACAGTTATATTTATTTTTAAACATGAACTGAATATTTGCATAATCATTCTTAATTGTAACATTATTTTAATCATATCAAGGATACTTTAAAACACTCTGAGTAGATTAGTGGACATTTAAAAATATGTTCTGATAAACACCAAGTGATTTTAGACTACTTCTATAAGAAAGAAAGCTCAGTTCAAATAAGTGATTCTGAATTACCAGATTTTTAAGATGAACGCTACAGAAATGCCCACTCACAAAAGTACACATGTGTACTTTTTTTATCTGCCTGAAATGAAAGGCATCCGTTTGTGTGTCTACACGTCTATGTACATATGTATTCCACAGATGTTAAGCTCACATTTCATATACTGCATTTGGTTTTTAGTTCACAACTACTGAGAACAGCATGAAAATCTGACATTATTAAGACACTGGTAAAACAGACATGGGCATGGACTAAAATTGAAATTTTTAAAGTCCTTTGAAATAATAATCCAGACCTACATCTTAAGGGAAGCAGACCAAAGATTATTCAGAACAGTCCCTGAACTCAATCGGGTGCATGTTTTTGTCTTAATCTAGTCTTAGTTATGTAGCCTAGCTGGTGAGTAGTGTTGTTTGGGCAATGTCTGGAGCACACTAAAAACATGCTTGGTTGGATCTTCTGGAGCAACACAAATTCAGTGGTTCCCTTCTAACTCAGAAGGGACTGTTGGTGAGATTATACAAAGGGACTAGAACGTGTTACACCTGCTCTGACATATAAAGGAAAATGGTGCCTTAGCATATTGAAATTCAATCATAAATCTATGGCAATAATCCAAAATAGAACTGCTGACCCTCAAGCTTTTTCAGACTACCATGGAACTGTATAATTCATTAAAAATTTTGCATTTTTCCTGGCTTTTTGGCTATAAGCCTTTACACATCAATTTCTTATTTTATGGCTCAACATCTATAAGTCAGCTTGCAATACAGATCTTTCAAGTTTTACTGTATCACCTGCTATTATTCATATTTGATGAGAAGAACTTTCAGGACTGAAAGGAAACCTACATAATTATTGTCCTACTTATTTTCAGTGATTCAATGTACCAAAAATTCCTGTCTAAGTGGCATTACCAGACATGCAAATGTGACACATAACATTTCCCATTAGGCTACTGGTATTTTAAAGAGAAAATACATGCAAATTAAATGAGAACAGAGGGGAATTTTGTTCTAACAATTTGATAGAAATTGGCAAATGTGGCACTACTACCAAGATCTATTCTGGGTGTGAATGCATGTGAATGCAATTTTATGATTAATAATCTCAAATCTTTCCACTCACTGCATCCAGTAGAAAAACCAATACGCAGCCCTTAACAGACTGTACAGATCTGAGCCTAGATAAGTAAACAAACACAAGTTTTCCCCATCTCTCTGGGTGATATCATCATAGTTTTGTACATCCCCAAATATTTTCTGGGAAATTCCTTTTAATATTGTTTCTTTATACAAGCTTTTCATGAAACAAGACTGGATACGGTAATACCTCACAGTGCATCCCTGTCTGACAGTTGTTACCCACTCTATTCTTTTATTTCTCATAACATCTGACAAAGAGATGAGAACTAAAATAAACCAAGAAATTCCCCAAACTCTTTACTGGCCCATCCAATTTGTAAGCCCAGCACAAATGACTTGAAATAGCATCTGCAGTTTGTGTGCATTAGCTCTGATGGCTCTTCTGGCACATGTCTAGGGACTGACACCAGTCAAAACTTAGTACCTGAGCACTACAGCAAGACAATTTGGATAGCTGCTGTTTGGATTTTGGAGAACACATTTCATATAATTTCAGCTACTTTAATGGTCATGTATTTCAGCAAGGAAAGTCAGCTTTCCTGCAACTGATACCATGAGCCTATTCCTTCTGAGCGAAAGAGCAGACTTTCAGTTGGCTAAGTCAACCTACCCTGTAGCACTGTGTATACTCCCCTCTCTCTATCACCTCTCAGTAGAGTTTAATGCTTTCAGTTTTTAGAAAGGATTTTTGATTGCTTCTAATGTTCTTAGTACATACTTTCTTCTCTCATCTTCGGACATCGCCATTTCCTCTTCATAGACTTTACTTCTGCATTCTCATGCTGTATTTTGGGACACCCTAGGCGTATCATCACTTGTGGCAATCTTTGCGGAAGCTCTCCTGATGTAATCATAGAAATTAGTCCACCCAGAAAATTCAGAAAGCTGGATGCGACTCCCTTTAACTACTTTGTTATGCTTCTGAGAGGAGTTCACAGAAATCACTGTCTCACTCCCTGCCAGCGCCTACAAGCAGTCCATTATTGACCACTGATGAGCTGACTCTCCTCCACCACTGCTCACACCCATAGTTACAATGTACAGACCAACAAATAAAACCCTGTACTTGAAGGAGAATGATGCTCAATCATCAGCACTACAGCCATTTACCAGCACCTTTGTGCTCTTTTTAATCTGCTCAAACTCTTGGAAGGGTTAAAAACATGGCATATGTTGACAGTCAACACCCCTTGCTAACAGGAAAGACACGTTGCTGTGGGGCCCAGATCTCAGCTTCTCCTTCCCTGCAGCTGTCTGTGGATAGCAGCTAATTGTATCCACTTGTTTAACCTCGGGGATAACGTCTGGAGGGGACCAAGTGCCACAAGCGTACTTTTTTTTTTTTAACGGTCATTTCCTCTCTGGTGTAACTTGCATGACAGCATGTGACAAGCAGAAATTAATGGGGACACTGCTGTGCCAATACCTCTTGAATTGCTTTGACACTGGCTGCAGGCTGCCTGCCTGGCCACCCAGCCAAGACCTCACATGAAATATGGCAAGGGGCCCACAGCTCTATTCACTAACAAGCCAGCTGGTCAGTGATTAGAAAGCTGAAACAATGCTATGCACATACATCAAGAAAAATGCTTTACAAACAGCTTCGGACTTAGGAGGTAAAGTCTGCTGGAAGAGTACATCTGTAAATTTGTCTTCTGGGGACTGCTAACTTCAGTTAACACTAGAGATAATGTGGAAGGCCTTGGGAGATGACTGTCCTGCATTGTCACCTGAGCCCAACAAGGGTTAACCTCAGCACAAAGACTTGCATCTTAACATGCTCAATATCATGTGCAAACAGCTTAGACCACATGGATTCAGGTCCAGAGAGCATTCAAATTCTGTAAATACACAGAGATTTATGACAGACTACTCTTCCTAATGGTCTATCAACACCTTGGCAACATTGCTGACATTTCTGCAGAAATTCTCACTGGATTTGTCTGCAGTGTGACATCAAGAGACTGAGATTTGTTCATACACTGATACATAACAACAAAGGCTGAGACTTTAGAAGTATCCCAGAGGATCTGGATGACCAGATCTCCTACACCCAAGCAGCTTTGAACATTTCAGCCAAGATTTTTTTGAAAACTGTCAAATCCTTGGCTAGACACAAAAGGCTCAAGAAGACTGTCTCTTTAATCTCTCTCTTTTTTTTTTTTATTTTTTTATTTTTAGAACAAGACCCACTAAAAATGCATGGGTTCTCTATGAAACACCTGCATGGCAACAAGAAAATAAGTTATGCTTATTTAAAACTGAGAAAAAAATA
The DNA here is from genome assembly GCA_013399715.1 of Alectura lathami. Taxonomy (NCBI): domain Eukaryota; kingdom Metazoa; phylum Chordata; class Aves; order Galliformes; family Megapodiidae; genus Alectura; species Alectura lathami. The sequence continues at coordinate 355,287 of VXAV01005230.1, forward strand.
GTAAGATCCCACAGAATTAGAAATTCAAACACTTACAATCAATAGGTCTTGAGCATCTAATTCTTACGTCTTCTTCAAAGACATAAACCCAGCCCAGCAATTTTTGTTTAACAGAAAACTTTTTTAAACTTAGTGTAATCCAGGCCTGTTCCATTTCCTGGTGTGTAAAGAAAGATATTTTGTGATATATGAAGATATTTAAGAGCTCAAGGCATTGTAAAATAGGCTGGCAGGATAGCTGAGTCAATTCTGTGAATTGGAAATTGGGGCTACTGTAGAGTTTTGACTTTGAGCCTAATTCAGTCTGGTTTCTTATACCATCAAAATGTCTAGAAATTCAGCACAGTCATTCACAGTACTTTAAAGCTGACAAAGAAGATGGCCTCCTATCAGGCAAAGCCAATACCCAGTGACGTCACTGGGAATCCATCCATCAGTTTTCAAACACCTGTACCGGCCCCACTGCTATTTAATATTTCCATCCTCCTCCCACACTGACTAGAACCAGCAGGACCGTCAGATAGCTGTAGCCAACCTTTTCTGAGACAAAACTGTCAGCATGACAGCATACATTGAAATTTAGCTATTCTCTTACAGCTAGATGTTCTTATAGTAAACAGTTAGCAATTTTTATTGAAGACAAAAATAAAGAAGAAAGTAAAAAGACAGTTCCTTCCTAACCTCTACAGGAAATTCACGATAAATAAAGGTGAGTTGTGCACTTTTTAAAAACCACTTTTCAATAATATCTTTTGCGTCTAATACACTTGCATAGCTGAAATATCACGACGTTCTTCAGTGCTGTACAATGGCTGGGGTCAATTACTGAATGCTAGTCCTAGCAGCTCATTTAACTTTGCTTCCTCTGTTGCTCCATATTATAAATTCAGGGGTAATGGTTAACTAGTTCACGAATGTTGCAAAGATTAACTGGTTAATGTTTGTTAAGTGCTCCAAAAAGAATCCAAAGATTTTGAATTTGCTTTCAGTTATAAAGGCATAGCAACACCCAAAAAACCCCCAAAAACAAACAAACAAAACCCAACTGGCATATATACAAGAGAAAAGATTTCTTAGATTTAAGCCATAGGTAGAAATGGGCTTCAAGGAAGAGCTGAGAGTCCTACTGGAACCACCTTAGTCAGGAGCTCCAATCCAGGAAAATGGTACATATAGCTTTGCATTGCTGTTGCAGCATTTTACAAACTGTTAAAATATTCTTCAGGATTATAATCTTACTGATTCCTTAGTACACACAAATCAAGCATACGGAAAACCAGAATTGTTTTTTGGAAGCATTCAACAGTGTGAGTTGTTGTCCGTATTTACAGACACAATTCATTTGCAATTGTGTTAACACTAAATTAAAAAATAAATAGCTCTTGAACCAAAAGCTTTTCAAGGTGAACAGACAGGCACTTTATCCTACAAAGCATAGAGAAGAGATATTGCAAGAGGTGTGAAGCAAGTGCACAAAGCCTTTTGTTTTCACCAAAAGCATGAGAAGTTTCTGATAGCACCTGAATAGGGAAATAGCTGCCCATTCCCTGCCACTTACACGGATTATTAGGATCACAGAATCATAGAGTATCCCAAATTGGAAGGGACCCACAAGGATCATGGAGTCCAACCGCTGGTCCCACACAGGACCAATCCAAATCCAGAACCTGTATCCGAGAGCGGTGTCCAAACACTCCTTGAGCTCTGGCAACTTGGGGCCGTGCCCACTGCCCTGGGGAGCCTGTGCCATGCCCACCACCCTCTGGTGCAGAACCTTTTCCTAACCCCCAGCCTGACCCTCCCCTGACGCAGCTCCATGCCATTCTCTCGGGTCCTGTCGCTGTCCCCAGAGAGCAGAGCTCAGCGCCTGCCCCTCCGCTCCCCTGGGAGGAAGCTGTAGGCCGCCATGAGGCCTCCCCTCAGCCTCCTCTGCTCTGGGCTGAACAAACCCAGGGACCTCAGCTGTTCCTTATACCTTTTGCCCTCCAGACCCTTCACCATCTTCATAGCCCTCCTTTGGACGCTCTCCAGCACTTTATGTCCTTCTGATATTGTGGTGCCCAGACCTGCACCCAGTGCTCGAGATGAGGCCGCACAGCGCAGAGCAGAATGGGACAATCCCTTCTCTCACCCCACTGGCAGTGTTGGGCCTGGTGCACCCCTGGGTACGGCTGGCCCTTTGGGCTGCCAGGGCACACTGGTGACTCATGTTCATCTTGCTGACAACAAGAACCCCCAGATCCCTTTCTGTGGAGCTGCTCCCACTTCTCTTCTGACTTCCCGCCTTTTCCTTTACTTCTTTCTTTTGTCCCTCAGTGCACCTTGTTGCCCTTTCCTGACCCTGTTCTGATCCTTCTCTTCATGCCTTCCCTGAACCCCACCCCACTCAGCCATTTCCTCTCCCACACTCACTCTTAGGCTCTGTGGTCCTACTTCATCTCTTTGGGTTTCTGGCTCCACAGGTGATTAGCAAGCAAGGTAGCTCAGCAGAAGGTGCCGGCAATTAGCATGCCCCAGCAGCTAACTGATGCATTGCAGTGATATGCCTGAGGTGTTTGCTTAAAGCACATCTTTGTTTCTAACACATAGGCTGATGCTACTACACAGCACCGCTAGGAGTGGCTGCAGTGGAGGGACATGGTCCCACACATCTGCTGAGTTTCTCCATAGTGCCACTGGCCATAGCTCCAGTTCTGAGAAGAGTGATGCTGATTTACATTAGCGTAAATTAATGTAAACCTGGTCTTGTTTTCTTTTGAACACGAGACTGGTGCTTAAAAAAAGAGGCATCTTCAACTCATGGTGACACAATGACCGATGAGCCTCCTCACTTCTTAGCAGAACAGACAGCGACTGGCTCTGCTCTGGGAGTGCAGAGGACGAAAGATGCAACATGAGAGCCAGTAGTCTTCTTGGGAGTGGAGAAGACTGTCCAGTGTTTCACAGGCACAATATCCACCTCCTTCCCCCACCCCCAAATGCTACACAGAACAAACTCTAAGGGAAGAGATTTTTCATAAAGAGACAAAGGTATGTTAGAAGTTAATTTCTAAAAAGAGCTTATCAATGGAATAAACTGCTTCCATGAAGCAGTATCTTTTAGAAATAAAATGTCACAAATGATGCACATGACAAATGCAGCTTGTGACAAATGCATCATTGCTTCTCAAAAGTGTAACTAATGACAAGCAAAAAAAATATATGCTGTTGATTACATAAGCTAATTTGGAAAAGAAAACTGCATGTCTTATTATGTATCTTCACTGTAACCATTCATGGAAAAGCTATGAGGATAAAGCTAGCTATGACCCAGACAACCTGGAGCACACACACATGTGCTTTGCTGAACCAGGCCCCAGAAAGATGTCTTTTGTTTTCCCTATCAACAAAGAAAACATTACAGATCATACAATACAATATCAAACTCTATGTTATTCCAAAATGACAGTCAATTAAGCAGAAGCAAACTGTATCTCTAGAAGAACAAATGAGAGAGCCTAGGGATCACTATCAAAGGGCTTCTGTTTTCTTTTGTTTATTAAATAGCAACTGTATTATTTACTGCAGCTTTGCAAGCTAGTGAGCAGCTGGGTGTAACACATTTCCATGCTGTGTAACCTCTCCTTATGCTTCGTTAGACTCCTTATCAGGACCAGAAGAAAAGAAATCTCTCTGTTATGCTTTTCCTGTGGCAAAGGAAAAGACAAGATGATGACTTTCCAGCTCATTTCACTTGTACAACGTTCTCATCAATCACCATGGGGTAGGTCTTTGTTATTTTCACTGAAGGACTGTTCTTAGTTTTCTGTCACAATAAAGCGTGACTCCACTAACTAGCAAATCAAGGTTACCTCCACTGCATTTGTAAAGGAACAAAATGCAAACATAAGGCTAAAGCTACTTCTGAAATATTTTCCAAGGCCTACTTTCAGAGACATAAGCCTAATTTGAATTAGGTTTAAATTTTTTTTTCATTGAGACGAAGGTTCAAGACTGAAATACTCAGAGCAGTTGAGGTAAGGAAGCTAAACTAACCATTTCATCAAGAACCAAAAGTTTTCTGCTTGTTTTGCGACTTTCTGCTCCAGAAACCAAGCAAAGAAACTGTGGTTTATTTTTATTTTAAACTCCCTGTCAAGTATGCATCTCTTTGCAGTTTTGGTTCACTATAGCCCACGCAGCTTGGCCTCTATTCTCCTTTTCCTACGTCTTCAATAAGCCCTACAGACATCTGTAGGAATTATGCGAGCAAACAAAAAGCAAGAAAGGGATATATTCTAATCAAGGTAAAAACATAATAAAAAATGCTTTGTCAGATGGTTTCTCCTTCCTTAACTTCACGTTTTTATATGTCTTTTCCTTTTTGGTCTGTGTTGTTTCTCACTGAATGACAGTTATACACAACATACTATTGTAATAACAAGCATATGGCTCAAAGATCACTGTTGAGTTTCTCAAGTCTCAAATTAGACATTTTTATTTAAAATACATGAAAGACATCTGTATACTCTTTCACTAAACACATTTTACATTTGTAACATCCTACGTATTCTTTTGGAACCATTTCTATTAAAACACTGAGTTGGGGTTTGGATAGCAAGTATTTCCTTTGTAACACTAAGGGAGGAGTATGTTACTGTCAAAATTTCTCTCTAAAAAGTCCTTGCTAAAATATTTACTCTACTTGCCGGGACAGGAATATCTGAAGTTAATTCCAAATGAAAGAATATTTTAGAATGAATCATAAACTAGATATTAAAAAAAAGGTGACACACTGCCATTTCAGTGCCCCTTCCCTGCAGTAAAACTGAACTAAAGATGATTCTGCATTTGCATACACAGAATATTGCAACATTTGGAACCTTCTGAGATTCCTTAATTGCAGTTATGCAACAGAACTGTCACCTCCTAAAACAAAGGACAAAAATTCAGCAGCTCAATTTATTGGCTTAGAAAAAAAATGGTCTTAAGAGATGGCTAACATGTCTTCTTGATTATTTTTGCCATTTTAAAGTTACAGTGCAATGCTTCCTATTGCATAGATCAAAGAACTTAGACATTTTATTAAGATTTAGAAAATTTTATAGTGCTGTTTTAAAGTCACATATTTAGCAACAGTGAAAACTGTTCAGGAGTATCTTCTTTGCAATTAATCCACTAATTCCAATGGGATCTTTATGGTATAAGACACAGTTCAACAATAATAAAGATATCACACACTGGCTTTTAGGCTTTGGTCAGAATGGTAAAAACCAGCTTCTTTTGAATAGCTGTTCTCAAGGGTCAAGATTTTCAAAGGCAAATGGGGTAAATTCTGCGGTCAGAACAGTTATGATATTAATAAAAAAAAGAAACAAACCATTGTGCTAAACCTGTGATCCTGCAGAGTCCTTTTCCATTACTGAGTCAGTTTACTACGATGACCAACTATGACATACTTTTGTAAATAGTCAGGAGTCTCGTTCCAAGGACACAGACGTTGCTTACACATGCATTTTGAGGGAACTTCCTTTGTCTGACAAAGCATTTAAACACAAGCAAAATACATGTTTATGACTAATGTGAGACTACAGAAACAACAGTCTCATTTCTTGTTTGCTCTAGTTTTGGAATTCCTCAGATCAGTAATAAAGGATAACAACTGATCCAGCTCTGTGAGCTCCTCCAATTTGCAGCCTTTCAACCTCACTTCTTCTAAAGTTGGAGCAATCTGTTTATATAAAATTAAGTAGCTTAAGTGCTTTGTTGGAGCAGATCCTCTGCTCCCTTTGGGGTTTATCTTTTAAAGTCTGAAGTTGAACCAGAAGCCTCAGGTATGTATTCCAACGTGATTTTAGATGTTTTATGCATACTGACATAAGTGATAGTACCGTCTAGCTGTGGCAATAACAGAGAAACTAAAATACTGCTGTTTATGAGTTCTTGGATAAGGCTTTCAACCCCAAAATTCAAGACAGATTTTGATCTAGTAGCTTAAGCTCTTTTTTAATTGCAATCTGTTCATGCTTTACATGAAAACAACTGAAAGGCTGCTTGCTAACTGCTGCTAATAGCATTGCACCACACTCGCCCCTGGAGTAAGTCTAAGAAGCCAATGCTACATCATAGAAAGGTTTGACCCACAGTCCTGCTCTAGAGCACTGACAGTGGCAAATATTACAAAGCCACGTCTGTTTTATTAAAACTACAGATAAATTAATCATTTTAATCCCCAAATATTTTCCCTTGCTGTTGCACAAAGAGCAAACACCAAACAGTATTTCTGTTATTTCAGTTCTGTTTCCATTCTTAATTTTCTGTCTTTTGGCAGCTGCTTGTGAACTTACTAATAATGTGTGTCTTTGTTTGGACCTCTTAAAAAGAAGGATATTCTCAAAATGGAAGAGAGCTCATTTTATTTCACTTTGAAACCTGAGAAACCTGTAACATGAACCATAGACTGATTACAGAGCACTGATACATAAAGGAAGCAGTTGTGTAAATGTGTGAAGTGTGGCTCTGGTGGGGAGCAAGCAGAGCAGAGGAGAAGCACAATTTTAGACAAATAATGCTGGTGTAGGATCTGATTACCATGACTCATGTTTAACACAGTATTGTGTAAAGGCCAGCCAAAAAGGAGGACCTATTATGGTGGGCACTGTACAGTAAAGGGTTTCCACACAGTCTCTTCCATTAAAAGCTCACAGATAAAATGGACAAGACAGACCCCAGGTGGAGAAACAGTGTGATGGTTCCATATTATTTCTTCATGAGAGTAGAGTTATTTAGGGAGGGTAAGGAAAATGGAAAGTGATGGAGATAAAAATTGTGGAGGGAGGGAAACAACATAAAATGTTATACAGAGTGAAAGTGAGGTGAAGAAATGAAGGTGGAGGGAAAAGAAGATGGAAGGAAGAAAGGGCTGGACAATGGGGTTAGCACGGGCAGAGAACATTGAATTGAAATCACTGGAAGTTCCCTGAGTGTCAGAGGCTTTGGCTTTGGTTGCTCCAGCAGCTGAAAATAGCTGGCTTGCCAGCACTGGCTGGTGATTCTCTGCAGTGTTGTCCCTGATTACCACAGGACGGAAAGCAGGGAGGAACCAAGTCTGTTCTGCTGCCTGCAGAGGCGAGTGGGATGTGGGCTCTCCATGAGTCTCTGATACCACACATGAGCAGGATAGAGAGGCATAGCCTCAGCTGGGTCCAATTGTATTCCCTGCTCTGACTGCAACAGCCCGCAGCTCAGCTGCACCTAGCGGTGAGCTGGAACAGAGCCCTGTGGGATGACTCTGGGCATCAGCAGCCATATGCGTATATTTGTACACGCGTACGTGTACGTGTGCACGTATGTGCAGGTACAGCACGCCTTGACATGCACACATACAAATGCACCAAACCACTCCCCACACACAGGAGTGGTGCTGACCCTTCCGTGTTCTTGTCCTTTTGACTCTTCTCCAAGCAGCTGAGTTGCCTGTTCTGGGCTCTTCTGCCACGGCTATTTTTGGATCAGGAACTTCCCACAGGGCAGGGTGACAGTGAGTCTCCTTTCTCCTTTTCCCACTTGCTGCAATAGCAACATTTTTGTTGCATATGTACCAAGGTGCATAGGTATGCGTGTTTATGTGCCTACATATGTATTTATGAAGTATACCAAAAATTCCTCAGGCTAATTTTAAATTCTGCAGAGGAAAATATGCAAAAAAATCCCCATCCATTTGTATGTGACTTTATTTTCTGGCATAAGCTAAATACATATGTCATGGAGGAAAAGGAACGAACACGACCTACCTTGGGTAAATCACTGTGCCATTAAAGTCACACACATCAAATTATTTTTTTCTGTGGGATACAATAACCTGCCTACTCACTTGCATAAAAGAAGTGCACACAGCTAGTGCAAGAGTATTACATTTCTCTTGGGTGGAAAATAAAGTTTTGTAACAACTTATTTGATTACATTATTCTTCCGCTAGCTAAGAGTTGTCACTGGCCACCTTCTGAACTGTTATTTTACACTGCAGCTGTATATTTGCCATCAATAAACATGAGTACTTCATGAATATCCTAGCATTGAGAATCTGAGCTGCAGTTACGTGGGTTCGGTGAGACAGGAAAGGTATCCTGTAGTGATGCTTCTTGGCCCAGACCAGCTCAGTTCAAGAATTAGAATCTGCAGTTCAACAAGAAAAGATTTTTTTTCTTCATGTTTCCCAAATAGCTATCTCATCACAATTTGTGCCATTCTGTCTCCTATTCCCTGACCTTATCTGCTTGTTTTGCGGTGAGGTATAGCTTTGTGAGTATGCTCTGCATACTCACAGATCAGGCATGGGGGCCTGATCTCCTGCCAGTGCAGAAACTACCATTAAGAAAGTGATCCCTATCTGACTCCATAAACATCAAGAACAGCTCTTTGAACATCTCTCTACCTCACATCTGCTGCAGTATGACCTTCAAATTACTTGTCAAAAGTAACATATGGCTTGCAAGCAAGATTTAGAACATGGATAAATCCAAACATTTTGGTCTATTGTTCTGCTGCTGCTTTAAGTGCATCGTGAGCTGCAACAGCTTTCCCCTAATTACTTTAACTGTAGCATCTCATCTTTGATGAAGAGAAGGACTCTGAAAATGAGTGACACTTCTGCTGATCACTGAGGCAGGATTCACATGCAGAGCAAGTTGCGACCACACACCACCACGACAGACAAAGGAAAGCATCTCGAAAATCCTCGCCACTCCTCGGAACGGCCACTGGCTCGCTGCTGAACAGAGCGGCACTGTCTGACACGCTGCCTGGCAGCCCAGCCCCAACGTCTACATCTGCTTCAGCGACAGTCCTGCCACGCGCTCCCTTTCTTTCTTACAGTGTCATCAAAGCATTTCACATAGCAATCGCTACCACAGTGATGTTCCAAGAGCAAAAACCCAGTAATCCAAGAGCATCCCAAGAGAATCCAGAACAGTAGACTCATAAGCTTTTCTTTTTTTTTTTTTTTGCATAACATCGATGTCCAGCTCTGCAGAATTAATGGGCATTAAATGAGCAGCTACAAACATTTCATTTCCAGAGCCTGTAATTCTGCAATTTTACAATGACTGCATTATAAATTCTCTTCTACCAAAGGCCGAATCTCCTTCCCTTACCACAATTCAGAATCTCTTCAGTTTCTGAATTCCCTCTGACTTCCTGAATAAAGATGATTTCTGGCCCTCCATCTACTGAAAACAATGGAGGCCCCCCTGGCTTCCTTCTGACTTCAAAGGAGGACACATCCCTTAGGGCCATAATGGACCATACTGCTGCCTTGAGACTTTGGGCCATAAAAGAAAAGTAGGTTGAGATGTCTCTTTAGAGAGCCCTTCACAGGCATCTTTTCACAGTGACATTTGTAATTCAGTGTCATTGTTCTGAGAGACTAAAATTATTACTTCAGGCAGGTTGCTTTCATGCATTATGCTGCAATGTTGCTTGACTGCTTTCCAAACTGGAACAACTGAAAAAATGTGAAGCACTCCAATGATTTTAAATCACTGCTCAGGACAGTGAGCTTTTTATGAGCTCTCAGTTTGCAAGCAATGGAGGTCTGGGCAGTCTTAAGCTACAGCACTGCAAAAAAGATAAAAAACAACTATACACCATCATCGGTTTGAAAACGTTTCCATTTGAGTTTGGAAATGGTAGGGACTGGAGATATTTAAGTCCACCATCACTAAAATCTGTGGCTGTGCACTGACAGCAAGATGGTCCAGGTTAAAGAAATAACTGTATAGATACAACATTAAATTTAAAAACACCCTGCGCTGAGCAGTCTCTTCATTTGAAGTGTGACTCCTCCCAGCCCCTTGGTCTGACCGTGCATCGCTACCTCCACCACTGCACCAAGGGAGATGCGGCTGTGTCTCTACATGCAGCAGCAGCATGGGAAAGAACTGACACCACCTGCAACAGAGGGAACCACACCATTCAAAGAGCATTCTCTTTTAAGGTGTAGCTCCTTCTGCGCTGCCACTTCTGCAGGGCACCTGCGCTCTCTCCTGCTGCCCTTCCACACAGCTGTCCAACCCCTAACAGTAGGAGAACAGATGAGAAAATAAAAGATTTAACCCACAATAACAAAACAGCTCAGTCATTTTGTTTTTCTTTTATTTATAGTGAGAGTTCTAATTTATAATATGTCTTAAAAATTTGTTGGAAAATACTGCACAAAGATCCTTAGCAGCTGTAAACTGCCATCATTTCAGTGAAGCTGCTGGATTTACACCTCTCCGTATCAGCTGGGGATCTGATCCATTATTTGCAGACTCTCAACTCCTCACTAAGCTTTGCTTTTTTTTTTGTACTGCTGGGAAAAACTTATGAACAGCTCTTCCCTTAATATCTTTCTTACTAATTTTTGTAGGCTCTATTTTAGTGCAGTTACACGTAAAGGAGTTGCTTTTAACTTAGCTGTTGTTAAACACGGCCGCACTCTGAAGACTGTCAGTACGGGTGAATCTGTTTTCCTGGAATACCCTGTGCTGTTTGCAGAACTGCATGATTGTGTGACATCTGCTTCACATCTCATACGTGATCGACTGAGGAGGTACAACTGTGGCAGATGGCTGCTGATGACTCACCTCACAACACTGAACACTGGTTTGCTTTCTGAGAAGTAATATCTTCATATTAATTTTGCAAGAGCCCTGCAAAGATGTGACAAGTCCACCTTGTTTGCTCCCTGTCAATGTAAGTTACAGGAAGCGCGCAGAGATGTAACAGCAACATTTTTTCCAGGACATAAAACTGACTGGGGTAACAGTTTAAAAATTTGACTTATGGGCTACTATCAGATAAATCCACAAAAGGTAACTGAGTTCACTGCTCTGCTGTCTGAGTGTTAGGCATCTAAGTACCAACATCTGAATATCTGAATCAGACAGAGATCTAGGCTTCCTATGCAAAGGAGAAACAGATAAACAATCTTCAGAAAAGCCATTCAGTTGAGAGAGGAGTCAGTAACATCAGAGAAAAAGATGTATTTTGGTTCCTGTTCTATCTGAGGTCTGTCTTCCCTGTTCCAGGCTGTGGGGAATGCCATGACAGTTCTTAGACTGCAGATCAGTGTGGAAGGCCATTCCCACCCATTACAAGAAGCCACCAATTCACTTACAATGACATAAACTGGCAAAGTTAGTTTTGTTCACTGCTAAAATTAAAAGAAACTTGGTAACAGTTTATTATCCACTCTCATTTGCACAGACTCCGTGGCCTGGCAAGATGGCTGGAGAGAAGAGCCAATATATACCACACCATCATGTGCATATAATAAAGTTCAATATTATTACATTCATTGCAGTAAGTTAGGTATGCCAAGCTTAACTGCACATACACCAATTTATTTGCACGCATGTGATTTCCATATTAAAAATGCAATTAGTGTTATAACAGCCACACCTGTATCCACATCCTGCAGGATCCAAAGAACACGCTGACCTCACAAGCATTGCAGCAAAATGTGGTCACCCACCTTAAACATGTTTCAGTCCGACAGATTAACACGTTATAATGTTCTAGTGGCCTGTTAACCCTTTAAAAAAAAAAAACAAAAACTCTGTTCTGCCAAGATGTGTCACTCCCATTTCCATAAGCCTTAGGTCAACTAACAAAAGTTCCCAAAGAGCCAAGTCACTCTCAACTGCTAATGGCATTAACATTACTGAAGACCTATACATGACTAACAGCTGTGTCCTAAGGAAACTGAACTCATACCTTCCATTTCCAAAGAAACTGTCCCAGGAAGGAAAGAGGGGAGGAGAAGGTGGGTAGAGAGGAGCAAACGAAGACGTTGTCATTGCTGATTCTGATCCTTCTCATATGGAACAAACACTAATCAGGTGTGACTTGGGAAGGAAGCAAGAGCAAGCAGGATTATAATCCACGTCTTAAAGACATTCAGAGCTCAAACACAGTTCTCTTTCAGAGGTGAGTGCCGTGTCCACAAGCACTTGGGGTCATGTTGTTCATCTCTCTAGCCCAATGAAAACTCCTTTATAAAAAAAAATGGAAGCACTTCAATAGAAAAGATGTTAAATACGTCCTTTCAGAATAACCTGTAACTCAGTGGCCAGAGCTACAGACACAGAAATAAGCATTCATGCTTCTGGAGACAGGGAGGGGAACTGAGCATGTTTGCCCTACATCCTCTGTAAGCATTCCCACTACCAGGCAATGTCTCAAAAGGAAACTGCTCCTCTTCCATCATTTTATGGGCTCCAATGGATATGTTCCTAAAATACCTCCTGCTGAAGAGACACTAGAAAGACATTGCTGAGCAGCATTAAGACAAACGACTTAGCTGTGCTTAAATTATCTACATGGCTGCCCTCTCTGAACTGCTGCAGTCCGACTACTATCTGCTAAGCATAAAGGGGATTCTCAAAATGGTACTGCTGTCACTTATGTTCCTTGACAGCTAGTAACTAAAAACCCCAGCATGCCCCAAACCAGCAAAAGCTGAGTCTCCCTCCCTCAAATGGTCTGTAATGATGGCAGTTAATTCACACAGAAAGGATCTTTTGGGGCCGATATGTCTCTCGCAGTAATTTTATGTCATTCAAGTTTCACTAACAACTGTTGAGTTTACATCATGGTGCCAGAGAGGTACACCAGATCCTTCTTCTTGAGCTATGCAGAGCTTACTCAGCTCGTTTGGTACCTCTGTGCTGCTGACACTCACAGAACTTTAACAGATGGCCTTACAATGCTGGCAGTTGTTTTGTGCTGCACTAGTGGTGAGGGGAAATACTCTACACAAATTGTCTGCAATTCTGGAAAATAAATGAAGTACAAATCCATATTAACCTCAAAAGCCAAACTATAAAAAGTCAGATTAGTCATTTAACGATGTATGTGCTCTGGGCTAAATGCTCAGTTGCTGCAGAACAGCAATATGTCCCTGCAGCCAAGAGAACTGTGCTTTGCCAGAGTGTTCACCAGGAACACCCATAAAGACATCACCATTAGAAAGGTATCAAAATGCATTAGGAATAAGTCCTGAGAACCTTCCTCGTCATCAGTCCTCATGGGCTATCATGGAGTACCTCCATAAACTTGAGGGTAATGTACATAAAGAGTGAAGCAACACGGTCCAATTTAATTAAACTAATTCTCTTTTCCCTCTGCTAAACAGCATTCAAGAAATAACACAACAACTGGGCAACGTTGAAATCAACAGAGATGACCGAGCAAGCTTGGTCATTCTGTGATTCTATGAAACACCCCTTTTACACTTTCTACACCCATTTGAAAAGAGGTGAATGTACTGCATGCTGAATTTTACTCGCTCTAATTTCACTGGCTCCAGTGAGACTTGCCCTGTACATAAAGAACAGAATTCCCCCTCCTTGATTCTGTGTGGCTAAATTTTTCTCTTCTATTGTGCCAAATTATCACATGTATCAACTGGGTCGATCTAGTAAACTGTGTATGCAGAATAGCACTTTTTAAAAGTAAAACCAACAATTTCCTTCACAAGTATAAAAGTGCCATGAAATGCATGTTTGAGCATTCATATGACAACGTCCTGGGATAAATTTAGAACAGGGTTCTAGAAAATTGGAAGCGTTTCAGACCAGTGCTCACCTCTTCCATTTGCTTTATATGAAACATAGCT
>VXAV01005230.1:369320-398322 GCA_013399715.1 Alectura lathami
AATTTCAAGTAGGATTTATGTTTTTTTTTCTTGTCTTTTCCTCACTCTGGTCTTTTGCCAGACTAAGAAGACACAACATACCTCCAGAGAGTACTTATACAAATGCAAGTACTTACACAAAGTCTCTGAAAGCATGCGCTACTTTTCATCAAGAAAAAAGAAAAAATCAAAAGAAATGTTAGATAGTAGTAGTAGGAGGTAGTCAAAATGGAGGAACATCAACTTCTCTGCTTCTTTTCCCAGGCTCAAACATGCTGTGAAACATTTCAAGCTATGAACCTTGATGTAGCACTTCATATGAAACTCCCAGGACAGGAGTTGGAGTCTACATTTTAGTACCAGGAATACAAGCACTTCCTGGCTAGGGAAGCGGTCTTCCCTTGCAGATGCAGAATACGAGATGATGTGATTGGAAAACTTCATGAGCATCCTTCCAGTTACAGGGAGCCTTTCCGGCCTCTACAATAACTGGTTGTGCTAACCCCTTCCTTGAGCACTGCCTTCGTCCTCTGCAGAGACTCAAGCCCCCCTCCACAGCTCCATGGCCAACATCTCCTCTTGAGATATACAGACACATTCACAGATCAGTCAGAAGGACATGAGACTCCTGGGGAAACCAAAACCAAAGGGAAGGGAAGAGGTGCATAGGATTTAACTTATCAATTCTAACAATACCCAATGATCTACCAGACACCTTCTAGGGAAGGTTCAAGCAGTCTTGGACTAAACGTAATGGAAAGATCTGCCTACAGCTGTGAGCAAAGGTCATTCTTACGGATTTGGAATGCTAAATTTGGTCGGACTGCAGTAAAAGAGGAGAGAGTCAGGAGATTTCAAAATCCACAAGAAAAAAAAAAAAAAGTACAACATTTCCACTAAGAGAATACATCAGTCAGCAAACACAGATTGTTGCTCTGCAGCTCGTGTCCCAAGTTGGGCTTTACTCAATTTTGATTTGACAAAATCCTATGCAGTCAAAACACAGTTTGCCTGAGAAAGTTCTTTGTGATTTATCTGTATCCTCCCTATCTAATGTGTTCTGAAAGAGTATCCACCAACATCTTTCTTATTAAATACCTTTATAGTTTCAGTAGGCACTCCAGGCTCTGGAACTTTATCCAAGTAAGTAGTCAAGTCTTGATCCACGTGTTCAAACACCAATGTTAACTTGGTCTCTCTGTCTGTTCGTGACACGGTGCACACATCAAACAACCTGAGAGGAGGGAAAGAAAAGAGGACGTGAGTATACAGGAACCAGTACAGGCATACCTTGCAGCTAACATATGTCTATTTAGATTTCCTGCAGCACAGAAAATTAAAAAAAAAAAAGAGCTTTCCAAAGGTAAAGCAAACTTTGAGCTATTGATTCATCAGGTAACGACTGACACATTAATAGTATCATCTCTCTCTTTCATGTGGGGATTCTAGAATGGGATTAAATAGTAAGAATTCATCGGCTTATCAAAGTAAAATAATTAGATGAAAAGAAAATATTTTCTCGACAGAGCAACTAAGTTAATACAGCATCTGACTTGACATTTATCCACGGTCTATGCTCCTTCAACTGCACTCCTTTCCNGGTCTATGCTCCTCCAACTGCACTCCTTTCCAAAAACCAATATGAGTTAAAAAAATAAAGATACAGGGTGCTTGCATGCATCTTCAGTTTCTTCCCACGTAACTCTGATGTTCACAATCAGAATTAGATTTTCTTTAGTAGAAACAGAATTTTCGTGCAAATTACTCCTGCAAATTTTCAGAAGTAAGGAATATATTCAGAGTCAGGATGTGGCTTGGAAAAAAGCTTTAGGCACAAGATGCCACTGCTAAGAAAGCTTTCTTTCATCACTTTCTGTCACTCTACTATTGGAATTTCTTTATCATTTTACCATGTTGCACAACATCAAATTCAAACTCATTTCCAAAGCTCTTCATAACTTCACATTCCTATCTGATTACTCTCTTTTCTACTATCTTCTCTTTCTAATTAGGATTTTTCATCTTCTTCTCCGCTTCATCTGCTGTGCCAGCTTTTTATCTTTTACACAAAAGTTTGCCCATCCTTCAGTGTTTCAGGCCTATCGTCGTACCAGTGACCATCACCTTCACCATCCTCCCTTAAGTCCCATTTATAAAAAAAACCCAACAGGAAATCATCTTACAGATGGAAGAAAGCTGTTCCTTCCCACATATTTCAGTAATGTGTGTGTTCACTTAGCTGAAACATTGTACAGCTCAGTTTGCCTGTCTCTCTGAAGTGAGGCAGAAAATCAATTGCTACATCTGTTAGGTGACAGTAGATTTAAAAATATATAGTAATATAGTTACTGAGAAAGACATCTATACAGTTAAACTGAAGAACCTGTCATTGATAATAAATAAAAAGTAGTGCTGATCTTACTGCTTATTTTGGTCAACGTCACTGACCAAAGCTGACCGCTATATTGTTTTATTACTTGCACTTTTCATTCTCTTACTTACAATAACTGCTTGCTTACTTTGTGGAAAGTGCAGGATTTCTGACCATTTTATCAAGTAGTATTTTTTTATTAGTCCTAGGACTAAGGGCTTTATATGCAGGATCTGTAGATCACACACAAAGCCTTGGGGATCACTTTTAAAATAGGCCATCTGAAAAACCGAAGAGGTAAGTACTTGTACTGAGTTTTCACTTCTTATCTTAAATATCAAAATATTTCACAAGGGAAGGGAAGATAAGAATTGGCAAAACTATCTGTGAAGACTGTAACCAAAGTTTAAAAGAGCATTATGCTTCACTTCAGATGGCACAGATTTAACATGTTATGACTCTGGTTCCATTTTAATAGCATTTCCTAAATAATCTTTGGTCAGACACTTAAAAATTGTTCATTAGCCACTATGTTTTGAAAACAGATGCATCTACATTTCTTTTAGCTTAAAGAAGCTTTTCAGTGAGTAATAATTTGGGAACTGGAGTTACAGAATATGGAGAGACCATCACCCTACCTCTTCTAAAAAACTGTAATCTGTGCTTAATCTGTAATCATCGTATGAACAAATATTTATTAACTGAATATGGGAACATAATGACTGCTAACAGCACATTTCTCATAAGGGGAAATAGTATTCTCTTTGTGATTCCCTTCATGTGGCATACCTGGAAGGTAGGTGCCCATACACAGTAAATCAGTTTTGTGAAGAGCTATAAACCTTCCTGAAAAGTTAAATTTGCTGGTATTTGGCTGGAGGTTAATAATCTGTAATATATTTATATAAATCAATGTGGAATGTAGCTGGACTGCCTATAACCCCAACACATGCAAATAGAGAGGAGCCAGACAGGTCTGAACATCTGAACATAAACACTGGAAAATATTTCCAAATGTATGATTCCTTTGTGTTGACCTACATTTACCTAAAAATGTTCTAAAACACCTCTTTTGCCAGGTATTTAATACACTGGCAAAATTATCCTTTCAACTACAGCAGAATTAAAATTCACTAAAAAAAGGAAAAAAGATTTCACTGTATAGAATATAGAAGTGACATGTAACTTCCAGCTCACTGCAAAAGGAAATGCTGATTCTCTGTTTAATTCTTCTGTGTGGGGCTTATTTTAATTATGGCACTTTCTGGCACAGCACAATTAGGAACTCAAAGGAGTGCAATTCTAGTCAGCTATTACTGAGCAATAACACTATCACTGAGAAATAATACCTTCCCCTTTTATACACCCTTTATGTGAAGCTCTAAATGCTCTACTGTTAATAGACCTCCAAACCCTGCATGGGGCTGGGTGGAAGCATATTGCATTTACTCTCAGAAAACACAGCTGCAGCCTTAGAAAGATAATAATTTAAAGCACAGCTTAAATGAATCTGCAATATTACAACATGACAACACCTGGCACTGCCTGTGCTAATCACTTTGAAAATAGATTGAGAAAGACACAGCCTCTTCACCTGGAAGCGTCCACAGCAACAAAACTACCTTTCATAAATTATATTCTTTTACATCCGCTGTAGAAAACCATCCACAGAGCTGCCTTCTTTAGTTAGGCATACGTCTGCTGTCTACGCTGCCTGTCGTTCAGGCCATTTCGTTGTGATTTTCTGTACGTGACGGGCCAGTTATGCCATTGCCCCTCTGGAACAGGGAGCAGCAAAAGGCCTTTATTTAAAGAGTTAGGATGTGGACACAGTCCTAAGTGAAGTAAATGTACCTCAATTAATACAGGATTTCCAGACGGAATACTTTGTAAACACAAGCCCTGCCCTTCTATTGTACTTACAAACGAAACGATTGAATTATTTGATTGAAGTAAGATCCGCTATGGGAAATCCTGCAAGTCTTTTACAAGATGTTTGGCTGGAAGTCATACATCGCCTGATGCGTCGATCCAAACTAGCACATTGTTCAACAGACACTTAGTAAGCACCTGCGTTCCAATGCGTTTTTTCAAGATAATTGTACTAAAGTAAAAAAGCTTATCAGCTACAGATCTATGTGACTCTTTTACAAAAATATCTTTGTTTTTTGAATGTAGAAATCTAGATGATGCAGCTTGAAGCTTCTGTTGTTTCTTACAAGTAATCCGACAAATGCAATCTCGGTTCATCTTTATTCTACAACATACAGTCTGAATGCTAAATGCTTTCAGCAGAAAAGAGGCAGTATGCCAGTTCCCTTGAAAACACTGCATATATTCTGACCAGGACTAATTTGCTAACAGCTTCTAGAAGGTCCTTCAGCGTTACTAGGTTTACTTTTGAGATGCTCTGAGGACTGC
This sequence comes from Alectura lathami, assembly GCA_013399715.1. Taxonomy (NCBI): domain Eukaryota; kingdom Metazoa; phylum Chordata; class Aves; order Galliformes; family Megapodiidae; genus Alectura; species Alectura lathami. Next base: position 374,092 of record VXAV01005230.1, read on the forward strand.
TATAAAGTGACCCATTTTCAAGTGGAATAAACATTTTTTCCTGAGCAAACTGAGGCAGCAGTGATGGAGATCAGTCCATCAGGCTTGCCACCTGCAAGAAATACCAAAAAAGAGGTCTGACTCTAAGACCTGAAAACCTGTAGGACGCCAGTTCCCTTGGCTGCTTTGAAACAGAAATTACAACTGGAAAATTAGCCACAGCACAGTCAAAGGGAATACTTACTGCCAAAGCATCCAAAGGCTTATTGTTATTTTTATTGCAGTAGGGCTAATCCAACATCAACAAAGATCCTGTTGCTTTGCTGGTTGCTCACAGCACTGAACAAAAAGACAATCCCTGCCCTCAAAAGTGTTTCAGTAACAGGGATTTACCATAATTTTCTTAGGAACAGTCTCTTCCCATGAAGAGTTGCTTTGTAGTTTATGTGTGACAAAAAAGGAGAACTGCAGCCCTTGAGAAGATGTTTACGATGTTTCCAGGTTTCGGAAGACTGGACAAAGACTCAGATGGAAAGAGTTTGGTGGTCCCAACCTAACCCCAAAAGGTATTTACCACATGACAGAAAACCATCACAAAATTTATGTATGATTGACAGTGTTTACGCAAACACCACCAGATTTGGATACGAAGACTATTGCAGGCCATGACTGAGGTTTATTGACAAATATGTTTGGGGAGCACAAACAGCTTCTGCTTTCACTGCCTTTGGCTCAGGTTAATTCTGTGAGTCCATAATTTTCAAGTGCACAAGAATTTCAGTCTCTCATACCTCAAAGCATTGAAGAATGACAGTCAGGCATCCTCTGAGCCCAAATATCAGCAGCAGCCTTAGACTCTTCTGTTCTCTGGATGCCACTCAGTCTGTAAGACCTGGCTCCCGACCAGCTCAAAGCCCTTCATTCAGCCTAACCTTTTAAACTAAGTACTTCTTGAACAGGCCAGTTTTCCCCACGCTTTTAATTCTAACTACCTTCTCCTTCTTTGCTTTTGAAGAAGAAAAACACTCTGCTAACAGAAACCAGTTTCCACTTGGGATCGCATACACCAGACATATTGTAACAAAGGAGCCGTATTTCAGATGAAGAACACAAAAGTTGGGCAAGTGAACTGGAACACGTGCGTTACGAGAACCATGGCCCACGTAGCAAAACAGGAAATATAGCTTCACACTCGACAACGTATGACAGAGCTCTTTCCCTTTGTTCAGGACGCGCTGCTTTGTCTCATCCTCATCAGCAGTCACCTGTTCCTCCATGCCTTTATGAGCTGGTATCTTCTAGCTCTGAGGAGTTTTAGTGAAATAATTTTAGGTGACAAAAGAGGATGTGCAGATGAATAGGCCTCTAAACTCACAGTATCTTGTAGCATCTCAAAGTATCTCATATTTTCAGTGTTGTTTCTTTATTTTTTTTCCTGTCATAACACTTGTAAAAACACTTAGTAATGCAAGACCTAAGTTCCTGTTTCAAAAGTGTGTGGGTCTTCAGGAGCCTCTCAATGTGCCTGTAATGCCAGCTGCAGCTGCACTACGTGCATCGCTACATTGGACATGCCAACGTGGCAGGCTGCATGATAATGCAGGGACCCTTGGACAAACCTTGATCAAGCACCTCGGTGCTGGAACAGGCGGTGTGACAGCATGGCACTGCCTGCAACACGGCACTGCCTGCAGTACGGCACTGCAGCCCACCCAGAGCTCCAGCCAGCAGCAGACAGCTGCCTGGAGTCAAACTCAATTCGTTAAAATAGCCCTGGGTATCTCGGCACTGCTGATGGCTCAAATTCATAGTCTCAGCATTTCTACCAGGTTCTCGGAGTTCATGGACATTTTCCCTGCTCTTCTGCCATCCCAGGAAAGAGTAACAGAATCTCTTCTTGTCCTCAGAAGAAACCTCTTTCAGGCACATAACAGAAAAGGACAGAACATAATATCAGATAAAATGAACGGCTTTATCTCAGGCAGGCAGATGTCATGCAGATACATGTTGTCACTCCATCACTATGGGTGCAGTGCAGAGCTGCTGCGCAGAAGGAGTGGCGTGATGCAGGCAGGGCAGCCCAACACCCTCGCCTCAAGACCTGCCCCATCTGAGTCCAGACAGTGTTCCTGCTTAGGGCCCACTCAGCAGCGAGCTTTAAGGGAAGGAAGGGGGATATTAGGATGACAAGGCAATCGTTCATCTGCAAGCTGAGCTTTGTGCTGTAATTTTTTCCAGCCTCTCTCCCTTTCTGACTTGGAAAAATTATTTTACATGCTTAGCTCTATAAAAGCTGTTTTTGTTCTTTAAGTGTGTGTGAGGAGGAGACACAGAGAAAGTGACAGAGAGGAATAGATGCTCTTGAAGGCGAAGTAAATAGCACTGGCTGAAGTCCTGCAGTGTGGGCTGCCTGGGCAGGCTTTCAGGGCCCGGCGCTGCCGGAGCCCAGGCCTGCGGTGCCCGTGCTCCGTCCTGGCCCCCTCGAGCCCTGGGCCAGCTGAACGGTTCTGTCATGCACAGAAATGTCTGCTCCCATGAAACCACCAAAACTCATTTTTGTTTTCAACAGAAGCCAAGGTTAGTGCCCAAAAGATGAGAAGGCCAAGTGCGTTTTCTTACTGCGCCACCCAAGTCACTAAAAGATTCAGTTGTTGAGAGATTTACTTCTAAGAAAAATATGTTTGACATAGATGTTCTCTACACCTCTCTTTGTTTATAGCATAATGCTGTCCTTTTTTAGCCCTAACACTGCCATTTCTTGTTTACCTTCTTTGGGAAGGGAGATTATTTTTAATAGGCAAGGAACAGAAATGAACCTGGTGAGGGTCAGTAATTACCAGTAGCACTTCAGTTTCAGGACTCACCCTACAATTCACCAGCTTTTCAGAACACTTATTCCTCATCACTATCTTAAGAGCTTTGTCTCACTGGATTTTAAATCCAAGCTGGCCACATGGAGCATTATCTAGGGAAAACAGCAGCACGCTGGTACCAGTGTCTGCTCTGCGCGCTGCTGTCAGATCTCTGCAAGAGACAGACAAATCCCCCGTTCATCAGAAAAACAGCCCAGCCTGCTGCAAAGATGGTCACTGGCAGATTCTTTGCAATCATCAATTGCTGTCTAACCTATTTGTGGTGCTCTCCTGTGACCCTGGAGCACATAAATGTACACTCAGTGCTGTGACACTGAGAATTACCTGTAGGCTGCATTCCTTCTTGCATTCTCTAAATTGCTCAACATGTAAATAAAACTGATGCCTGAATAACGAATTTATTTAATTCAGATGCAAAGAGCACAGAAGTTACCTTGGGCTTCCAGCCATACCTGGTGCAAGAGGGGGTACAACAAAATCCAGTGTCTGTCCATGGGTAGATCACAGTCGAATTGCTTGTTACAAATTCCACATATTTGAGTTTACATTTTGAATTCATGCTCATACCAAACCTACAGGATCTAAATCTTGATAATTTCTTTCCTATACTTGAATAAAACCAATGACTCACCTTCCAAAGATTATATAGCTGTATAAATTATCATTTATTCTTCAGTAGTAATAATCTAATCTGTCTACACTTGAGACAGTTAACAGTGACACCAGCATATCAAAAATAAAACAGGAAACAATAATGCTCCACTTGATAAAAAAAAAAGTAGTCATAGCATGAAATCCAATGTCCTGTTGGACACTGTACCATCTCAGAGGGTGTTTTAAATCCTTGCAATATCACAGCAGTTCCTGAGGTGTTTTATTCACTGTTTTTCAAGCTTTAAGTAAATCTAATACAAATTTGATTCCAAGCTCATGCTTTTCATAGATGCCTGGGGAAACCTCAATGACAAGAAACAGGTACTGTAGAAGATGACTGAAGAGATCTGCATTTTTAACACTTAAACCTTGTAAGAAAATACATTTCTACAGTGCTTCATAGGAAGAGATGGGACCGAATAGTCTGTATTTCTCAAAGCTTGATCAAGAGCTGACTTTTAGAAGTGAAAACATTTGTGTTTCAACAGTACTGTGAACTCCACTGCAAAAGCAAGAGTAGTAAAATAGAAGGCAGTGGAAAAAAAAAAAAAAAAGCCTGAAGAAAAATAAACGGCTAAATTGGCTAAAGTTAACAATATTGATACACATAAAGCAGATAAATGTTGTAAAGATTAGAAATGACAGTTCTGAACTTGAAAACCAAATTCACTCTTTTTAGCCCTTTGATCATGTTGTTCTAATGTATTCAAGGAATTATTACGGAAATCTGTAGTGTTTTTAATGCAACATGCTGCATATCCATGTATTAAAAAGAAAGCAGTAAATAAAACAGTAGTTAATCAGTGAAACATTTAATGGTCACTGTCATGCCCAGTATTTATATTTTGGGTTGATTAATCTGTATCCTTTCTTAAAGACAAAATTCTTGGCTCTCAAGGTGATACAATAGCAAAGAAAATCCCTTCCAAGTGAATGAAACAAGCACCACTGTGCAATCAGGTGTAAACTTCTTGCAGAGCCTGTTTCTTGATATGACAGAATGGTCAAATGACATAATACAGGTTTCAAGCAGCAGTTTATGAAATGGTTTTTGATCTGTCAGAACAAAAATGTGATTTTGGAGTTAGAGTAATAATGTGTAGAGGAAAAGGAAGAATGCCTGTCATAGATCTTGGTCTTGTAAGAAACACCAGCCCTGAACTATCAAAGAACTTACACTGTGCTTAACATCCAGCACGTGAATAACCTATGTGACATGTAAGGAAGCATGCATTGTCTATACCTTAGAATTCATTGTCTCTGCAAATGGAAGGTAAGACAAAAGGCCAAGAAATGTCATTTTCCTCTTCCTTACACTCAGCCAATCATTACTTGGACAGGAGCAATGTAAATCCCTGTATGCCATTTAAACCCCTATCTGCTATGACGGTTGCCATTCATGGTTCCTGTTCTTGCTTTTCCTACTCACGCAGCGAGAATTCTGCAGTCCGGGGCCCTGCATGCAAGCTCCACTCTTGTCCTTATCCATACCAACGTCTCCTCCCTAACTCCTTTATTAGCTTTCTGACTCAAGGCTATTTCTGAATACGGCTATACTTGTCTGAAAACGATGTTCAGGATTTACTGCAAACAGCTCATCACAATATTTGTTTTTCCTTAACTTTTGAAATGAACGCAACTGTGAACCACCGCTTTCTCAGCCTTTACATGTGGGACTAGAAAACATGAATGGATACGAATAGTTCTTGCTATCTTACAAATGGAAACCACCAAATTACCACCGGTTACTTAAACTGCATGAAAACAACTTTTAAAAATGTCTAAATCTGTTGAAAGAATCTGTTCATAGATTCACTAGAACTAATGGTGCTGCACTGCTCAAAATTTCCTGAAAATGGACCAGATATATCTATGCCCTTCCAACGCAAGCATGGTTGTTAGGTGGCAAACACAGTTGCCACATACAGCTATACATCAAGCGAATATTCAAAAGGTGTTTTTAATGTTGTGTGTTAATTTCCAAACATGCTTGTCCTGCACAAGGCTGAAATACACAAAAATGGAGAAACAGTTTGTGGTGCTTTTTGGCTACACTTGTTTGGAGGAGTGACTTTGATCAGGCTTTGATGCCAGATCCATTCCCAAGAAGCCTGTGCGCTGCGATGCTAGGTGCGCTGTTAGCTAAAGAGAAAGGGAATTCCTCCATTCACTTCAGCAAGACCTGAGAGGGAGCGCAGTGAGCACAGCCAACGTCCCACGGCACTGCCCCATTTCCCATCACCACCACCCAAAGTGCCAGGAACCTCCCTACCAGCCGAAAAGCAAGCACCACTACGCAGTTACTTCCAAAAATCAGAAGGTGGTGACAACTGCTCACATAGGTAAGAAAAACAAACAGGTCTTGGTCTTGCATTTTGGGAGTCAATCATGCACAAAAACTAACTCCACTGAAGGTAGCTGTACTGGCTACCCACCATCAGACAGCTCAAGTGCCATCCATCCCCATGAGCCCAGTTGAGCTCGTGGAGCTCTCTCCCTAGCTCCCCTGGAAGAGGTACAGCCTCTGTAATGGGGCTGCTTAGGGGCCTGGTGTCAGCCTGAATGGGTCACATTGGCCTCTGCATATTCCAGGGGAAGAAGTGGCCTGGTTGAATAACTCGGGACAGGAAGGGGCACAGTCTGTCCCTGTTTTCCATGGAAGATGCCTACATGACTAATTCCAACCAGACACATGAATTCAGCTGAATTTAGGAGGCATTACTCCGTCTGAGGAAGACTATAAATAAGCAGTTTTAGTTGGGATTCCAGATTATTTTCATTTGGCTACGCAGATATTTAGCAACATTTCTTCTCATGAGGAACGTAAAAGAAAATGAGAGAGATGTCAAAAAATAATACTGCAAACACCTCCAACCTATTCACTTAAGCCCCACAGACCAGGATCAGTCCTAAAAAGCTCTGCACACAAGATCCTCTACCTAAGCCTCATGAAGTTAGTACATGTATTTAATTGGCTTTGGCTCAGGTCCAGAATTTCCTTTAATTTGAAAGGGAGTTCTACCTGTGACAAAGTTGCCGGCTTGAGTTTAATATTCATGCTGTACAGAAAAGAAACAAATGGGACCAATAAATCCTCAATAGAAATTTTACAAGATTTTTCTGGCTTAATAAATTTAGCCAGGAGGCAATTGCTCTTAAACATTGGATACATAAAAAGGGATCCTCGTCTCCATTAGCATTCAAATTCCTTACACATTTCATCAGCATTTAAGACACTGCATCTTACCAGGTTTTTAAAAATGTGGGCTTCATGGCCACTCTGCTCCTCAGAGAGGTTTGCAGCCAGCTCTGCTCATGCACAGGCATTCACAGACTGCCATACAGGCTCCTTGGTTGTCATGCCATTCCCTCTAACAAGCTGTCTTATTTTAAAATTAATTCATAGCTAGTGCAAAGAAAACTACAAACATCTATTGCTGTAAGATTCTCAGGTGCTCTCACCCTCCAGTTCCTCAGGTAGTTGTCTAATAAACATGCTTCCTCACTTTGCATCCAGTTTATGTGATCCTGTGAGGCAGCCATTTAAAGATTAATGCACGCTGCGCAAAGTATTCTACAGACCATGCAGCTTTTTAAGCATTTCCTTTAAGCTGTTGCACACATATGTAAAAGAAAACAAATTAAAGATTATTTGCAGAGTTTGGCAATAAAAATGAGGTGTTAGTAGCATTTTGAGCTGGCAATAAATTTTATTTGACTGTTTTATTACTTCGGGGCAAAGGCAGCTATTTCTTTTGGGGCGTCTTTTAGCAGCATGAGATTAGGGTTTACACTTTAATGCATGGAGAGTTTTGAAATAAGTTCAGCATTCTGTAAATGATGGTGTAAGTCAGATGTAAATACATGACAAAACTATATTTTGGTTGTTTTGCACAACATGTCTTTCACATTTCTGAAAGGAACGAGCAAGCTGTAATAAATCTTGCAAAACATGGTCTGGTTCCCAGAGTGTTAAAACATTTTTACATTGAGGCAGATGAAAACAAGGTACGTCCACACAACTTCTCCAAGCAGACGAGCGTGCTCGGCCCCGTCCCCAGCCCGTGTCAGCTGGGCTGAGCGTAATGGCCGGAGCTCGCAATGCTGACATGGCCCCGCAGCTCCCAGCTGCTCAGCACGCAGGCACAGCAAGGAGGCATCTGCGGGAAGGAGGCAGGGCTGCCTCACATCCGCTCACCAACTCTGCGTGGACTCGAGACAAGTGGGCGCGGATCACTTATGATCATAAAGCACGCCAGTGTCAGAGCTGCCGAGCCTTAATTTGCTGAAAATTATCCCTTCGGGTCTGTCCTGCTCTGCACCAGTCCCTTCACGATCTGCCCTTTTCCACTTCAGAAAAATACTGGGCTAGATGGAAATCATTCTGACCCTTTACAGCCCCTCTAAGAACTGTTTTATTCATGCAATTATTTTTAGTCCAAGAATAAGTCAAGAGACAGCGAGCAGATATTGGGACAAGGAGGGCCGATGGGGGGACCCTTCTGCTCCTGGTTATTTTCTCGAAGCCATCCCCAAGGCCCACACCACCCCATTTACCTCTGTTCTCAGAACCAGCACAGAACCTTGCACCACAACTGATGGCCCAGAGCCTTGCCACAGATGACCAGACTGTCACTGTTACATGCCATACAGGCCCCCAGCACAGTCTACAAAAGGCTTTTTTTGGCCGTGGTCAGTTTGCCTATTCCAGTGACAAGACATATATATATTTCATTTCCCATCTCTACCTAACAGAAGCAATCACCTAATTATCACTTCAGGATTTCACCATTTCTCTCTCTAACAGTCTGCTCCCCTTTCCCCCTCTCCCTCTTAGCTCCTAGTTAAAGCTTCAGTTTATCTTTTGCTTAAATAAGCAGTCAAAGAACGGACAAACTTCTATGCTGTGAAATGCAACTAACCATACAGGACATCATTTTTACGGACAGCTTTTACTGTGAGTTTTCATGCTTAGTGCACCACAGGTTTATAACTAAGGTGCCACTAGCTTAGGCTAATTGCTGTATTGTGCAACTTTTGTGTGTGGGGGGTGAACACTCAGTAGTGGCAGTGGTCTACGAAGACTAACATCTTTTCACCCATACACAACAGACTAGTGGGAGTATTAGGGGAGTTGGACTAGATGACCTTTAAAGATCCCTTCCAACTCAAATGGTTCTACAGTTCTGTGATTCTAAACTCAATGAGTGCAGAGCAGTTAAATCAAATAGATACAGGGAACGCATTATGGAAATGTACACTCTTAGACAGCAAGGATTCGGCTGCGTTAATTGTAAGGGGAAAAAAGACATTGTGAAAGAGTCAAGACAAATTAAGTTAATTAGGAGCCAACGTCCCAAGTTACTAAAAAGGTATTTGGTGAATCCCTGGACTTACTGTCCAAAGTGCCACTTCTTGATGCCTTTCCACTACTATTCCAGTGCCTAAACCATAAGAATATAGGATTCGAAGAAAAACCTGGGACCGGCTGCCTGCATTATGAGCACCCACCACAGACACTGACAAGGATGCTCAGACACACGGGCCCCCAAACACTTCCCACCATCCCACACCAAATGCAGAGCTACAGCTGCAGAGCTTTTTCTTGAACATTTTAATTCAAGATCCTGGCTGCCACCTCAAGTCTCTGCAGCGCTGGGGTATTCGTGAAATAAAACTCCTCCGTTATTCCAGGAAGTTGACCCCGACCATTTTACACAGGATATTAAATAGACCCCAGCTGTCTCCACTTAGAAGTGACTTAGTTCATATTTTTATAAAGGTCCATTCAGCCGCTCTCTGAGTTATCACAGAATTGATGTGACTTTCTGGGAAGAAAAGTCAAAATTTCTGGTTTACCTACTCTTCATGCAGGCATTTTTTGGGTTTAAAACACCACAGCTGACATTTACATGATCTGAAATACAAATCTTTGTCTGCTTTACGAAAATATTTCACCGAGAAATAACTGCCTTTTAAGGCCATTTGGAAGAAAAATGCACAGGAGAGTGTTTGTGTTGCTAAATCCAGGAAGACGCAGTAGCCTTCACATCCATGAATGCCTCTGTATGGCGTATGGCTACTGGCCTAGGTGCAGAGCATCCTCCCTATTTTCGCTCCAGAAGACAGAGAGGTGACACAGATTTAGATTTTCCAAAGCCCTGCATAAGAACACTTTTTTAGGTTTGTCAAAATGACGGCTATTAAGGTATCAGAAAAGCCATGACAATCACATCCACTCAGGACATTGTAATTAACATATTTCAAAAGCTCAACAGTCTTTTTAAGGAGAGCCTCCATAGCTGAAAAGATAATATTGCAACATTTTTGTACAAAGAACATGTTCTGAGATGAATGAGTTTTGGAAAAGAGTAAAAAAAGCGATTTAAAGATGGTGCTTTCGTGCTTGAAAGATGAGCTAAGTGGCCATAAATTTACAAGATAGGAGTCGATATTAAGAGACACATAATCCCATCACCAAACTATTCCCTAAAACCTACAAAATATATTTGTACTGTGTATAAGGAAAAAAGTCATCTGTTTCAAAAATTAGTTCTGCTCTGAAATATTGACATCCCTTGCTCAGTTGCTTGCTGGACTGGGCTGTGCTCCCGTTTGGTTAAGCCATTATATGTTTACTCCTTTGGATATTGCCTGGGCTCTTTGCCATGCACATCAGGCTTTATAACTCTTATTTTCACTTTCCAGAATACATTTAATAAAATCTACTATTTTATTATACTTAGGAGTGAGACGGCACTTTAGTTCCAAGTTTCAATTTTCAACGACATGTAACTTCTTTAAAACAATGAGACTTCGGGATAATTCTTTGTCTTGCATGCCCTCTTTCCCTTTCATTTTTCTTTTCTTTTAACTTCAAAAAAGAAAGCTGCTCAGACATTTTTAAGGCACAGATTTGAAATGAACTGCAGTTCTTCTACATGTCTAACAATCCTGACCCGTCTTGCAAAATAATAATTCTGAACTTCTTGGTATAAATGCCATACAATTTAGAAATTTTCATGATTTTTATTTTCCACATATACACATGTATGTAATTACCCATATCCAAACAGCTTAATAGAGCAGCTTACTTACAAGACAATTATGTTGTCTTAGCAGTTCAATTAAAAAAAGCTGCTTTCAAGCTCTATGATTCAAGCTTTAGAAAAACTAGCTCCAACAGACACTTGAAATAAAACATTTTCACCCAGTAAAATAACGTTGCGGCAGAACCTGTCAGCGTCATAGGTTGATTTTAATCTTGCAGGCTACTACCTAGCATGTAGGCTGGCATATTTTGCACTTACGGGAAAAAAAAACAAACATGAAATTCCAGAAAAAAATATTCCAAGAGATAAAGGTATAGTATCACTGCTTTCCAAGAATCCAGGACTTGGATATTTCAGTGTAATATAGTTTAGATACCAGAATCCTTCAGCTCCTTGCAATCACACAATCACGTAATTTGCTGAAAAGGAATTTGAGGCAATTATGAAGGAAAACTATATGTAGCATCAGCGTGCTGTTAATAATGAGATAATGAGCCCACTTTGTGGCAAATCCCACCCCAGACCACTACAGCAGAGTGAAGAGAAATGAGAAAAACGACATCTGAGAAGGCTTTGAAAGATGCCAGAAGCCACTCGTAGGCTGAGCTACTCCAACACACACCTTGAGCTACTCTTCCTCTTGTAAGAGATTAAGTAACAGCTTCTGACCAAAACGGCTTCTGCTGGAGCTTAAAGTCATGCACAAGGTGACCAGGCAGTGACGACCCATTCCAGCTACAACCTGTTCCCTTTAGTACTTTGGTGCCAAGCTCAAACAAGCAGCAGATTGTCTGAAGTTAGTAGCTTTCACAGAAACCCAGCCCCTACTACTGGAAGTACATCATTTTTGTGGACTGATAAAAAAACGTCCTGTACAAACCCTTGTCAACGACACATATACCAGACTTCAGTAAAAAAAAAAAAGGCACCTGTAATACTTAGTTCTTATTTCTCCTCTAACTTCTGACAGTTCAAGTGCCCTCTGGTTTCAAAGCCAGACTTCTGTTCCCCCACATCTCAAGCAGTAGCTACAGTTTCCAGTGGCTGGACAGAGCATCATACCAAGGAAAAGTAAATGTCCTAACTGGCGGGAGGGGGACCGACTTTTTACACAGGTGCATAATGGTAGGACAAGGGGGAATGGGCTAAAACTGAAAGAGGCGAGGTTGAGGTCGGACATCGGGAAGAAATTCTTCCCTGAGAGAGTGGTGAGGCGCTGGAACAGGCTGCACAGAGAAGCTGTGGATGCCCCATCCCTGGCTGTGTTCAAGGCCAGGCTGGATGGGTTCCTGGGCAGTTTGAGCTCATGGCTGGCAGCGCTGTCCACGGCAGGGGGGTTGGAACTAGATGATCTCTGAGGTCCCTTCCAACCCAAGCCATTCTATAATTCTATGATTCTACGACTGAATGCGCCGCTACAAATCTCTGTTTAAGTAGCTACCATGAAAAATCCAAGCACTTTCATTCCCTTCCTCTCAACTGTTGGATTTCTGCTTACCTGCTGTTTCTCAATTTTTCTCTTTTCTAAAGACTGTCGGTACTACAACAAGTGTGGGTTAGGGTTAAGATCTCTTTCCCCAAAATATGAGATTTAGTTATTATGGCCCCAATGATTTTCTGTCCTGACTCTAAGAATTTCTTAAACCACCTGTTTTAAGTTACTTCAGACAACGCGGAGAGTGCTCTCTCTTCCTTGCACTCCAGGAATGGCTACTTCATTGCAGGTGTCTGTGAGTTGTGGCTTCAGACCTTGTCCTGTTTGTCCTCTTTATTAAGAACAATGGTTAAAACTGTTCTTTATTACTGTTTAATAAACTTTAGCTGGCTTTCCAACTTCTTGGAACTATGGGCTCAAGATTCCTTCACTGATCTAGAGGATGGCAGAACATTTACCTTTGCTCTTCATGACTTCAGCTTTGATCCTGCAGAATGGCCTCGGCCACTCTCAACTTTAGGTTACTGGAAACCAAGCCGTCTTTGAAACGCATTTTCTTACAGACATCACAATATCCTATTGGTTTGGGACATTCCAAAATACTTACAATGTCTTTTGAAGAGACCGCCTCATCAGTGTTCTTGACCTATCTGGGTTTTACTTTTCACTTGCAGTCAGATGCAAATCTAACTCTTCTATGCAACTGTCAGCTCTTCCTGCTGCAGCACTGCTGTGTTCTCTTGGCTCTCCTGCAGTTCAATTCCAAGTTCTTGGAATCTGAATCTTCACACCACTGCATGAAGCTTTGCTTTTGTTTAACTGACATCCCTCATAGATGTTCTAGTCTGATGTAAAAAAAGTTTAAAAGTAATTTAAAACCCCTTGATTTCTGAAGGAGACTAAATGAACAACGAGCAGCACAGAGGTAAGCACTGCCAGCTAGCTCTCTCCCTTTTTTTAATGGAGTTACACAGATAAAGGCAATGTGATGAATGGGATTCAGCGCAATGAAGAAATACAGGTGCTCAAGAAGTACCGACTTGTCCAGGCCCTTCCAAGAAAGCCAAGCCTAATGAGGCATTTAATACCGATTTTCAGACCCATCTGGCTATAGGTATTATTGCTGGGATCAAAACTTGTCACTCAGCAGTTCATACAAAGCAGAGATGAACAGCAAGGCAACAAATTGATTAGAGATGTCTAAGAGGAAACCGCAAAGATGGGTGGGTAGGCCTATCTCCATCAGCGATCTAGAAGGTTATCTAAGGATAAACAGCACACTAATTAGAATTGCAGATGCTGCAGTGTCATAAAGATGACAAATGCAAACAGTGTGATGCCAGATAAAATTAGCAAGATGAGATTCACCTTAAAACCTACTTCCTAGCTGACAAAAGTAACACAGGTCTTTAACTTTCACTGTCCGGAAGAAGCCTGGAAATCAGTATTAAAGGTTCTGGTGCTGTGCTAGTGAATAGCAAGAGAGACATAAACTTCCAGTGCAATGTATAGCAATGTACAGCAGATATGGAACTGCAGATATGGAAGTGTTTCCTCTTGAGGTAAGGAGATATACACAGCACTTCAATGACCGTACCTGCGATGTAACCTGGAGCTCTGGGGTGGCACAGCATTGTATGAATTGCTTGGGTGACCACGCAGAGACGGTAATCAAGTATTTCAGAGGGTACATACAAGGGTAGAGAGGAATTATCTGCAGTCCTAAAAGGGAATGGGATGGGAGGAGTGGACCAAGAGAAGTTCTGAGCCTGTATCAGTGAAAAACCTCTCAATGAAACAACCGGTTTTATACCCCAGAACAGTCTGGTAAACTCCCTGGTTGTGACATCTAAAACCCAAATGATTAAGTCTCAAAGGTACATGCTTGGTGGGACACTTCTGCACATTCTACATATGCTGATCTACCTCTGCAAAGTCAGAGCACTTAAAGATCACAATCCACTTTTCTGGAGAATGCCATCCAGCTATAATTTATTGAAGGGCTGTCAGTAATTACAGAATCACAGAATCACAGAATGTTAGAGATTGGAAGGGACCTCGAAAGATCATCTAGTCTGATCCCCCTGCCGAAGCAGGAACACCTAATTCAGATTGCACAGGAATGCATCCAGGCAAGTTTTGAATGTCTCCAGAGAAGAAGACTCCACAATTATGAGATTTAATTTAATAAATAATGAGATTTAATTACGAGATACACTGAGATTCCAGACAGCCACAAGGGTTTTTCTAGGAAAAAGGATTTGATCACCAACTGAAAAGCAAAAATCACATATAATACATAATACTGTAAATTTGAAGAATCTAATTTAATCTTTAATATGACACGCACCAAAAAACAATCACCATGTATTTATGTGATGAGGAGAGGAGCAGAAATCAAAGTCAGGAAATGACAGACTGGGAGAACCTTACTAAGACTTAGTAGAATGGATACAATTTGGTTATGAGAAATCCACCATATTTCTATTTACGTGCTTCTATTTACTGTTCCCAGGGATTTTTAAGTTTGTTGTAAATAAAAGATTTTCTCACCCTATACTTGTTTTTAATATCACTTTTTTTTTTTTTTTTAAATAAATGGATGATTATGCATTTAGCCTGCTAAAGATTTCCATTTTTTTTTCAGAAAATTCACAATTCCTTGCCATAATAGGTGAACGTTAAATGTGATATCCACTGGCTGCACAGCCCCCCCTTTTTATGGGGAAGGGGCAGGGTGGGCAGAGCCCTCTGGGGTTGTTTCATTTCTGCGTTGGCTGTGCATCCAAGCCGGGGCTCCCCCAAACATCCGAGCACTGCCAGTACATTCCCAGCTCCTACTGCCAAGCTAAAATGAAAACGGTCTTAGTTCAGAAATGATTGAGGTGGTTTGCTCTAATCAAATTAAACCAGCCAAATGTTCTTTTCAAAGGTAACTGTCTACTCTGCAGCTGTATGCAAAATACCACATCAAATGTGAAAAAAAATAGTGATAGAATTCTGTCCTTACAGTAGAGCGCTGGCTCCACAGATGAAGAGAAACAAAAGCATCAGTGCAGCTAGGAATTACATTCACAGAAAGCTCCTAGAAATATGCTCACTTGAGAAACAGTGAACAAAGTACTGAAATTCCCAGTTTATAATTAATTGATTTCAGGGAGAAGGGAATTCTCTGAAACTGTTAAACAGCAACGGACACCTTGGGTTATTTATCATAGTGACCATGCTTCAAACAGACAGTAAATGCCTAGCCAAAGCTTCATGAGAGAGAAAAAACACCACACAGACTTTTCCATCCTATTTCTCACTTCCTTTCTCTGCCTCTATCACAACATGTAACATTCTGCACTGACTAATGCAGCAAAAGCCCAAACTTGATAGGTTTCGTTTAAACTCGGTATGATTCATCTGCGTTAGAACTTTCTGTCACTGAATATGGGAAATTCCTGCAAAGATTAATTCATATCTGAGTGACTTTTGTTTTGTTTTGCTAAGAAAACATCAGTTGCTTCTTAATGATAATCCAGAGTGATATCAGTGCTCATATGAATGCTTTTCAAACAGCATGTAATGTTTTGCTAAGTTGGTAGATTTTTTTTCTAGGTGTGTCATGGGAAATCTACCCAAGGCAACTCTACCAATACCACCAAATCAGCACATTCCAGTACACCCTGTATTTAGGTATCTGAAATCATCACCTGCTCTTAAAATTACATGAGATGCTTCGTAGTGTAGAGACCCATCTTCTTCTAAAACCCTAAAAATGCATCTAAAACATCACACAGAACAGTTTCTTACTGCTCATACAGTACCTTCTTCATTCTGCCTACAGAAAACACAACTGCCTTGTTAGAATTTTAAGGCCTGATTCAAAAAGGATTATTCAGAGGAATATTTCCTTGTGAACGTTTTCTAAGGATGGGGCAAGTTTTCCAAGGATAGGGGCAAATAAATATAGAGGAAAACTAATCCAATAGTTTGTATGCAGTAGGGATTTTCAAACAGTTATGGAAGTCAACTGTCACATTTCCACTCTTTGATGATCAAACCCCTCCCAAACGGAGGTTTCCCAAATGGAAAATGCCAAAGCACATTATGTTGCACCACTTGGAAAATTCCAAAGCAGTTTATTAGTGACTTCATAGTTTAAAGGTATAGTGGTTAAATAATCATACACTTGCTTTTCAAAATATTTTTCAGAATATATGAAAAACATGTGAAGAACCGATATTGGACAAATTAACTCTATTTTGAATTCAGAAAATGCAGCTTAGTTACAAATGTATAGGGGCACAGTTATCATATGATCATTTGTTAGATCATTAAGAATCCACTCGCTCAGCAAAGCTGGAAGACAACCAGATTTCACGCACGGAGTAAAACCCAAATGTTCTACATACAGCTGCAATGTTTTGGGAGGTACAGCATCTCCTGTATGTTAAGGGTTAGGAAGCTTTATAAAACAATGTTAAAGCTTCAGAACAGAACTAAGTAGCTCAAAACCAAAAAACTTAAGCACTTGATGTCAAATTCATGTTACTGTAGAAAACATCCCTGCTGTACCAGGATAACTACATTATTTATTCTGAATGATTTTTAACTTTCAAGATAAAAATGCTCTAGAAATAATGCTTGAGTGAATCCAATATATGAGTAAGCAGCAGCATCTATGATTCATATCCTTATTGTCCCAGTCACTGCTTTGTCCCTGAACTCTTCAGAATAGCTTCTGACTACTCAGTGCATACTTTCTATTTGGTAACGTACTGACATATCCGCTACACCTCCAACAACTGCTGAAGTCCCACTGAGGGTACCTGCGAGACTCACTTGGCACCTCGCTAAGTCACAGCCAGCAGCCCACTTTCCTTCAGCCACCTGGGAAGAGCAGGCTGCTTGCACCCTCTGCCCTGTGCTCCAGGGAATCACAAAGCAAACCTGACCCCAAATAACAGAACCTGGCCCCTGCTGTGGCCAGGGCTGCACCCCGTACCCCTCTCCAGGACCCGGGGGAGGGATGCCAGCTGTGGGGCAGCAGCAGGCTTGCCCCAGCACTGCCTGTGCCCAGACGAGCTGGTTCTCATCCTGGGCAGCACCCAGCAAGATGCCTCAAGTCTCCAAGAATAGCACGGACACGACTGACCACAGATTTAGAGAAGGAAGGGAGCTCTGTACATGATCTGAAATGACTAACGTTTACTCACACAAAGACTGGAAACGTGTTTTTTATAAAACACTTAGATTCAGAGTAAGATAAAATACTTTTTGAAGAAAGTTTGTACTCACTCCAGAAACTGGTTTAAAAGGCTCTTCCATATTCAGCCCTTCCTTCCTGACATACTCTTATCTTGTCCTGTATCTGGCAGACCATGTGTTCAAACTAAATCATCACATCCATTACTAATAAACAATGTGTATGGGCAGGAAGAATATCACTTATTTTCCCCTATTCTGCAAACTGTAGGGCTGCAAATAGATGATGACAGGCCAGCCTTCATGTCCAGCCATTTCACAATGTCCTCTGCCAATTTAAGACACTTCTCCAAACCTTACCTACAGTCAAACCACTCCCCTCGCCCTCTTGCTACCCGAAGCCCTTCCTCCAGGTGACAGACCCCACACTGACACCTTCATGGTGTCCCCTGGCCGTGGCAGGACAGCACAGGGGCCATCTCTGACAGCTCCCTAGCCTGGAAATGCCTCCCTCCCACCAAGGCACTTCCCGTCTTCTCATCTTGCCTCGAAGACCATCCTGTTTGTGTTAGTCTGAAGCTGACTCTGGGGCTCATTCAGTTTTTCCTTCCCATTACTCATCCACCTCAGTTGAGACTAATCTGCCACATTAATTCCTTTAACCTTGGCAATTTCTAAGTTTCCCGTTCAGTTTCTTCTGCTTCACCCCATCTCTACATCTTATCTCACTTTTTCTGCACGCGAGATGATCTCCATAGTGAACAATGTGAAGGCACCCACTCCTGGGGCCTGTCAAATGCCATAGGAGTGGTGCTACACAAAAATAAATTGTATTGCATGCTGCTGATCTGTAAGAATGATGTCATAGCCTAAAAGTTTAACATTAGCTTGGCAGAAAAAGGAAGTAAGGAAGGAAGCAGAATTCACTGGAGACAAACACCCCTAAAATAGAAATGTTTCACTGTACAGGGTGGAACATCTCAATGACTTTGAGAACATCACCCTTTAAACTTCTTAACAGCACAGTAATAAACCCAGCAGCCAACGGCAGCGGTGCCACAAACTGAAAAGAGAAACAAAATTAGCTACTGCTTTAGAAATTTCTTTCCCACTGTACGTTCCCATAGGATTTCAGTTTGACAAACAGAAAGAGTAACACAACTGCAAGTTCAAATTGCCTTCCACAGGCTTAGCTACGTATCAATGGCTGCTCTCCGTACCAAGTTAGACGGGGAATTTTAAGACATGGTTATGAAAAATATACCTCCTCTACTAGAGTGACACAATTTTGAGCACCAGGCCACTGGTGGGTACTTGGCGGGAGCTCTGAGCAGAGTCAGGTGCAGGTCTTTGTGTCAGGGCACACTGGGACGGGGCAGTCAGGCATACACCAGCATCTTTGCCCTGCACCGTGGTGTCCTTGCCAAGGGAAGCAGCTGAGGGGCTCCATGAAGTGCTCAAGTGCAACCCAAAAGATAAGAGCATGGACTACAAATGTTGGGAAAAAGCAACATGCAGTGCCACAAAGCATAGTCTGCAGTGTCATTTATACTCAGTTGGATGTAAGATAACATAAACCTCTGAACATGGGATAAGTGCCCAATTACTTGCAATTATTGGGTCTCCCGCACATTTCTCCATGTACCAAAAAGTCTGCAGAACGGAGTTACACTTTCAGCTGGGTGGATCGTTCTGTTGAACAGAAGTCAAGTATCTGAACCACCTATTCTGCAACTTAAGAGAAAGGAGAGGAACAAGATTTTAGGTTCCTTATGAGATGGTAGTTATGATCCTGAATGGCCAGATTTCTGACGCTAATCTTTGACGTAACAGACCACTAGATTATATTCTAATACACTCAGTATAACTTTGGTTGTTTTAAAATAGAGGACTTACCCACAGAAATACTAAGCATGAGCTAGGAAGCAAAAATATACCGTTTTGCAAGTTTGCTCTATTTGATTATGGTTTAACACTATAAAAACTGTTAAACACATATATATACACACACCAGAAAACAAGCACTGCAAGAATTACAATATTGTGTCTTGTATACCACCTTCCTGGGGTGCAGACTCACAGTTTGATGGATGATTAACATTAGGGGAAAATTATTCACCTGATTACCAGCAGGAGAGATATAAAATGAAAACAAAGTATCGCTGGATTTAGCAATATAATCACAAGAAAAAATTTTACAGATACATTACAGCAGGGAATACTCCCAGTTTTACACACAGGAATTTCCTGAATCTAGTATGTCATTCATTCCTGGCAAGGCCTGTCCTTTGTCTACATATATTTCATTTCTTCCCAAACAGAACAGCACTAAACTACAGAAGTGCTGGACCAATTTTTGCCAGATTTAACTACTGTATACAGGAAAGCTTTAATAAAGCACTACATCTTATCTGAAAGGCAAGCTAGAGGAGCACTTCAGTCATCCTCCTGGTTACTAAGGACATTTCATAGCCTACAGCGTTCCTCATTTTAGAACAATTCCCTCTACCGTGTACTCTTGAAGAGTGGCTATTTTTTGCCTTGCTTTGTGAAGGTAAATGGAATACCGTAAGGTGTCCTGATGGGGAAACATTTTACAAGGGCAAATGCAATCGGGAGAATATTTTCAGTGCCTAGCAATCATCCTTTTTAGCGAATTTTTCCCATGCCTTTCTACATGCTGCTTTTGATAGTCTTACAACACTTTTGATCAGTGCACCAGGCCTTAATCCCTTTATAGCCAACAGTCCAGAGACTTCCACTACCATCACTTTTCTGCGAAAGATAAGGCTTCATTTTTTGCTTTCATCTCTTTTTGCTTTATTCTGCCATCAAATGTTACCTAACTTTATGATCTATAGCTGTAAAAGCAACCGTGCTGTGAGAAATGCATCGCCGCATGGTGTGAACAGGGGAACGAGGGATGTGGATAGAAGGGACATGAAACAAAACCTCTCATCGTTAGCAAGAAGTAGCATGGAAAAACATGATAAACATTTTGTTCAAAATTATTTTATGCTAATTAGATTTTTCTACTTTAGGGAGAAAATTCTTTTCCAGCCCCAGTGCCAAGAACTAGAAACCAGTTTCGGCACCAAGCATTTCTCGGGATTTTAAAGGAAGAGAAACTATGTCCGCTATGTCAAGCCTGGGCTGCAGCAGCTCTGCTCATCGTGCACAGAAGCTCCATGACCAGCAAAACCACGGAGCTATACCTCTACCGAGGAAGTGCTGGGGCTTCTCCTTCGCAAACTGCTCCTCACACTCAGCATCTCTTCACGCAGACAGGACAGCCCTGGGCTGAGCTCCTTCCTTCCGGTGCTCCCTGGGCCAGCCCAAGCCAACGCTCTGAGTTCAGCACTGCACGATGTGGCCTCTGGCTTCTGCTGCTGCCGTCAGCTGATGCAGAGCACCACGAGCATGATTGCTCAGCAGCACAGGTCAAAGGCGGCTCAACTCTTTGTAGTTTGCCTGAATTTTGACTCACAGAATGACTGTCGCTTTGCACTGAACGACTCCCGGATCACACACGCCACTACTCAGAGATGACAGATTCGATGTGATATTTGCATTGCTCACTCATTTCTCTCAGGCATGTTGCCTGCAACATTCAGAAAATGGCTAGATGCCCCCTTCGCAAAATGTCTGGCTCAAATATTCGTGTGGCTGTCCACGTGCTCTGAAAACGTTGTACCTGCTACTCCAGTACGTAGCCAATGCATTTGCCGTTATTTTTATTTACCTGGCCATGATAACAGTTTCCAGAATGCATGGACAAACAATGAACATTTTTGTGAGCAAAATACGCTCAGTAATTAACTACAGCAAGGTCAGCTGCATAAAGCTGCAGGTCTGCATTTACAGTATTTCCTTTTCTCAGCGTATTTACATAATACAAAAATAGGCCTTTAATCTCTGTAAATTACAAGCTCTCCTACCGTCTTTTGTAACAGAACTGAGGCATTTAAATATCTTCAAGTAATCTTTCATTATAGGGATACAATTTCAACCACTCCAAAGTGCTACTTACAGCTTAATCTGCTCTACTGATTAAAAATATACTCAGAAGAAGTAACTTCTGAAACAGCATTTTTCTTGTTTTAGAAGAGATAGTGTTAGAGATTGCTTCTTACATTCTGAATTCAGGATTAGAAAGCTCTTCAAAAAAACCTTGTACTTCACATGGAAAGATCTCAGCGATAAAAAAGTTCTTAAGGATTATTTAATGATTCCCAGAGAAACATGCAGATGTCTAAACCTGGGCACCTAAATCCATATTTACTCTCCCAAATTAGTGGACTGGATTTCAGAGTTTTTAAGAAACCTTAACTACCTCTATTGCCAAGAAAGGCTTTTGGGTGCGCTCCTCTGTCAGCCAGGCCACTTGATTCAGTGACCAAATACAAAACGTTGCCCACACTAAGATGTCCCCATTTTTGCAATTTATAGACTGAGCCTCTAGCATTACTAGCTGCCAGTCAGAATAATGGTTATTGACCAAATTGCGGATCTGCCTGGCTCGCAACGGAAAGCTGTGAGCTGCAGCCTGCGCGCCATTGCTCACAGCAAGGAGACCCGTGACTTCCTACCACTTCTCACGCTCTAGGACTGAAAGAAGCTTGGTATTAGTGAAGTATGAAATATTTTCCTTTTGCTATGTAACATGTAAGTAAAAGAACACAAACAACAGGAAATATTTGTGTTAATGCATCATCATTAGCAAGATGCAGAACAGTTTAAACACCCCGTGTACTTGGCCATCTCAAAGTGAAGCTCACTTTTTAAAGTTCACGATATTAAAATAAAGATGCTTGCAGGCTGCAGGGGGTTTCCAGCTACAGAGCAATGGGAAAGCTCAGGGCAGAGCCTGCCCCAGCACCAGAACACAAGTCTGCCCAGAACACAAGTCATTCACTCAGGGCCTACGGTACCAACACAAGGAAGTCTGGTGCCACTGGCACCATTCTGAAAGCAAGGCCTGCATTCCGTCCTGCCGCACTCTTGGTGGCCCCGTCAGCACCACGTGGGGAAACTACCCACAAGCAGCATTCAGTCACGAGGCCTGCAGAGCTTGGAGTCTGAGGCTGCTGCTTCTCTTTAACATAATAATCTGAAAACCTCTATAAAAGCATCTAAAAAGGTGGAATGCACATCCCACTAACACTCTCATAACCATTGCCATTTTGGAAATGAATAGAGCTACTAAGAATCAGCTGCAGCTGCCAGAGCTAATACCTGGGACAAAGGGAGCTGTTGGGTTTATGCATTCTCTCTCACGCCTGAGGAAATGGTGTGTTCGTGGCTCCTTGCCCATCCACCCCAACCCTCCAGTCACACACCTTTGCCTCTGGAGATGGGTGTTTGTGTGCGTGGGAGGCAGCGCGGGGATGAGGTGAGCTCTGGCACAGCACCGCGGCCTGCTGAAACCTCAAACCGTGCTCCACGCACGCAACCCAGCGCTCTCTCCATCCACAAACCCCACCGGTGGCCCGGCCCTCTGCGTACCGACACCGGCCCCGCTCCCTCACCTGACCACGTTGGGGTGCTCAAAGGTCTCCAGGTGCCTCAGGACGGCCACCTCCCGGATGGTGGACAGCGGCATGCCCTCCTCGCTGGTCTGCACACGCACCCGCTTCAGCGCCACGAAGCGGCCTCCGTTTTTCAGGTCCCGGGCCTTGAACACCTTCCCATAGGCTCCCTCGCCAATCTCGGCGACACACTCATACTGTTGGTCGGCCAGGTTGGTGCTGTCCTTGTCCATGCTGCCGCTGCTCCTCTTCCCCCAAGGCCCACAGTGCCTCGGGGCGGCTCTTGTCTCTGCTCGCCTTCTGAAGCTAGCACTTCACTGCGGATCGGCCTCGCGCTCCGTGCCCCTGCCCGCGGGGCAGCACGAACCCCTCGGCCTCCTGCTCCCGCTCCTCTGCTGCACAGGCCCCAGTGAGCCTCCTCCGGCGGTCACCAGGAATTATCATACAGCCTTTGGGAGCATGGCCTGTGCGAAGGCAGTCAGATCTGGAGGACAGATGGAGCAAGAGAGGGCAGTTAGAACGCAGTGCCACTGTGCTCTAGTTCATTTCACTACTCTGCACGGCTTAAAAGCTGCGAAAATCAAGCTGACATGGCAGACAGCTACATGCACAGTGAGAACATGGTGCAAAGGAAGACACAAACCAGCTGCTGGGGAGCTTCCCTGCATGGCTGGCACACCATGGTTACCGTGGTCTGCTGGGGTTGCTGCACAGCAGAGTAACCGCGTGCTGCGGGGTTTTGCTGAGCAATGGGCTGAGCGTGGTCCTGTGGGACACAGGTGGTGTCCCCACCTGACAGGAGAGCTCCCTACGCACGTGGGACAGCGAGGTCTGTCCAGGAGTACAGACGGGGGTTCCTTGAGCATCACGTGGTGGAGTCCCTGAAATACGTACCGCGCTATATTGCCGTTACTTACATGATAGCACTGAGAGGTTTCAGCCTGGAGCTCCTGTCCCCTGTGCTAGGCACTGCATTAATAGATTGCAAGGGGCAAGTTCCTGCCTCGTGAGAGGAGAAGTATGTGTATACGTATATGACAACAGTATGTTTCTGAGCACTGTTTGCTAAGGTATATTCAGAAACGTGCACCTTAGTAGCCTTACGATCACGCAACGGATCTGGCTGTGGATGCTGCTGCCACAGGACGCACGAGTGGCAGTTCCCTGCGGAACGCCATGGGATGGGCACCAGCTGAAAGCTGGTCTCCCAGAGCTGCGTGGGGCTGGGGGCAGAAGCGCTCCCCCTGCGCCCCATTTCACCCCACGCCGACACCACGGCTGTGAGCAAACCTGCCCCCCTCCCAGCAGCTCCACGCCAACCCTCTCCTCTCCTCCTCGTCCCTTACCCACACGCGGATACTGTGACCTCTGGGGCTGTCCTTTCACCGCGCTACGACTAAGGTGCCCCCGCCATCCCAGCAGGGGACCCCCTCACCGAAACTCCCAGACACCTACCACACCTCAGCAGAAGACCAGAAGCGCCCTGAGGCAGACCCCCGCCTCCCGCTCCCCCCCCC
>VXAV01005230.1:399764-420836 GCA_013399715.1 Alectura lathami
CCCCTCCTTTTCTATTCACGAGACAAAAAAAGCACCGGCACATGCTTTCGGGAAGCATCAAGAAACTTCATTTTGCTGAAAAGTCCCCCCAGCAAAGTCTTCGTAGCCAGGGGTGCACGGGCGGGGGGCCGCACTGGTGGCCCCAAGCACATCGCCAGCCTGCTCTGTGCTACGGGAGCACCCTGTACGAGGCTGGTTCCTTCAAACACTGAAATGCACTGCAGAAAAAAATCCCCAAACTTGCCAATCTGCTCCGTGTCCATGGGGGCAATGCACATCTGGAGTGCTAAATTCCCAGCTCTCCACCAGTGCCTCCCAGCACATCTCAGGACCGCAGGGCTGGCTGCCTCCTGGCTCCAGGGCCAGCGGACCTGGATTCCCTTTACAATGGGAAATGTAATTTAACTAGGTGGGTTTATAAGCCAGAAAGTGTACATTGAAGACCTGGCATCATACATAGTATGATCTAGAGAAACTAAAAAATATATAGAATCATGTTGTAATCATAATATCTGGATCTAATACTATATGAATGAAAAGAATTCATATCAGAAAGAAGCGTGTAATTACTCTACCTGGATTCACAGTGCTACCAAACATATGTAAACTCCTGTAGCTTAAACCGAACTTGTGTTCCCTGCTCCAGAACTGACACCACAGCTCCATGTGCCCTTCCCATTTCTGCCAGGCTCAGCAGCAGCACCTGGGGGAACTCTGACTTCCCCTGGAGAAAGGGGGAGCTGCTACCCCTGACCCCAACAGGGGACAGGCCAGTGCCACCTGGATGTCTGCAGCAGACCATGCACACTTTGCAAGAGCTGAGTTCATGCTCGTTATATGTCTTATTTAAAATCACAGAAATTCTGCAATGACTTCTGAAGTCCATGGTTTATCAGAAAGGTGCTGGAGTGAACAGCAAACCCTTTCCATGTGAAAGCGTCAAAGATTCAAATACACACATCAAATCTTCTAAAAGACGTGAAAAATCCCATCACATTCCGAGGTTCTATGTACTAACATCACCTAGCTCTGATTCCCTGTTTTGTAATATTTCTGGTTCTCTTCCATGCATCTTCTTCCACGAGAAGGCAGCGTAGGGGCGCCGAGTCCTTAGGGGGGCTGAATGCACAGCCTCGTTGGGGACAAGCGTGGGGAGAGCATCCTGCAGCTCCCTGACATTTACCCCTGGTTCCAGATGTGATCTGCTAGCAAACGCTGTTCACACGAACTCAGCCTTCTGCCCCATGTTCTCCTGGTGTTTTCTGGTCCTCCCTCTGTTTTATCTGCACTGCTGAGTGGTGAAGCCAATAGACATCGCTGTGAGAGCAGGCAGTGCTCCTTCTGTCAAGCTGAATGAATTTCAGACACAGATGTGTCAGACACTTGGTGTGACTTGATATGATACTATGTTTTTTTTCCGAGGGAGGTTTTGAAAAACAGATGCCACTATTTTTTTTCCTTTCCCTCCACCTGAAGACGAGGTCATTGACTTCTTTGGGTCCCAAAGGACAGGGTCCAGAGAAGCCATTAAAAACCCTCTAGACTGAGCTAAAACAATTTGCTCAATTTTCTTGATATAAAAGTGAGGTGACTTCAGGAAGAAATTTCCAAACACAAATAAACATCAACCTCAGACAAAATGGATGGTATTACAAATAATTTGCTGTACAGGTTGAAATTACTGAAGTGAACAGCCAGGATTCTTCGAAAATACAAAATATTTTACGTATACGTTTATTACACAAAGTCAAGAAGATGTTTGAAATAACATACATCTTATAAACATTTTCAATCATAGAAACAATGTACTTTTAATATAGTTTCTCTTTCATAACAAGATTTTTTAAATGTTTAGTGCATTGCTTTCGTAAAAGCAACACTGCAACATTACTTTTAACGTTATTGGTTTAGAATAGACAAGTACACATGTTGTATTTTATCAACAGCAGAGGTTTTTCCATAGAGAAATTAATAAATCTCTTATTTCATTTATAACTGAAAACATCTTTTCCAGTAATTTACATCTATTTTGAGAAAGTAATTTTTTAAGTTCATGAAATGTTGTTATGAAATGAAGTCAGAATAACATTCGTTGCTCATTCTAAACTTACTTAATTCCAAAGGGCTTTTTTTTTTTTTTCCACTGGGACAAAAAACAAAAACAAAAACAAAAAAGGGAATATGTATCTAAAGAGAAAGAAATTTCCCTCTACATCAATGCTTTCTTTCTGAAAATATGTTTTTTACTGTTTTTCAATTCCAGTGTTTTTAATTCTAATATTTCTAAAATAACACTGAAGAAGAGAAACAACATCTACTGAACTACATTTAAACCAGGAAAATCCGAAAGTATTATTTGAATTGGAATTAAATTACAATCAAACCACATAAAAACGAAGATGAAATTGTGATATATGCTGTATACAAACCATAAGCATAAAAACGAGGTCTGTAAAGTTGTTGGAAACAGTGAATAAGCCAGTGATGTGGAACTGGGTAACAAGCAATTACCGGAATGACTGTAAAGCAGTTGATTAAAAGAAGCTGGTAGTGGCAATACCAAGAAGTGTGATGAATAGCCCAGGACTTTCAGAAAGGATGAGGCACACTGCATTGTTCTGCTTTGTGTATTCTATCTGTGTTCTGGGAGCAGCTGAGGTTCTGCTGGGGATTCACAGGCTGATCTCACAAGAAGTGTTCTACAAACCAGCATGGGACTTGCCCTTCGCAGTGCACGCGTTGATGAAGGTTTTGGAAACTAAGTTTGGTTGTGGTGTTATTGCCGGGTTTTGTCTGTTCACTCGCATCTCCAGTCTCGGTTAAGATGATTTTTAACCTTTTTTTTTTTTTTTTTTAGGTATTATCCTCAAAAAAACATATAAACTGGTGAGAGTGCAACTGCTGCATTAGAGACCTAAGTGAGCTCTGGTGAATACAAATATTTGGAAGAAGCCAGAATTTGTTTTAAAATAGCAGCGTGAATTAACGCTTTTCTGTTCCCTTCAGCAAGCTGAAAGAGGTTCTCTAGACAAAACAGTTAGTATTTACAGTGCATAGATGACACTTCTCAGACACCGCATCTCGTTCTGAACTTGGGAAATAATTGTTTTCACCAATCGGAAGCTGTGTCGTGTGTATGTGAAAATGGACTACAAATGTATACCAAATACCCTAAAGCTGCTTTTAATGAAGCATGGGCGTAATGAGAAATGTGATACCATTGAACATTAAGAATTCATTCCAAAACTAAATATTAAAATATTTTCCATATGTACCTTCTTAGATACTTGAATAAGAACACAAAACCATGTAAGTCATATTTACAGAAAAATAATTCATTTACAGTAATGAATTAACATTAACAGCCTGCTTTAAGTAATTCAAGTGAGAGAAAATACTGTCTAATCCATGTAAGATGTAGGCAGTTGTCGTAGAATTGGCAGTGATGAAGGTGTCTAAGCGAATTACCCTACAACTGTTTAGTTTATTTTTCTTTCAGTCAGAGCCTTTGTTTACAGCAGATAATTTTGTGTTTTACAAATTGTATCTTTCCGTTATTACAGTAATAAACTACACCGTGGGGCTATTGTCTCTTAGTACAAACAACCATAACCCGGCGCTGGGCGTTTCAGCACACACGTGTTTTCCCATATTTGTGTGTTTGTGTATATGCTTTGGTAATTGCCCCAGCAGCCTCCAAGCCACGGGCACGCTCGCTCTGCTTGTGCCCCATCTCCCGGGAACGCACCCGTGAGAGCTGCCGGGCAGACTGCTGCCCAGCTCTTGGGACAGGAGCTGGGAAGCTTCATCAGCTTCCTTCAGAAAGTTGGCTCTTAGGATTACTATGCAATGGGAGATCGAGGGCGTTTTTTTTTTTCCCAAGAGAACATCTTGCTCTTTGTGTCTGCATGGGCCCCTTGAAGCTTTAGCTTTGCCCTTCTCTGCATCACACTGCAGGGCATCCTTGTGCCAAACAGCTGGCGTCTGGGCTGGGGGAATGGAAGGAGGGAGACACAGAAAGATCTGCAAATCCCACTGCAGGTCAGTGAGAAAAACCAGAACACCAAGAGGAGTCTTCTGCAGCCCTGGTCCTGTGGTCTGACATAGGGGAGGACAAATGGTGGCACGCCAGCTGGTGCCGGTGGCACACGATGCCACAGAACTGGCAGCCGGACTGTGCATGTGGAAGCAGCGCTGGCTCCAGACCCCTGGCAGGAGGGACAGCGGGCAGCGGGACAGCGGGCGGCAGGGCAGCAGGTGGCTGGGCGGGCACGGCCAGCTCCCCCAGGCTCGAGGAGCCGCTGCCATCTGCAGCCCCAGCTGGCCTCTGCCCAGCCCCAGTGCTGAGCCTGGGGGTGCTGGTGTGGCCTCCAGATTCGGATGTGAGAAGGGGGCTCACCGGGGCAGAAGAACCGGCCACCCAGTAGCTGGCAGTGGCCGATGGCTGAGAGTTGTGGGGTTTCTTCCAGGCACTTTCCCAAGGTTGCAGTCATCGCTGGCTGGCATCGTGCTCTTCTACGCTTCTTTGAAGTGATATTTGGCATGGGTGAGGATCCCCTATGCCTTCGTGTTCGTTTCCCTGGCTTTTCCATCTGCTTCAGATAGGTAGGTGTATATACATCTATGCATATAGACTCACTCAGTGTGTGCTCATATCTTATTTTCTTCATGTGTTTTGTAAATGCTTACTCTTAACCTCTGTTTTCCATTCAGCATAGAAGAGCCAGATCTTTAGCTATGAAAACTGACATTGTCCATTGAAGCTTCCAAAGAAAATCCTGTTTGACTCACACACCAAAATCCTAAACTTCTTGTGCCATTCAGTTCTTAAAAAATGGCTCACAGTATGACTTATTTTAGATGTAGCTGTGATCAGGAGAGTTGGCCACCGAAAACAGGACTTTACTCTGCTCATCTGGCCTCTAGTAAACTCAGCTTATCTGCTGGTAACAGTGACTAATACAGGATTTTATATTTTTTTTTTCTTATGCTTCTGTTACACAAAAAGGGTACGGACTTTGAATGCAGATAATGCAGAGTCCAAGTTGTTAAACTTGTTCCAGTTTTGGGTTTCCTTGGATGATGCAGAAAGAGCCCAGCTTACCCCAGAGCTCTCATCCGGTGGGTGGTCAGATAGTCTTCATGGGTTCCACTTGGGGATTCACTAAATTTGATCTGAAAATCTGCAGTCCACACAGACCGCAGTGTGCCATCTGTACAGTCACACTGCAGAGAGAAACTGCATATTGATTATGCTCAGTAGAAAATGCAGTATTTGACACAGTGTGTGGGCAAAACTACTGTGTGAGATGGGAACACACTCAAAATATGATATCGCTGTAAGGTAATGAACATTTAGCAGATAAATCATATGGAAACAGGGCCACATACAGCCTCTGCTGTTGGTCAGCAAAAAAAATAAATGCAATAAAAATTAAGCAGAAATAGTGCAATGTTTATAGAAGAAATGAATAGCATAAATCTGCTGGGAGCTGGAAGGAAACTGCAACCCCAAAGCACCAAAGAAGCATTGTGCCATATAACCCATAGTGCCATATAACCTGTTGTGCCATGTAACCTGTTGTGCCATATAACCCACCGTGCCATATATCCCATCATGCCAGCCTAACAGAGTTGCTGCTGTGTCAATGGCTGATTTATCTGGGTCTACCCAGCTCTATCAGATCTGTGCTGTTTCTTGATCAGTATCAAGAACCAATTGGCCTAATTTATGGCACAGATCTATGTTGGACATTAAATTACACTTCCTAAAATGTAAGCTTCGAGCACAAACATTCTAGCACAGGGTCAGGCAAGCACAAGAGGCAAACATCTTTTGGGAACGATCTAACGCAGCTCCAGAGAGTTGGGGTGGACAAGGTTTTTCTGGGATCGTTGCTGTCAAGCTGTATACAGTAATGATTATGTACCACTCCTGAGGGCAAAGGTGGCAATACTTACAGGCATCAACACCACCTGTCGCAGAATGCATAATGCTTTGGGTAAGAAAGCCATTTGGTATATTCTGGAAGAACCAAAGCACAAGGAAGCGCTGTAGCTAGCTGCTGTCTGGCATTTAACAAGGGTTTGACACCAATCACTCTGTGCCTAGAGTGTCAGGCATCCACATCTGTGTCCTCCCAGTGAGCTTGTAAATACACAGCAACAATTTAGAAAGGGAAAACTTGGTCTGCCCTACACAGCTCCACAGGTTAGAAGGCTGTGACAAGAAGGAACATTAAGAACAACACGAAACTATCAGGAACGACAACAAATTAAACTAGATGGTGTAATCGACCTCTACGTGTCATCCATTGGTGGTACTCGTGTGAACTGTCATAAACGAAAAGGACGGAGCTGCCAATGTGATGTGATGTCAACACACCCAGCCATCACATCACTTAGAATACTCATCCACTTTAAACTAGAAAATGTATTAGATAAGGCCATGATGTGTATGACACTGGCTACAGAACTGACTATATCAGCCTTACATCTACAACGTTATAACTATTTGAGGCTGAAGGAATAGTTACCATTTTGAGCATTGTGGAGGCTGTTGTGGAGTTTTCATCTGACTCCAGAGCCACAGAGCAGGGGCCGTGGTGTCTGGCAAACTCTTAACTATTGCCCGTGACATAGGCTTAGAAACACAGTGCTGGGGAATCCATATCATCACTTAGCTGGTTTTATTATACCATGTTTGTGCAGATTTCATTGCTTCTAAAGCTGGCATCAAGTGCGCTGTATGCTGAAGTCAGGTAGATAACAGGGGCTATAACACGTTGCTGTCCACTGCTTCACTGTTTCAAGGGAAGATTAGACTCTGCAAGTAGAGGGCTGGTGTGTGTTCAGAATGAAAGCACTTCTGCCAGCGTTCTGTAGAGCACAATGTGATCCCCACTGCCGATGGATTTACATGCATAACTCACTTCTATCAAAATCAATCAATGTTACTTGCATAAATGCCCTTACTTGTCCACAGGAATAATGTATCCCTTAAGGCTGCAGTACATTTTAATCTGTTTAGTAAATGTAATGCAATACTACACTATGAAAAAGACTTGGGAAACTAAAGTTGAACATGCAGCAACTCATTTCAGGAACATTCCAGATTCATAAATACATGAACTGTTTATTATCCACACATACCAGAAAGCTTCTGTCGAATGTAATTATGCATTAGATTATGTACAATGGATGAGTGCCAGTGTTTCCTCCAGTACGACCACTGTTAGAGGATGGGCAGTTCTAAGTGTGCAGCCTGGCCTTCATCAAGAGATACTCTCCTTAACCTGGTTTAGAAAATTAAAATTTTGTTTTCCTGGCTGGTGCAAGCCACGTGCAATAGTTATTAAAAGGGGACATTGATGCCACGAAGACACAATTTCAATTTCTACATGGGATTTCAGGTACCAGATAATGGCAAAGCCCAACTTTTAAAAAACATCCAGCTGTACTGGATCAGAACAAAGACCTTAGCAGCGCAACCTGTGATATTGTTTAATGCATGCCTTGGAGAAGAGTTTAAGCATTTTACTCTGCTATTACTTTTTCAAAATAGAGGAAGCTGTTTGGTGCCTAGAATTAGGGACTAAAGATCTCAAGTTCAAGTTCCTTGCCTTGCCCCTACTGTCAGTACACAAAGCTGAGCAAATAGGGTTTGGGTCTTGCGCCGGCCTCACCGTGCTCCCAGGAGCCCATTGACTGTGAAGTGTGCAAAGTGTCCTGCATGGGGAGAGCTGCCATTATGCATGATGGTGAATAAAAATCCTGGTTTATCCCTTCCTAGCTATGAGTATCCCAAACTTTAATGGGAAATTGCATCACCTTTCAAGCGTGGGTGTACACAGGCGCACATGCGTTTATGCACACGGCTTGCATATTTTTCTCTGAACAAGATCTAACATCACTGAAAACTCACAAATTATTATAAAGACATGACATTAAGAAGCCAAAAAATTACCTGAGGGTTGAACTGCATAACTGTGTATTTTGCGATAATGTAAATATGTAGAAATCAGACTTAATAAACTACAAAGTTACGAACCAAATTGTGTGAAATGCTGGGGCTCCTTCCAAGCTGAGAGACCTGGGAGTGCTGCAGGGCTCCATGTCAGGGCAGGACCCGGCTGTGCAGTGCTCCCTCCTCCCCTTCATTGCCTGCTCTCTGTGCCACACTTCCTATAGATTCCTGGCTGGACAGGACCTGCCACCAGGATGGCTGGACAGAAGCCGGTGACTTACTGTGGGGCTTCACTGTAGGTCTGAGCATTTCAAACTCTGGATTAACAGCTATTTTTTGAGCCTTTCCATTACTTTCCATTACTGGTGTAAGTGCAGCTCTTATTGAAATCTTTCTGTCTGCTTCTCTGATTAAACTCCCCTGATCTGTTTTCTTGTCACAACTGAAAACATCTACCAGATCTACCCTTTGGCACAGTTCAGAAGTGAACCTCTCCATGTTAATGCTATGACTGAATGTTTCGGTTTATTCTTATATATGGCCAGATTCCAGGAAAGACTAATGCATCAGAATGTAGCTTCCAAGGAATTTAGATGTCCAGACTTCGAATCACGGTCCTGAAAACTCCCACTCTCCTACTGCCTAAGCTTCAGTGCACTGAGTTCAGTAATTCAGGTTTCTGTGTCTGGGGATGCAGTCTGAGTACAAGGTATTTCCAGAAAAAAAAACACCCAATGGTAACATAGTACAGAAGTCATTAAGATAGCACTTTAAAAAATCTGCCTGGAACAATGGGCTTCCCACAAGCCTATCTAAAGGCAGAAGTCAGACTGGTTTCTTCCCAAGCATACGTTTAGGTGTTGTTTCCACAGTCCTTGGAAGCCTCTTAACGGCTGCGAGCAACGGCTCTGCCCTAACACCTGCCATTCAGAGAAAGCCAGATCATCACAGTTAAAAGCTAAGGGTGTTCTTGTATTCATTCTATAGGCAGGGTGCTGCCCCATACCTGAAAGGCTGTTTATGGGAGATTGATTATTCAAGATAAGAATCTTATTGCAATTCTCACTTGTTTATTGCATGCACATGTGGTGGCTAAAATGCAAACACACTGCATAGGAACTGCCTTTTCTCTTGAAACCATGCCTAAAGGAAAAAAAGGTCATGTGGCACCACAGCAAATATTGCTTCTGTCAAGGTTCAGTCTGCTCGGAAAATCTGAATCCTTTTCTTTGCTCTTCTAAAACCAGTGTAAATGGTTGGGATCAGATGACGGATATTTTTCTCACCACGTTTTTCTTACCATGCTTTACATCACCTAAGAATGCATTTAGCATTTCTCCACCATATAGACACCCTTTCCAGGATATGGGTATGTTCTCATCTCCCAAACACAAATTATCCCTAGCTATCAGAAACTACAGTGTAATGACAAGCAAAGCCTCCTTCTGAGGTATGGAGAGAGACAGGGAAAGGGTACTTGAGCACGTCAGAGACTCTTTCACTATAAACAGGGCCCAGCATTGATGTGTAAGAGTAAAAGGGATTGTTCTTGAAGAGTTTGGGTTCAGCCTGCCACAAAATTGTGCTCCGGGGAGTCCCGCACTGTGAGGGGGAGCTGAACTCCCAAGCACCGAAGGTAAAGAAAGGTCATGTCCCTTGCACCTCCGACAGAGGCTCAGCAACTTTTAGGACTGAGCCCGCTGTTAATTAGTAGGGATGTTGGCATGTATAGTTATGATATCTAAAGTGTTTTTTTGTTTTGTTTCGAATTAGGAGTCACCATAACAAGGGAAGAAGCACAGAGCTAACTGCGAATCTACAGACACCGAGATGCATCAAAAGCGACAGCTTTTTGTATGGGACGTGACAGCTCCTCTAAAAAATCTATTTAAAGTTCAAGGGAGAAAAGCATGCAAATGGGAGGCCTGGCTTTCAAAAGTGCACCCAGCAGCTTGCAAGAGCTTCCAGGGGAGCTGCTGGGAACTCGGAGGCTTTTCAGGACTCTAAAGGTTTTATAAAACAAGTCTATTATTTAGATGTCTAACTTGAGGCTCCTGTTTCCAAAGTCATGTTTTCTGCCTCCATAGTGGGTTGGGGACTTATTCATGTACCAAAGAAAGAGATCTGAGGATTGCTAATTTCACTTACTATCCATCAGCAACATTTTTGGTGCTCATCATCAAAAAAAACCCAACAACAAATTTAAAAAATGGAAATTTAGGAGTCCTGTGGCAGGCTCGCTGTACACTTATGTTATATCAACTCTTTAACCTAATAATTCAGCACAGAAAAAAAACCTAACTGTGGTTGTTGCTTATCAGCTACACAATGAGAAATTTGACTCAGCAAAGTGAGCTGTTGGTGCTGCACAATCAGATCAAGCACACAACTGTCTTTTGCAGCAGGGCAATAACCACTGCACAAACTTAAAATGAAACAGCAAAGTGGGTATTTTGAATGCTCCCCATGGTACTAAAAGGTCAGCAAAACCTACTCACATGAAGTACCTTTGTCTTCCCATGCACTGGACTTTGGATATTTGGGAATTGATTTGTTTCTTAGTTGTTTTGTCCTTTAGCAGAAGCAAAAATATACATTGTTCTTGAGCAAGACAGAGTTTATGTGAGCTGTTGCTAAGTTTACCCATTGTAGTGTGTCTTTAAAATTAGAATTTTAGAGTAAATGAACAAGGTTACTGGAAATTCAGCATTTTACTTGACAGGGAAAACCTAAAACCCACTCCTGCAGCATATCCCTACCAGCCTGGCATCTGGAATACAGGAGCTGAGCAACTTACTGCCTGTCTTCCGCTTGGAAATGGTACCACTGGAGACCTGTGCCAGAGCAGCTAAAAGCCTGCAACTGTTAAATCTGCTAAACATGCCAGAAAAGTGGGCCAGGGTAGCCATGAGGTGAACAGGGCTGCTGAGGCCCACTGCAGTCAGAGGCTGGGCCTTTCGTGTCACCTCAGCGATGTACGGCAGTGCTGGTTCATTGTGATAGGCTTTGTAAGCGTGCAGAAGAACCTGAAACTGAGGACAAGTTTTGAAAATCTTTAAGAGCTGACAATACACAACTTGAAAAAATAATATCTGATCGTAACTCTAAAACCAAGCATATTCTGAAGTATGTTCTTTCAAATGCCTAAAATGAGGTTATTCAGAGCAGATTCTGGGACCCCATGCCTGAAGTCCTCCATGGTGTGTTGCTCTCTCATCCTGCCAGGCATCTCAGTCCTGGGCTGCTTCTGATTTTAATTAAAGAGGAATAATGATACAAGGTATCTCCTTTCACAAACCCCAGAAGGAAGAATGAGAGTTATAGAGGGTAAAGGAATACTTCAGACTGAAGGAAGTAGGGATTATGGAGTACAGGAAATATACTATTATATTAAACGTTCTTTTAAATCAGCATAGTTTGTTTCTTATCTAAAGCTTGCTTTTAGCTCCCAGTTCCACTAACTACCTTTTGAAATGGATCCCAGGAATCTCTGTTCTTTTGGAGCTTGTTCGTTTTATCCAGCGATGGGAGATTAATGTCAGAAAACAGGAAAAAATACTTTTTCTCGAAGCGTGCCAAAAAAGGTAGTTGAATACAAGGAATCTGCAGGCAAAATTCTGCACTGACTGCGCTTCGGGCAGAGTCATTGATGGCAGTAAGAGCTGGAACGAGTGCAGCTCCAAATTGTCTCTGTCTTATGTAAGAAGGGTTTGTACCTATTTCCGTAACAAGTGTGAATTACAATAGTGTATGCCAGTTAAGTCTAGCATAATTTGATCTTTATTGACATTTTCGATTGGAACAGGCTTTACCTAACTCAGCGCAGCCCTTAGACACCAGGGCCCCGCAGGCCAAGCCTTTTGTCAGCGGTGTAGGAACCCTACTTTTAAGAAAGTGATTTCCTACAGTCAGGCTTTTCCAGTGAAACATGGTAACAGTTGGTGCTGGGACAGTCTTCCAAAATCAGATGAGATGGAAAAGTTTTGTAGTAACTGGAAACACACGGCTTAGGAAATACAATTTTTGTTGTTGTTGTTAAACCATGAGGTGCACCTCTCTGAGCGCCTGAATGACTGCTGCAGTAGGTGTCACACCCTGTGACCAGCTTGGGAAAGCAGCTACTTGACAGGTGAGTTCTGCTGTACAGTTGGGCTGGACTCCTTCGGAGCCCCTTTGATCTAGAAACCCCTCTGTAATGCAGGAAAAATAAGAAGTTCCTAGAAGTTCTGCATTTTCCATTGGGTCGGAGACTCTGTCAGAGAATCTTGTGCACTTTTGAGATCTGATACCTAAGAAAACTAAGAAGCAGAGAAGCTAAAAGTAAACAAAAATCAAAACAAGGGTGGACATATTTTTCAAGATAGTAAAAACATAAACCCAAGTAAGCTGAGCAAAACAATCATCTTTCAGTTTCAATTACATTTAAACTATGTCTCAAAACTGAAGTTGGTTCTTATATCTGCACAGTCACAGGGTGGCTGAGGTCTGAAAGCACCTTTGTAGCTCACACCCAGACCTTACTCAGGTGGGGCCATATGCAAAGCCACCAGCCCAGGGCCACGTCCAGGCGGCCTTCGAGCATCTCCAAGGATGGAGGCTGCACAGCCCCTCTGGGCAACCTCCTGCCATGGAAAGAAATGAAGGAAAGGAAAGAAATGAAGGAAAGGAAAGACTTTGTTCTTGTTTCCTATCAGGACTTACAAAAGCACATCTCGCTTCTGTGGGAAGGAGTTCAGGATGGATTTCATCAGCCGCTTCTTTCCCTCTTTTTCTTCTTCATATTTGATTGCTGTTGATGACCTTATGGTCCCAAGCCACAAGGAAAGCTGATTTTAGTGAACCTCACACCTAGATACTTGGTGTCTTACGAGGGAACGTGGGCTCCCAGCACACAAAATAATACTGAGTCTGTGGCTCTGGAACCACAGTGCAGCTTTAGGGCATCCTGTGTGGCTCTAACGGAATCCAGAGGAGCTGAGGGAAATCCTCTTTGTGGCTGGGGACAGCAGGATAGTCACATGTCTTACAGGAGTGCTCCCCGTGACTCATATAAAACAGGACTGGGACAGAGGAGGAAACGGATGGCACCACGGAGGACTCCTCCCTTCAAGTAGCCAAAATAAGGAAAAGGACAACAAAGGAGAGAAAAAAATTAACTGTAATGAGGGTTTGGAGGTGAGACCAGGAAAAATGAAGATTATGACTAGAAATGCTTTTTATTCCCTGCCAACATCTGCAAAAGAAAGTGTGAGTATGTTGAATGGAATGGTTGAGATCCACAATAAAAGGCTGAGCTTTGCACTATCCATCTGTGTGTGTCTTCTCCAAAATATGACTGCCAAAGGTCAATGATGGTATTTTGCAGAACAGTGAAAATTAAGGAGGACAATTCTCATTATTCCCAT
The DNA here is from genome assembly GCA_013399715.1 of Alectura lathami. Classification (NCBI taxonomy): domain Eukaryota; kingdom Metazoa; phylum Chordata; class Aves; order Galliformes; family Megapodiidae; genus Alectura; species Alectura lathami. Next base: position 413,136 of record VXAV01005230.1, read on the forward strand.
TTCTATGCTCTTATGCAGATATATTGTGGAACAATTTAAAAAAAAAAAAGAAAGCAGCCTTGAAGATGGTGGCAAACAAATAAGAGAAATGTTTGCTCTCTAGGCTCCCTCTTCTGGCTCTGGACTAGTAGTTTTCTAATGAGCACTGTTCTTGGAATCATATTCATTCCTGTTAAGTCAGTGATGACTTGGTGCATAAAGAAATAGGGAGGAAATACTGCTGAACGAGGAGGGAGTCCTCATCTGAAGGGAAGGACTGAATCAGCTGGACAAGGAAAGTTTAAAATGTTTAAGGTGTGGTGGCAAAAGCAATATTAAAAACACAGAAGTACTCTGCTAATTATTAGTAAGGGTACAATAAGCTGTGTGTTAGATATGACAAATGTTTTAGTTGTAATGTAGGATTTTCATTTAGATCCAGTAAATGCATAGTCCAGCATCCTTCTACAGCTTCTGTTTCTCATTTGTCAATAACAGCTGTACTGGGACTGAAATACTTCTCTAGCTTAAAGATGTGTTTTTCTGCGGTGTCTTCACCATCGATCATAAAAAAACTATCCTGAAGCCTAAAAGATGTAAATATGATCTCTGAATTATGAAACACATTTATTTTCATTGGCAAACATATTCACAGCTGAAGACCCAGTCATATCAAATAGGAATGGCACAGGAGCCGCACGCAGCAGTGCACAGGTGGGCATTTGTCTCAGGGCATGCAAATACTTTATTTTTTCTGGCCATTAAAGGCAGAAAAGAGGCAGTTAATTGAGGAAAAATGAAGCTTTGTGTGTGACATCTACTTGTACTTGATATGTGTACAGAAAGAGGCTTAGAGACTTCAGTAATAATGTATCATTTTGTTTTTCTCTTCTTTTTTTTTTTTTCCAGTTGACGCAGCAGCTAAATAATCAAACTTGTATTTTTTTTCCCACTGAAATTTCTTTCCAGATCTGATAAATCTTACAAGGATCAAAATAAGTGCCTTAGAAAGTACTTGAAAAGGCATCTTATACTGTGAGATAATTTACAGCTGGCCACCAGCCCAATTTCCGGAGCACATAGGGACTCTCTCCTACAGCAGTGTGCACGAGCTGTGGGTACCACTGAAAATCAGGTGACAGATCCTTTGGGACAGACCTGCCAGGCCAGACACCAGGTACCAGATGCAGCCTTGTTTCTGCCTTACTGAAGTACAACACCGAGGGATTAATGTGGCCAGTGTTTGTTGGTTTGTTTTGTGCCCGCAGCCCACGGGTCCATTTTTCTCACCTGCTGGAGCAGGTCTGTCCTGGCCGGCATCGCCAAGCCCTTACGAGGACACGGCAGCTCTCAGATCCTGGCTGCAGCCCCTGGGGCAAGCTGCAGCCTTTGGTGGGGGACAGGAGCACAATGATGGCTGCAAGAGACATTGATGTAAAAATAAAAGAAGAGAGGGGACCTCTCCTTAAAGAGAACCATGAAATATGGACTGAAAGGGATCCTTTTCACTGCAAATTCCACCAGCATTGCCTGATTTGCTTGCTATTAACTGTATGAGAGCAAAGTGTTCTTAAATGTTTCATCCCTGAGCTTTATGCTTTTAGTATCTGCTGTTTTACTTCACCCTCTGCAACCTGTACTTTCCACTGTAGCACAGAGCCATGCACGAGTGTGTCCATCATAACATGTAACAGGGCTGCAATGGTTGATTGTATATTTCTGGATGAGAGCAGCTCTGAAAAAAAAAAAGATACACGATGCCTGTGCAGGGAAAGTCTGACTTTGGGGCTGCAGGATCTCTGCTTTCCGTTTTATGAACAATTGAACAGCAACACAGGGGTGCAAAGGGATGCTGAATGCTTTCAGCCACATTAAAATACTATTAATTTTGTTTGAAAAATGTCTGTATCTCCATGATTTCCAGGTAGGCTATGAGATTTGACAGTGGCATAGTCCTGGATTAAAGAAAATGCTTTCTGTGGAGACTGTGTTGATCTGTTCAAAACTAGCCAAATCTTAAGATGTCAGAAACCTAACCTTTTCTGTCTTTAAAACAGTTTTGCCCTTTTCCAGAGCTCCCTGAGATGCTGAATGTGCACGTGGCCAGCCTCTGAGCCTTGCTGTCAGTGCACAGAGCGATGCTCAGCTTGAGACCTGCCAGCCCTTCTCCTTCTGCCGTCATTTTCGTGGGAAACCAAGAGGCTGTTCATTCTGGATCTATTCTGGCTGTGGTCAAGAAGTACTCATGCTTGCTGCTTGTAAACCTAGGACTGCAGAATGTGCAAGAGTAATCCCACTCCTTGGGATGGCCAACACCAGCCTGAGGCTCTGCTGCTGACTCTGAACAAATCTGAGAAATATGTGCACAGTGCAAGGGACTGCTACAGATAACACCTGCTGCAGGCTGTGTTAGACAGAGAGCTCCTGTCAGTTAACAGCCACCTAGCTAACACGTCAGTGCTGTGTCTTACTGCTCCTTGTTGCTTAAGTTGAGAATATTGCAATTACTTTCTCTCTCTCTTGAAGTTGTGGTGCAGCCCACAGCTCACTGCTGTTGCTCTAAACCTCTCCATGATGATCCCGTACAACTGTGTCCAACAGCAGGGTTTTATCTGTAGGGTTGTACCAGAGATACTCACCCCAATTTCACAGTGTGTCCCTGCAAGGCAGTGCATAGATACTCCTGGGAACTTAGCATTATAGTCAATTCATTCAATAAAAAAGAACAGCCACTGAGCAGGAGTAAGAAAAGGGGTTTGGGGCTTTTTGCAGCTGTTACTTTTTGCATCTTCACTCAGGTTCAGGGTCAAATTGGGTGCGATGTAGTACTTTCACAGTGAACATTTGGTGCAGCTGCTGTATTATGGACTTGGAGAATCACATGGTGCCCATAAACCTTCAACAGTACTGACACCGTTTACATCTAACTCAGACACAAAGTCACTTCCTCACACTTGTAGTTTCACGTGAGCTTGAATGCATTAAATACAGACCCTCAAGACAACTTCTATCTGGGCGTGAGCTGCTTGGTCCCAGGTAAATCCCTGTTCCTTTTCTATCTCAGGGTGTTATCGGAGGGATGATGTACTGCCATGAGCTAGCACAGTGCTGCAGAATAGAGATCCTGCCATGAAATGCTTAAAATGAACAAGGCACAAACACGGACATTATCCTGCAGGGCAACTGCGGCGCAGTCTGGTTGGTGCAGAACACCCTGGGTGGGTGTCAGAGCTCTGTGACCCATCCAGCCTGGAACCCCTGGAGGTCTGTGAGTGCTGCTCAGCTGTGCTTGATCCACTTGCATTTGATCCTCAGCTGTTTCCCGAGCCACAAACTGATTTATCTGTGTGAGGGTGTTGAAGCTCTTAGCATAGGCACCTCCAAGTGAGGGGCTGACATACAGGTGGCTTGCCCTGTGCTCAACACTCAGTATAATTTCTATTAAAACAAAACAACAAGTTATGGCCATCATCTGTCTTAACAAGACTTAAAGGCTGAAAATCGGGAGGAGCTAGAAGAACGTAACAGGTAAACACAGATCTCCAGCAACACTCCTTGGATTACTCCCAATTGACACAGTTTCAGGACAAATGCAATTGATTTTGTGATAGGAAATGTAAAACTACAAGTTTGTAACTGATGAAAAGGCAAAAAGACACTTGGACATTTTCCTATATAGGTAACAGACCAAGGGCCTTTTCTCTGAATCGTGAAACATTGGAGTGCAAGAATCATCTAGATGACTGTGTCTCAGGCGTGATTCCTCCTACCAGGTAGGTAAATATTTACTATTGATTCTGAACATCAGAGGAAAATGAAACCAGATTTATGTCCAGGGATGAGGCTAAACAGAGAAAGTGGGAAAAAGTTCTTTGGTGATTATGTTTATGACTATAAAAAAATAACCTGAAGGGAGCTTGCATGGAGAATAAAGAAGATGTGAACAGAAAACCAAGCGCTGAAAGAAGGCAGATGACAACTGATGGAAAAAAGGGGCCTGGGTTTGTTGATCATAGGCACAGGTGAAATGTTTAGAAGCTGGAAAGAGGAGATGATGCATTTTGCAATTTGTCAGAGGACAACCATGTGGAAGAACCACTCAGATCGGGCAATTGAAAGAGAGACAAAATGAGTTGGTAGTAATTTTAGGTGCCTCTGAATGTTAAAAGAGCTGATGGCAAATTAAGCAGGCATTGCACAGTGTGGTGATCATTAGGCCTTCCTCTCACGCCTGCACACCCTGTAACACCCTGTTGCCAAGATATTCCTCTCCCCCTGTTATCGCTCTTGGATCTGAGCATTAAGTTGCCCGTGCCCATGGCTCAGGCCACAGCTGGGGTGGCAGCAGCAGCTCTCACCACGGTCTGGCCCCAAGGGCAGGTTGCAAGGCAGAAAAGCATAAGATCTGTGAGCAAGCATGAAATTAAGCACCTTCCCAGGTAGGCATTGTTTGTCATTGCCAGAAACCATGCACGCAGGGAGATTTAGTCCTGATCTCCTATTCCCTGAGGCAGGAAGTCCTCAGGCGCTTACCAGAGGGCCGACTTGTATAGCCACAAGTGTGACCGAACAAACAGTTAATGAACAAACCGTTCTTACAATCCCGCTGCAGCCGTTTTTCTGCTGCATCTTGCAGTGTTAAATTCCAGACAGAGTTCACACTGCTGAAGGAAATATTTCCTTTTCTTTGTCGGAAATTCACTGCCTTTGCATTTGTCATTTTTCAGTTCTTGGCCTAGTGTTGCACAGCTGGGGACAGCAGATGGGCCAGCAAGTTGTGGAATCCCTGGGAACTGTGAATGTTGCGGTCAGGTGTCTTTCAACTTTTTGTTTTCTTTAGGATTAAAATGATACTCATCTTTATGAGCTCTTTGTATACCTGAGACCACGTAGCCTTCATGTTACCCATCTCCTCACTCTGTGCTGTAGAGGTAACTCCATACCTGAAGGACACCTTACCAGAACCGAGCATATCTTTGCAAATTTTTTGCTCTGTTGTGACGACAGGTTTTGTTGCAAAAACTAGGTAAGGCAGTACTGCTTTTAAATTCCCTATAAACCCGAAGGAGTTGCTGACAGTAAACAGAAATAAGTTTTATTGCAATTCTATGCCATTCTGCCATTCTTCTCAAAGAATCATAGTTTATGAGCAGAGGCAGGATGTTTTAAGGATGACTTGTCATATGTTGATCCAAAAATAATTTTTGTCTCTTGTATTCAATCACTTTCAGCCATGGTACAAGAGTTGAATGAGAAATTGCAGCTGGAATTTCCACTCTCCATACTATTTTTCCATACCTATCTTGTTCTAATACAAACCAAATGGCTTGGAAAACCAAGGTTTTATTTCATTTATCATGTCTTATCAAAGACTTTAGAAAGCCAATATGCTTTTAAAATAGTCACCACCTCCTTTTCTTCCAGCTGGTGTTTATCTTTGAATATAGCACCTTTTCAAATCTAAAGTTTACTTCCTCTTTCATGGCATGAGTTCTAAGTGCTTCAAATAACACCTTTGCCCATAGCTCCACCTGGCATATCTTCCTATTATTTTTATCACTCTGAAGAGCACCTGCTATATGATTTATCTGAGCATCTATTATTACCTTGATTTTATCATTTAACAAATCTTTAATTCACACAATTCACACGCCCAGTGACCCATGATTATTTGACTTTCTTATTAATTTACCAAAACTTTTTGAAATCCACATAAATGACATCTTTCAGATTGTATTTATCTACACATCTATAATCTACCTTCTTAAGATTTCCCTGTCTTACCCACCCCAGTGAGCAATATCACCTAGGTGTTTTAGGTTGCTCCAGAATACCTTCCAAGATGAAATGTGCTCAGATTATTGCACAACAGGCTCTTGCAATAGCACTACTCTAGAACTTTCTGCTCCAGTATTTCTAGAAAATACAAATTAACCAAATTTAACAGTCAGGTATCTGTTGACATATTCTAAGCCTGCAGCTAAGCTAGGACAATATGAGAACAGGAGACTGCAAGCTATGGTGCTAAAGAAAAACCAGATACTTCAGTGGGAGCCTCTCTACTTTCTTGGTTACTGCTGCTCGACTGCTTGGTTACTAAGGGAGAAATGCTGCATCTTTTGAAGAAGAGGTGAATAGATATCTTGGCCATGAACACTGTCACTTCCTGTAAAAATAAGGTAGAACACAGACTGTTGTCTGTTTTCTTTAGTCTGAAGCTGAGCTTTATAACACATTTTAGTTTCAGATCTCAAGGTCTGAAGGAGACACAGCAATTTGGTTTGATCTCTGACAGCACAAGCCACATCTTTTTACTCTCACTGCCTGGTGGCCCATTAAACATTGTTCAGCCTGTGCTGAGTGTAACACTTTGTGTTTGACCACTGTGCAATTTTCACTAAAACATCTATTCTTCATTTCGGTGGATCAAGAGACTGACAATCAATTACTTCTCTTGTGCATGTGTTCCAGTTTGAACTATTTCAATGTAGAAGAGGTATGCCTTGGTTTAAACACACATTATGTCATATGTATCACTTACTTTCTCCTTTTAAAGCATCAGAGTGCCATAAAACAACTGAAAAAATAAACACTTGTTAAAGTTCATTGTTAGGTTTTGCCTTTGGCATGCATGCAGTATTTCATTCCTCAGGATTCTTGAATGCTTTCCAAGCTTGCTGCAGACAGGTATGGCTGCACACACCAGGCAAAGCCAGCCACCTGTAGGCACCAATTACATCAATACCTGCAACACTACATAAAAGTTTCAGCATGGGAGCTAGAAAAGAGTGGCATATTTAATTGATGTGACAGGGAGATTTAGGCAGAATGCAATAATGTGAGTCTACAAGATTAGCTGATGCTTTTATTACTGACATCATGGAATCCTGAAACTAACAGGCTGTCCTAAAGCTTTCTGTCTGCAGTCATGGACCAAAGATTTATTGTTCATCTGTGCTACCTTCTTAGCTTTTGGGCTCCAATTCATTTCAAGACTGTCTGACCAAGGTTTACCAGCTAGATATACCTCAATGCTGCACAACAGACAATCCATTTTCAAAAATTCAGTAGGTTGTAAATTACAAGGAAAAAAGCACATTACAATTCTGAAATTTCCATTGGTGAATCAGTTTGATCACATGCAGACTATTGAGTACACTGTATAAAGCTGTAATATGTTGTGATAGGAAATACTATGAAGAGGCACTTCTAAAATTATTATTACTTTTTAAAAAAAAAAAAAAAAAAAAACACAAAAAATTGAGAAGATTTCTAAATGCTTTCTGATTTTTGCTATTATTAGAGGAGGGCCAAAATGAAAAAAGGGTAACTGTCTAATTTCCACATTCAGGCACCTACTGTTGACTTTAGCAAGGTCAATTTTTGGCACGCAATACTAACTGAATTCTTTGTGAATTTCCTTGCTAATGCCAACTGAACCAGATAAAGTATGAATTGGACCCATTAAATAAAACTGTTGAAACAGTGGGTCTTATATCAGCTACCTTAATAACTGCATGGCACAGTACTTTTCTTTCCTTCTTTCATTTTCTTTACCTTTTCTCTTTCTTTCCTTATTTCTTTCATCCCTTCTCTCTTTTTCCCTCTTTCCCTCCCTCAGTTTCTATCTATCAGTTATGTACTAAACTAAAGGCCTGAAAATGATAAAAACTGACCTGTAACAAACACAATGTCTCTGTAAAAAAAAACCTAGGAACAAAA
>VXAV01005230.1:420849-433122 GCA_013399715.1 Alectura lathami
ATTCTTTTTTTTTTTTTCTTTTTTTTTTTTTTTTTTTTTTTTTAGATTAAATTTTTCTTCTTACTTGTAAATTCTTCATTGAATGAATCAGCTAATTGCATGAGTCTTAAAATTTGGCTTCTAAATTTTGTGTGGAAAATTTGATCCAATATGTGGTATGGTTATAGTGAAGCAGAGCTAATATCTGAAGTCAGTTATTCCCTCAGATTTTGATGGGGAAGTCAGCTAACAAATACACCAGTTTATTTTGAAGCATCTGAGAACTCGAAAAACTTCCTGCCCTTCATCTAAGACTCCTTCCAGTAGGATACCCTTTTTCAAAATTTACCATTATATACATAGAAAAGTAACATATGTTTCTAAGGGCAACCTTTTTCGTATTTTTTATACATTCCTATGAAAGTGTGCATTGTGACCTGGAGCATGAGAAATGTCAAGCTTTATAGCCTTAAAAAAAAGCTTAATGGAAGACTGCCTGCAAGAGGCACCTATGTTCCAAAAGCGGATGTTTAAATATGGATATAATTATTTGTGACCAATCACAGAGGCTTTGTGAGAATGAATGCAATTGTTAAAATACTTTTTTTTTAGGTTATTAAACAAGTATTTGGGTATAGATTTCAAACACAGTGTGTTATATTCCAGTTTACCTTAGAGGTGGATACCACACACTAATTTGAAATAATACAGGAGCTTGGTAAAGATGCAAGTGACTTTCTGCTGCAATGACTGTGACCGAGATGTCCACTGACCACTGCTCCAACCAAGCTCTCAGAAGAAAGAGAACTTTCATAGAATTTCCCTGTTGAAAATTTTGGCTGAAGTCAGAAAAATACTGTCGGTCATGCCAACATCTTGGGAGATTAGCTCAGTTATTAGCAATCAACAATCCCATTTTTTGGCTTTCTTCAAATGAGTGACTGAACTTACAGTCTGAATGATGAGTATCTTTAATCACGATGTTCTCGTAAGAAATAAATAATAAAAAATGACCTAACTGGGGATTAAACTGAGGACTTTTGGCTATTATTCTTCTGTTATTTTGTCAACTAAACCACCAAAGCATCTGTCTGATCTAATGTTTATTTTGTTGATATCATTCACCAAGCCTATAACTTCAGATGAAGTCTACAAAGATAGACGGATGTCTCAGATTAGCCTGCTTGGGTAAATGGAAAAAAAACATAAACCATTTTAAAAGAGTTTAGACCTCTCCTCCTACCTCAGTTATGAAGAGTAAATATAGCATAATATATCTCAATGTAGGCAGAGAGTCTCAAAGGTGTCCACACTTGACTATTAATTCTGATGAAAGCAGGATGTGCATTAAGGGACAAACTATTTTTCCTCATAATCTTACCATTTGGATGGGAATAAGTTTAACTGGAACATTTCTTTGTATGCGCAGAATTGAACTACATGGCTGAACAAAATGAAATGGAGACAGTACACTAAGTTGTATTTTACTTTATAGGATAGATGAGGACTATTAATGTTGGATGTGTAGCAGTTTCACTAATTAGCAATACCTTGCTAACCCATGGCATCTCAGTTACATGCTCGTACCCTGCGAGGGTCACACAAAGTCAATATGGCACAGCAAGAGCTCTATGTAGGCAGACCCTGAGCAAACCAGAGGATCCTCCTTCAGCAGCTTCATTTGAATGGGTCCCACTTGAGAGCGGGGCTAGAAGAAAGAAGGAACCAAAACTGACAGTCAGCTGCTGGCTTCCACCTCCCTAAGCAATGGCCACCATGCCACGTGCAGCTCACGGTGTGTGTAAACATGGGGCTTCCCCCGCGTGCTGTAAAGCCAGCTGGGTTTCCCAAATGTGACTTGTTCTGAGCAGGCTTGACCATGGCCATTTCATGAGACACTAGGGGTGTGACTACCAGCTGATCGGTCATACTCAGACCTCCTTACCCTCTCTGGGAAAGCTGTGCTTGGCACAACCACTCCCAACCCAAGCAGAGTAAAAGGCAAACATGAGTGCCTTGTTCGTACTGAATCCCGTTATAAGCTCATCTACTGTTTTCAGGATCTCAAATACTAATGAGAATCAGCCTTGCTATTTCTTTTGCATCCTGCATCACAATTTCCCCTAGTCTCCATCTAGATCTTATTTACTCTTTTTCTACTACTTTTTGCCTTCTGTTTCATAGGAGTCTGGATTAACCAGCCAGGACAAATCTGATCTTGCAACACTTTGCTATGATTAGCTTGGCAAGCTACAAACCATTCCCAAGCAGCGCAATCTTGGTTAATAAAAGTCTCTCTGTTTTCCACAGACTAGCCAAGGGAAAGCAGGAGCCAGCCAGCCACGCTGTAGAGCCAGCAGATGAACGCCAGCATCCAAGAATGGATGAGGGCTTTGTGTGCCATGTGCTATACCTGCAGACTTCTAGCAACTGTGGTAATTGTGGTTAGAAATTCTTTTTATCTATTGCTGTTCTTTTTACTTCATCTGCATGCATGCCTTCACCTCAGAAACAGAGATGAAAGAATCTCATCTATAGATTCTGATAACATCCTAACAGATTTTTTCTTTTCCCCAAGGAAATATATTTGTACTAGCAGGACATGCTCATCCATCATAGAAGAATTTATATAAAGACTGTGAGGAGGAAGAAGACAGCAACATGTGGAATAAATCACTGTCAAGCAAAAAACCTGTTTTTTAAACATATTTGTATGTGCAAGAATATTTATAAGGCTATATAAAGCAGACCTTTCCCTTTGCTCTCTTCCCCTTAAGAAGAAAGCCATTTCCTTAAGGACCAGCAGGAAGATACTTCCTTCCCTTTACAGCTGAACCCTTCTACAAGGGTGCCGTGTTCTGGGAGAGCTGTCCCTACACGCACCCAGCTAGCATCCTGCACCCCCTCCTGACCTACCTGCACTGACCTCATGAGAACAGTCCCATGAGAAAACAACATCTCCTGCAGCAGGGCCAGGCTTCTGCTCAGTGGCAGGCAAAAGGAATTGTTGTCTTCTGCTATATCCAAAAGCTTTCTGCTAAATGCAAACACAGTTTTACAGCAGGAAGATTAAGACACATAGTGCTGGACATCTGCAGCAGCAAGCAAGCACCAACGGCCAGGGGCGTTCTCTCTTTCCCAACCAGAAACTCACACGATCCTCCAAATTTCAGAGACCCCAGCTACCAGGAACCCACTTCCTTCCCTTTAAAACTGAACTAAGTTCATCAGAAGAATTTCCTTCCCTTCCAGTTTGACTCCCTATCCTCCAAGGCAAAGCCTTTTTATAGCAGCAGCTGCAATTGCATACAGCTGGTCGGCTTCCTGCCCCTCCTGAGCTGCGTTAACTCCTTCTCTTCCTGTCAGGCTGGGCACAGCTCCTCATCCTCAGCAGGACCAGGCCCTCTGATTGTGTCTGAGCCTTCACAGAGTCTCCCTGCACTGCCACTCTGTCAGCCCTTAGCTAAAGATCACAGTCTCCTTGTAATTTAACTTCATTAAACGAGCAGCTTTCCCGACTGAGTTTACTCATTTTTAAAGGGTGGATTGAGGGAAAAAGGCATTTCTGAGGCACTCAGACCATGTAATGATGCTTTCCAGGAAGGCTCTGGCACCTGGCTGCAACGTGTGATACCTCCCAGGGCGCTGCTGCAAGGCCGGGGATGGAGAGGCAGCGGCAGGGTCAGCCCGGTTCAGGCGGATCACTGACGCACGGTGCGCACTCATGTGCATCTGGAGCATTGCTCTGCAATGGTCATTCAAGGAACAGAATATCTCCAAATGTGTTCCGTGGGGCCGTTAAAAGCCAGGCTGTGGAAAGACCGACATTTTCAAGCGAAACTGTTTATAAATTGTCTATATCTGAGAAATGTCTTCACTCTCGTGTCTGCAATCCCAGGAAGCTGAGCTCCTTTGTCACGCCAACATCTCCAAACATGCATCCTTGATTGTCTGCAAAATGGGTGGCTTTATTAAAATATGCAACTTAAATTTATAAAAAGTTATTGTTTGAAGACAATCTCCTAAAAACACCTATTACATTTTTACAATCACAATAGTAAAGCCAATTTTGAATTAGTTTTTGAACATTGTAATCTATACTTTATTGCATCTAAAAGGAAAAAAAAGGTCTAAAAATAACACTTAATTATCTGGTGGTTATATCCAAACACAGAAAGTGCTGAGGTTTTGTCCTTGTTAAGAAGATTATCTTCGCTTTTTCCTCTGGAATGCATGTAAAACAGTCCCTGCCCTGCTGCAAGCTCTAGGAAAAATGTTCACTGCTAGATTACCTGTTGTCTGGGGACTTACGTTTTGCAACAAGCTGCAAGCTGCTGAAATTGCATTTTAATAAGGAGCCTTGACCTGTGCTGTGCATTTCCCTTCAAGGCTCTACAAGCCTTTTTTTCTTATGGAGGTCCTGCCCTGAGGAGCTCAACCTGGATAAGTGCGGCCAGAGGGGGATAACATGCAACACCTAGGAGATTTCAGTAAACAGTAAAACCATTCCAACCTAATCTGTGCTAAAATGCTTGGAATGTGGGAGCCACCGATGATGCCCCTTGTCTGTGTGTCTGACTGAATCTTTTCTTTCCTGGGAGGAAAGCAGAGCCTGGGAACTAGGCCAAGTGCCTGCCACTCTACCTTAAATTGATCAGCCACTTTAAGATTAAAAACACCGAAAACTGCAACACCATGAAAACAAGGCTTCCTTCACATTACACGCAAAATGCAACATTGGGTTTGCTGTGATCTTTTTTCCACTTTAGTCAGTGTACACTTTTTTTCCATTTCTGCTCAAAGGTAGAAGCCAATAGTTACAGCATCTTGGCCAAGTATTCATTAAGGTTTATAAAAAATAAATTTATGGTTATTTAGGAGTTGGCATAACACCACGTTGTTGTTGGAAAAGAAATATAGTTTTGAAACAGTCTGAAACATTGGATGTCTTATTTCAAGTAAAAGCTGTATTGTATCCTTGCCTGTTGTGTTCAGAGGAATACTAAAGTATGTAGATGGAATAATCAATAGGTAAACTTCTCAGGGGCTTTATATTCATAAATACGTAGCCAATCCCTGAATTTACTTTGTTCTGTAAGAATTATTTCACTGTTGCTATAATGATGTGTAGAGTTAAAATGATGGAACAAATTCATCACTCGTTGAAGCAGGTGCATCTACATAGAATGAGCTTGGGTGGTTTGTGTTATTTTATTTTATTTTTTTTTTCCCGTGGCTATGTTTTCTGGAAGAAGTGAATAAAAGTACACTACCAAAGGCCTATCTGAGTGTTCACAAAAAATCCAGGCTGGATCCACACTCCAACATGGTTATATTCATACCATGATACGGGCAAAGTCTTCCAGTAAAAGTGGTACTTGGGCTTACAGATTTAATAGCACTTCTTCACCTTGAAAATGTAAATCAAAGGAGACACTTTTAGGTCAGCGTAACTGTGTCTGTATTTGGATTTTTCTGGGTATGGAGGTGGCTAGAAATGTTCTCTATCACACACTGGCAGAAGTGCGGATACGAGAGAGAAATAGTGTCCTGCAATTTCAGCTGCTCTCAGTGCTGTGTGACTCAATGAAGTTCTTTAAACCACTTATCCCCAGTATTCTTTGACACCGACAGTCACAGCATTGACTGTTTTGTCACGTAACACCAATTCACCCAGCATTGCCATGCCCTTGCCGTGTGTCTGCAGTGGGTGAGCTAGTGCCGAAGGGGAAGGGACCGTGGTGTCCCTGCGAGCTCCTGAGCCTGCATGTGGGGCCGGGACGAAGGCAAGGGGAGCGTGCTCCTGCTCGGCTGTCTGCCTGCCAGCAGCTGGATTTTCTCCCTTCTCTCTTAGGAGAGTCATTTGCTTGTTTTTAATCCTTTTTGTCTCATTTTGAGGTCAGATTAAGCAGAAAAGACACATGACTTTCTGGCCGCGTCTGTCCTGGGAGGCCGTGAGATGCTGACCCTCCAATAGGTTGGCTTAATTAGGGGAGGTCAGCCAGCCAAAGGAGGCCAAAAGTAAAACAGAATAATATACTCCCTTGGAGGCAGATTAGATTGGTTAAAAGAAGAAAAGCTTATGTTAGGTTTACAGAAGATAATGCTCAACAGTGTCCTGTTTTAGGTTTGTCTCTGCGCATTTCTGTGCTGGTGGCAACATCTGGAGTCACTGTGCAGTATGGCCACGGCGCAGGAAGACAGACAGCGCCGATCCAGCACCTGTGCACATAACTGCACACCTGTTTGGGAGGAGGAGGAGCAGAGACACACCTCCTCTGAGCCTTGACAAATTATGTGGTTCTTTCTTGTTTCTCAGGATTAGGTTCCTTACCTGAAAGAAACATACAGCAACAGAAAGGGGTCACTGCTCCAGACAATATATAAGCCAAGGTTATAATGGAAGCATCAATATTATTTTTGAAAAAGTAGCCAGTAACTTCAGAGGCATTTTTTTTCATCTTCCACTCAAGATAATATCCTACCAATTTATAGACCATGTAGAATGACAGTAGTGAAAGCCCAAAAGATGCAAGGCGATAACAAATATACAGCTCAGCTCTGCTGTGTGGAGAACCCTAAGAAAAAAGGAATGACTTTGTGTCTCACCAATCTTATGACCCAAGGTAAATGGCTGTGGAAAATACAAGAAAAATGCATGAATATGGGAAGATACCATCTGTGGGAATACTGCTTCTAGATATCTGTGTTTGGGGTGATTCCTGAGCCACATGATATCTTTTTTTTCATCATAAATTTTCTATAAATGTTTTTTTGAAATCATTTAGACTTTCAGTACTCAAAGTGTTCTTAGAAAATGAACTGTGTGATGTGTTGTGTGTTTTATATTCCTCATAGTTTTAAATATTCTGCCTGAGAATTTCATATAGTGATTCCTTATTCTTGAGATAGGTTTAAAAGAGTGAGGAATTGTTTCTGGTCATCCCCTTCTTTCACCACCCCCTGAATTTCTACTGAGTCTCCCAATTGCTCTGTTTTAGTTCTAGAAGTACTGACCTGCTTAATCCCTCCATGTACAGAAGTCTTTCTGCACCTCTGATCATCAGTAATGCAACTCTCTGCCTCTTGTAGCTCTTTCATACACTTTTAGGACAGGCTTTTCACAGCTGTAAACAATACTCACAGTTTTGGCACAAAACAATAATACAGTAGCTTAATGTTTTCTGCTTTATTCCCACTTTCTTTCCCAACATTCATTCTCTTTTTTAGAGCAGTGTTAGGCATGGAACCAGTACCTTCCCGGAACTATCCAAAATGGGTCAAAGATTTATCATTTTAGTAACATTATTAGTGCATAGCCACTTTATCAACTGATATCATGAGAACTATCTCTTTTCCTCTTTGCGGCACAAGCTTCCTAGAGACTCCACGGGTAATAAAGACCAACTACTTACTCATACATTTGTCCCCTGGATGACTACACTTTTTATCCATGAAATGGCCTTCTTCCAGTGCTATTCGTAGTAATTTCTGTTGAGGAACATTATCAAAGACTTTTTGGAAATCAGCTGAAGCTGTACAAACCATCAGTACTTCCCTAAAATGAAGTCCTGCAAAAATCTGCAGTAGCCTGGGAAGAGGCATGATTTTTCCTACAAAAGGGATGTCAACACCTCTTCTAATCTTTTCTAAAATCTTTTAATTCAATATTTTTCCAGTATAGAAGTAACAGTTCCATTGAAGTAAGGTAGTAAATCTTTACTAAAACCCTTAAAGAAATTAAAGTATTGGTCAACTTCAGTTCCTTTGGTGACTCTAACTGACGACATAGTTAAATAGCTCGGCAGCTTCAAGTCTGAGTTCCTTTAGAACACCTGGTTCTGGTGATTTGTTCCTGTTTATTGGGTAGACTTGTTTAAAACCTCCTCTGCTGACAAGTCAGCTTGATACAGTGCCTCAAACGCTTCACTTCTACAGAAAGGCTGCGTGGATTCTCCCTGCAGTTCTTTGTGGTGAATCTCAATGCAATAACTCATTTAGTTACTTTGCAATGACTCTGTCTTTCTGAAGTGCTCCTTTAAATTGCGATTGTATATTTGGCAAATCTGTCAGGCTTCCTGCTTCTAATATGTTTGAGAAAGTTTGTGTTAGTAGTTTTTATACCCTCAGCAGGCTATTCCTCAGAATATCACCTGGCCTGCCTTATTATGGCTTTCCAGCCAACTTGTTGAAACTTATATACTTGAAGATTTTCCTTACTGAGCAAAACTTCTGCTTTTTGAAGGACCAACTACTCTCTTTAAATGCCTAGCATTCTGTTTAAATAAGATCATTTTGGGGTCTGGGTGGAGTTTTTGGTCTGGCAGGTTAAAGTCTCTTTGGATTGGTATTACCCGCTTACCTTGAGCTTACAACATGATGCCAACAACCTCCAAGACACATGCAAACGTGTTACCCTTTTAGATTACAGTTTTAATTTCATTTTAACAAAAGCTCTCGATTTAATTCAACTGAATACTACCAAAGAGAGTAGCATATATTGACTCTCGGTGTCACAAGAATCTTGTTATCCCTCCTGTCCTGTGGGTCCTTCATAGATCCCCTTTGCACTGCTTAGGACTATGTCAAGAGTTGTCTTTTCTCTGATGAACGGCTAAACTGCTAACTATTCGGACACAGAGGACAATGAAAAATCAGTCCCTGGCACTGTGAGCTTTCAAGGACCTTAGTCTGCATGAATCGTTACAGCTGTGCCTTTTGCCCAGCAGGCTCCCTGGTCTCCCTTGGCATGTCACAGCCATTGCCACTGCCTGGGCTGGGTGACTGGTGGGGCAGCCCTCATGTTACACCCTCAGTATATCACTGTCTTATCACTTTCACCCATTTCTGGGGCTACTATCTGTTATTTCAGTATCCTCATTTATCTCTCCAGGATCACTCAGTTATTTTTAGAATTGTAACACTTGTGTTGAATGAGCATTTCTTGTCGGCTTGCCTGCCTGTTTTTACATCCTCTGCTTAAACAGGACTTTACTTGTTGAGCCTGTTCTTCACAGTTTCCTACTTCAGCTGTATCAACTTGTGTTCTATCTTTCATTCAAGGATACGGGATTTTATGACTTCATATCTAGAGGATGCAGCGTCCCAAAATCTTCCTCACTTGCCAGCTTTCCTTCAATCTTAACGTAAAAAATTTCCATGTGACCTTTCTTATTTTCAGTGTCAGCAGCCTGATTCCATTTTGGTTTACATGAAGTCCATCCTTCCTGCTCTGTTTATTCAAGAGCTTTCCCTCATAAATCAACCCCTTCTTTCCTTTGCTGTATTCACTGCCATGCACTGAAACTTAGTTTTCTGCTTTTCCTGGTTGTATTGATGACGAGATTTATCTACTGACACAAAGCCCAGTACCTCAGCAGGAAGCACCCCAGTTGCTTTCCTAATATTGTTAGTTTTGGAATTAGCTAAGACCTGCATTTGAGATCTGTGGATTTCTTCTCAAATAAAATCTTCAGCTGCTGGGTGTTAAAATCTACTATAAATTAATAGACTAGACTTCAAACTCTGTGAACTTGTCTTACACAAAGCTAACCTGTACAGTCTGACATACATGAAAATCTGACCGAACGTGGAGTCTCACAAGCTCACCCTAAAATTACGTGTTAAAATAAATGCTGAACACAGGTTGAGGTGGAGAATTCAGATTATTTTTGTAAGTTTTTAAAATTGTTGAAACTCCAAAACTGAATTTAGTCTAATTAACTTCCTTAATTAGGGATTAACCTTTTGAAAGCCAAGGTCACTGAAGGGTATAGCTGGAGCCTTCTAGATTCTGAGTAGTTAACCTACAAGTTCTGCTGGAGTTCCCTAAGAAGTTTAGATTGAAAATACTTGTGTCTGTGGGCAGGGAACACTGTGTAGGTGAATGTGCAAACACCGTATCCCACTGGACTTTTGCCTTTGCCCTTTGCACTGTTACAAACGGGTCTAACGGAATATTTCTGAAGGCGCAGATGTTAGCTGGGTACCTGTCAGCCACTGAAAGTTAATGTGAATTGTACCCCGTATGTCCCTTGAGCTTTGTCGTGACATTTTGAAAAGCACACCAGTCACTTTGGCTCCTAAAATATTTTAGCTGAGATTTTGCAAGAATTAATACTAAAAATTTTCATAATTTTATAGCCAATTGATACTTTTATCACTCAATTTAGATGTTTACTATTTTTAATAAAATGTTTTTTGCTATATCTAAGACAGTTTTGTATTTTGAGTGTGATTCAATCAGTGAAGATATGTAACAAAAATCTACTCACCTTTCTCTTCTACTCTGTAGAAAATAAAAAACGCATGAGGCTTCATTGTACTGAATAACACTAACTTTGCTCTTGTGCCTTTTACATCACTCCAGATACCCTTGCACCTCTGTTTTTTCTCATATAGTCACAGATTTCTCCCCAGTACTATCTCTTTTCCTAAGTTCTTCCTGTTAGTGTTAATGTACCAATTTTTTCATTGAAAAGTCCAAAATACATCGGCAGGGGGGGGACAGAAGAAAGATTCAAAAGAACTCCACATGACTCAATATTTTTCTTATCAGTAAAGCCTGCACTTTAGTCATATTTTCTCTCAGGAAGCAAATACTCAACCCTTGTGTTTAGCTGTGATAGATATCTACCATAGACAGAGGCAACCATCTCATAATAAAACAAAATTTTTTAATGTAAATGTGTTCCCCTGCACTATAAAAAATAATCATGCAGCAGTATTCTTGTCCCACACCACTACCTTTTAAATCATGAAATTTGGAGCAAAACGGTTGTTTTCTACTTTGGAAATGAAAGAGATGGTCACCTACATTACAAATATTTAATTGCAAAATTCCAGTAGTAACAGGTATAAGCTGTCACCCTTGGCATCTTCCCTGAGTGACCTGTGGGCAGGAAGGAGAGACAAATGTGGAGTTCTATCAGGCTGCTGAGACCTCTTTGCTGTTATCGCTGTTCAAAGTCAGCTTTAAGAAAAGGTGTGCTCTGTGCCTGCCTCAAGAAGAAGGTAAAGACTGCTAAAAGCAAACTTGCTGTATGCAAGCAGTCTAATTCTCCCTGAACTCATCACTCTGGTGAGTGTGATCAAACCAATTTTCTTCCTATGTTGGGGAAAGAGGACCAGGAAACTCATGAGGGCAGGAAAGTTTCCCCAGCCCCTTGTCCCAAAAATATAATCCCCCCAAACACAGCAAAGCTGGGTGTTTCACAGAGGTCGTTCTGCTGACATATGTCTAGCCTCGTGTGAGTATGCTATGTTTCACTGAATTAGTCAGAATGACATGAATCATAACAAGAATTGGCAGCCTACTTTGTTGCCTTTGTACAGGCTTCAAAATTCAGCGATGAGCACCACTCGGAAGCAGAGGCTTGAAATCACAGGCAGATTTTGGACAGTCTTATGACTTATGCCCAATTGAACACAGAGAATGAACTTTCAGAATGAATCTGAACAGTGAACTAGTTCTTCCCATTTTCCCAACACTGAGCAGAGTTCTAGATACTCATGATATGTATGTCCTTCTCTAGCAGGCCAAAACCAAAGGAATGCCACAGAAAAGTCAGAAAAATGTGCTCTAAAACCCTCAGTTGCTGTTGATATTTTCAGCGACAGGAGTAACAAAAAAAAAGTATTTCATTTATATTGTGAAGGACTCCTTCTCCCTTCCCTGAAGTGCTAGGGAATGCAATTTGGAAATGCAGAGAACAAGGCTGGACAGCTGTGAGCTGCCCGAGCTTTGCCTTGGGGCTTCTGACCATACTCAGGGTGGCTGGATTTCTCTTTTAAATATCCCAGTAGTGCCATAGGCACTTTTACCCCGTCATATTTACAACAGAATCCCTGCAGTAGGCCAGGGGGAAGTGAAAACACAACGTCCATTGCTGTCTGGAACCTTTTGCAAAAGCCCACGACGATACCTGCAGCTTTGTACAATGACCTTGAGACGCCACAATGAAAAAGGCCGATGACGAGAAATGCGTAACAGCAAAGGAGATGTCTGTGTCCAGCAGATTCACTATGTCTAATAAAACAATTAAGCAATCTATGATTTTAAAGTTGTTGATCTATGCACGCAAGGTTTGCTTGTGTGGCTTACTGCTAACCCACGACAGAAAAGAACCATCAATAAGGCAGGAAGAACTACATAGCAACAAAATGTTTTGTTAATAATATATCACTAGCAATACAATTACATGCATTGTTTAGTACCTGATTAAATGAGTGAACAATTATAACCATTTTGATCTGGCAAATTTTCTTGGTAACCAGAATCCCTTCAAAGGAACA
>VXAV01005230.1:439360-467519 GCA_013399715.1 Alectura lathami
ATTTACTTTTTTCATTTTATTTTTTTTTTTTTTTTTTCTATTTTTTTTTTTTGGTAGAAAAAAAGACAACTCTGAATTTAAACAAGACCTTTGAGTATTTGAACCAATACCACAATGGCTTTATCTTATCCTGTGTGAACAGGACAAATAATGTATTAGAATGCCCCCTTGAGGAACATTGCCAATGACTATCCATTTCAGCAATCGTATTTTCAGGGAGAGATCTGAAAACTCTCCAATTTTAGTTCACTCCATAGCTGACCACATGATTCATCAGTTAGAACAAGACACGGTATGTTCAGACCAGGGAAAACACAAGAAGGTAGGATTCACATTCTCGAGTTCTTATTTTACAAGGAGAACATGCTTTATGTTCTATGCGTTTTTATGTATTTGGAGCAAATTTGAAAAATAACCTGTATTTATCTACAGGCATTTATCACATTTATCACATTTATCAAACATGTTCATTGGTTGTATGAATTCACAGCTTTAAAGCCCAAATGTCAAGCATTATGAATGGCTCCCACCTCTCACATGTTACTAAGATCAGGACTTCACTGTTAGCGTGCAGGTCAGGTAAGAAGCTCCCCACGCTTCCCCATGGCTGGTGCTGGACTCGTGTCACTGTAATGGGATGGAAGAGATGAGGCAAGTACATTGTGGGGCTGCTGCTGGAAATCAGGTTGGTTTGCGTAGATGGAGAGGGGATGACCTGAGGTTTTACATGTTATTTTTATTAGTAGGATAGTTCTAGGTATAAACGCAGTGAACTTGGAGACAATGAAAAATGAAAAATGAAAGAGTAATAGGGTAAAAAATAAACAGACTTTTTTTTTTTTTTTTTTTTTTTTTTTTGCAAGGCTGCAGAAGACAACAACCCAAAATCAGCCTCATCTCATCTCAGTGTCTCCTGATTAACCAGAACAGTCTTCAGCTCAGGTGCTGTGGAATTTAATGCTGTGTGTTATTCAGCAACCAGGACATCGTTGTCTTTGGAGGAGAACTTATGGGCCATAGAACGATTTATTTATTTATTTACCTGTTTGGAGAGACATCTTCACACATTTTAAATAGAGAATGAAGAAAGAGCAATTTAACACTGAAATTGGAGGTTGTCTGTCCTTTATCATACCAGCAGGTGTTAGAGTCTCTTGTTCCCTGTGAGGCAGGAGAATGGCATCTCAGACTGCAGCCTACGTCCTCAGCAGTCACCATCTGCTGGTAGAGGTAACACAATCCCTGCCTGCATTCTTCTTCTGATAGTGGGCAAAACTGGTAATGATAAGCAGGGAGATAGCACTACAGATAAGAGACAGTGAACAGATTCTGGTCCGTGCTGATTTATACCAGGAAAGGACTTGGACCAGTTCTCCTTACCTAGGAGATACCAGGAGATACTTATCTCCTTGTTGAAAATAAAATAATTCCCTGAATATTCTACTAATATATGATGCAGGACGACATAGCTGGAGGAGATAACCAATTTCCTGAAATGGATCTACCTAAATTAGTTGTCTTGTTTACAGATGATTTAAAGCTAACAGAAGGTGATTTTTTTTTTTTTTAATTTAAAACTAAAATAACAAGAAATTCTGGAAAATTGAATTGGCTTAATTAGCCAGCACAGCATTCTTTAGGAATGTGGCTGTGTTTGCAGACCTCAAGCCATCTGAATAAGTACTGAGTTCATCTCTGACATAACTCTAACTTTTGCCCTCATTCTCTGGGATTACAGTGGCCTGACCATAGATGAGGGGGCTTGGTCAAACTAGTGTCATTCACTTAAGGAGCTTGTGAGTAAAATTGGATGAAATAGGCCTCAATTTCTCTCTAAAAAGTGTTGAATAAATAAAAATGATTAAATAACACTGTACTCTTTTCTAAACACATGGAAGTTTACCTATGCTGTCATGGATGTTATCAATTCCTTGAGCATTGTGGTGTTTCCTTTAAACTGTTTTTAGAAGAGGAATAGCAGAAGACTGAATTCTTCAGAGATTTCTTAACATATGACACATTTACTGTTTAAATTCTGAAGAGACTGAGAAAGAGGTGGTCAATGTAACCTTGAAAAAATTGAAAAAACAGTACTTAAAAACAAAGCACCTGTGTTATCTGGCTGGGCAACAGTGTGTCAGCCCAAACAGCTGTTTTATCAATACTGGCTGTAGTGAGCTAGCTCCCCGTAATTCATTTCATAATTGGGAAAAAATGTAGCATTTTCTGACATCATCTCAGTGCAGTTTTGGACACATTGTACTACAGAGAATCCAACAACAACCTCTTAATATTCTGCTCCACGATTTCAGATGAATCCACTGACCAGGACTGTGTATAGTGGCAACACATGATCATTTGGGCTTTTTGGTTCAAAATCTATATACAAATAACTGATACACATCGCAATATAAGTTAAACTTTAACTATGCATAAGTATTCTTCCTCTCTCCTTAACAGTAAAAACAAATCAGGGAATCAGATCCAGCAGCTTCAGGGGCCAGGGTCTGAAGACCGGATGTCGGACTCTGTGGGAGGGCAGAAAGGTGCCATCTCTCCGCTTCGTGTTTCAGAATTATACATACATCTTATTACTCTGTGTTTTTATCTCCAGTCCCTATCTCACTAGTAATTAACTCACGTTCTATTACTTGTTTATTTATAGTTTTAAACCACTTTCAACCACTGACTGGACTCAGAGTTACTTGGTGTCAGGTATGAGCAAAATCTGTGAATTTCAGTTGGCAGGTCTTCCTCTGCAGCCCAGCAGGGCACTGCAGAACATTTTGGAGAGGAAATGATCCTTCACCAAAAACTGACTGAGATTCTAGGCCAGTAATTACTACAACTATGGCAGCAAAATCCTACTTCTGACCTGGGCCATCCTGACAGAAATCCTGAAGGAAACCCTCCTAAATAACCCTGAATGCACAGATCTGAGAATGTAACTTGACTTTTCCATGACAGGGAAGCAGGTACCTGTTCTGAGAATGTTCTGGTGCTTTTCAAGACGTGAGAGCTTTCTGATGAGAACCTAGCGGTGGCAGCCAGGCTGCCATTTCTGGCCTGCGTTGCTTTACCTGATCTGGCTGAAGACAGGTTGGTGAAAGCGATGTGGGCAGAGGCGGGCCTACAAGGGGAGCAAATGCAGAGAGGGCAGCGATGGCGCTGGATTGGTTCCATCCATCTGCCTGTCCCCGGGGTGAATGGTGTTGGCAGGGAACACAACCAAACCCTATTTTTAATTTAAGTAAAACAAAGTGGTTGTCCTCTAGTTTTTAGAAAAAAACACTTCAATATCAACCTCTGTCTGGGATAGGAATGCTAAGATTCCGCAAGATCAGCTTGTAGAGAATGGCCCAAGAATTATAAATCTAAACAAAAACTCAGCTGCCTATTGACAAAAGTCTTTCTAAACTCCTTTATGGTTCCCCTGTCTACCATCATTTAAAATTGCGTGGGGTGGGGATGGTGGGACAGGAATGAAAAGGATGGGAAGTGAAATGAATAAAGAAAAGGAGAAGATAAAAGTGGTGAGGAGCAGAAAGAGGTGGAGAAAACAACCGCAAAATTCTGCTAAAAAGATCTTAAAAATTGCATGTCACATCCAATTCTTCAAACATAACCCATGACAGAGCAGCAGTGTAAACTTTCTCATGATCCAGTCTTTAGTTTGTTCACATATTGCATAAAAGGGAACATTCATACAGGGATTATAAAGACTAACAAATGATTAATGACTATTATAGATATGCTACAGAGCTGAATGGTATGTGCTACACCTGTAGCACATATAGCAGTAAAAGTGTTCTATCTGGTTAGAAGCCATACCATAAAACTCAAATCCTTTATTAGGAACTTTCTTGATTTTTCAATTCGGCTTTAATGTAATAAAGGTGAGTTAAAAGTTGTAAAAGATGAAAAGTAATAATCTCTATAACCAACAAACTGCAGTTGAAAAGTCGTGTTTCTGAGGCAGTACTTTGATTTTTACTGACACTACATAAGGAACGTGATCTAGCTGGTATTTAACAGGAACAGCACTACAGTGAGATCTCAGCCCTTTAGATAAAACAAATAACATCACCCACAGCTGAAGTGGTCTGACTCTTTATAAGACTGCTACAAGTGTTCTATACTCTTATTAAAATGTGACTTTTGGAATTAAATTAACCATACCTTCTGCCTCAGTCTGGTTAGTCTTTATGTTGCAGTAGAAACATTTCAGATGTTTCCAACAAATAGACCACCCCAAACACATTATTTTTGAAGTACAGATTCTTAGAAGTGTTTTCATGAACACATCTAAGCACCATATTTTGCACCAGAAATGTGTGAGGGACGTGACTTTTGTAAGTCTAGGAAAACTTGTCAAATTACACCAAGCTATAAGAGTTTGAATAACCTGGGGTTTGGCTGTTTAACTCTTGAAAGAATCTGTCTCATCTGATCACGCTTACAGTCATGCCTATGATAATGGTCACAAGAATCTTCTGCCTGGGTGCTGATTAGACCATAGCTGAAGATATTACCCCAAGCCAAGCTTTTCCTGCTAGCAAGCAGCCTCCTAATGTGCTGCCCACACAGCAGAAGTGAAGTGAGCAGGGAGAAGAAATGAGGCACATGGGCTGTGGGAGCGGCCTCTGAAGGAAGCGATAAGAGTGAGAGTGTGAGACAGGAGTGTTGGAAGCACAAGGGAAAACTGGGACCAGCTGAGTAAATACGGGGCTGACAGCTGGGGCTTGTACCAGAAATAACAGGGAAAGAAGAAGGGGTGAGGACTAGAGTGAGGAGAGACAGGCTTGTTAGCGGAACAAGTAACACCAGGAAGAAGCTGGAGAGTCTGGGCAAACAGGGTTGCTGGTGTGTCAGTTCTTCCCTCCAGCACCTGGAAGTGAGCTCAGTGCCTGTCTCCATCTATAAATATCAATAGAGTTCAGTGGAGAAGAGCATGTAACATCCCTTCTTACGTCTGCTCCACATCCTGGTGGCAGCTTGCTACTTTTGGAATTAAATGATCTTTAAGGTCCTTCCAAGCCAGGCCATTCTATGAATTTATGATTCTGTGATTCTGCTGCTTCCAGTCCCAGAAGTCAGCTTTATGGTTTAAAAAGGGCCGCTTTTATTTAAGGTGCTGATTTGTAGAGGACCAGCGTGGTTTTCTGCGAGGTAATTGTATGAGAAGTGGTACAAAGCTATGCAAAGCTGAGCGGTGTCTGTTTTTCAGATAATTTGGGTTTACATCCAACCGCACGGCACCAAGATGCCAAAGGCACAGAGTGCTTCTGTATGAGCGCAAGGTGGCGGCTATGGTCAGTGGTGACTGTGGAAGGCAGTCCTCAGAAGCAGAATGGCCGTGCTTTGCACCTCAGTGTTTGGGAGTTTAAAACACTGATGTGTGATTGGATTTTGATCACCCACTTCCTCATCCTCTGTAATTGTGCCTACATTTGAAGCCAAAAACATGGCAACAGGTTTATAGCATGGCTTCTATGGTTCAGCTCACTTACACTACCTGCTTCAAATTCAATTTAATATTTAAAAACAAAACAAAACAAAGAAACAAACAAAACCACATGCACAGGAAAAGCAACAACAAAACCCCAAAGCAAACCTGCTTAGGAATGGCTCAGAAGAGATGCAATGTCCCAAAAAGTAGATGCAGACTGAGAAAACTGTATCAGAATAAAATTCCATGTGCTGATAAACTGAACAGTCTCTAAGCCTTCTCCTTGTATGCTGAATTTCTGCTACTAAATGCTGTTCTGGAAGATCTTGTGTTAGCAGGTATGTTGGCTGAATGCTTGTACAAAACAAGTTAAAATGCTCCGCTTTTAAGAAGCTGATAACATGGAAGACGCTCACATAGTTCACTCTGCATTTGAACCCATGGAACCCTACCTGGAAAAGCCAACAGCAGCTCTGACAGTTTTATAGTAAGAAAATCTGCTTCTGAGTGCACCTTGAAAAACAAAGTTCTTCTGAGTGAATGCTGTTAACTAAAAAACAATCCCAACACAACTCTAATGCATATAGCTTCACAAAACCCACGAAAAACATATTCACTTTCAGATCACTATTCACATCAGAATAAAATACAGAACATTTTCTTTTACCTGTCTATGACTGGAAGAACAGTGCTCACAGAGCTTCAGGGAAATGAGTTTCCCTACAGTCAGTTAAAGCATGGTTCCTTAAATTCAACTGTTAACTGTTACGGCACAGGATTTTAAGGACAGATTTCTGTTTCCCTGTGTACTGTCAAATCAAACAAAAATTAACACTACCGGAGAGAGCTGGCTACCATCATATTTCACAGCTTTGGAGATGAACAAACTTTTTTTTTTTTCCCCCCCAAAAAAGTACAATTAATTGTTATTAAAAAAAAATAATAATAAAGCACCAAAAACTAGTATTGCGACCTGTGGTCAAAATATTGATTCTGTGACAGCAAATGAAAACTCTTTAGGGGGTATGGACAAAGAGAATAGGCACTTTTTCAAATAATAAAATTCACTGCTGTAATTCTCAACAGTTGGCAACAAATAGCATAGGGAATAAGTACACTGGTAATACACGTGTCTCAAAGAAATCTTAATACAGTCTTGATCTAACAGAGCAATTAGAGTAACCTTGGCTAGGGTAATGATTTCTAAAGTCTTCATTTATAGAAGTCAACAGAATTAACTGGCATAAAATCCACAAAATCCTTACACTGTGCACTATATTTGGAAGGAAGAAATGTAAATGAGTACTACAATTATTTGTTATTTCAGAGGAATAGCTGCCTTTTGATGTTTTTGAACATGCCTAGGACAGATCCAAGACCTTTAACACAAATCGTTACAATGTCTAACTTTTGTTCCAGGCAGGCCTGCACTACAAACACAGAGCCAAATTCTCCCCTGGCCTAAATACACTCACAAAATCTGGCCAAAGATAAATTTGACACATTGATTTCAAGTAAAGTTCTGATCCTATGTGGTGCTCAGGGTTCTTCCAGAACAAACTGTAGTACAGGAAGTCTGTAAAACCACATTTGGAACGGAAAGCTTTGAATTACTATTCTTTCTATGTCTTCCATGCAAATGACTGAGCTTGCATTTTTCTAGGGTTATTAGAGTTGAGTGTTTCTTTATTTATCAGAGCTATTTATTAAAACAAATAATCATTTGTTTTCCTAGGTACTATAGAAACAACAAAGTGCCTTATTTCAAAGACTGTCTGTGCAGATGAGAGAAGAAAAAAAGTAGACTGTTGCCGTATAGCAACTGAATGCATCCTGACAACGTCTGTTCTGAGAAAGCTTTTCTAAAACCAAAAGCAAAGAGATTTCTGAACTGTCCCTCATGCTTGCTATGTTCTGTCACTTAGTTTAATGCAGATATAAAAAAATTTCTAAATAGAGGCCTTGCAGAATGAAAGTGCAGAAAGTTAAAGGTCTGGTGACCCGGCTGGGGAACAAAGATTATGAAGATTATGAATAGGAAACACCAGGGAAGAAAACATGGAGAACAGATTTGAGAGAGGCATATAAGTGGAAAACAAAGGCTGGCATCTTTGATGCGCCATATGGAGTGATGGAGTGACAGAAGAAGCAAAATAGTCCAAGCACTGAGGGCTGGGGAGGGAAGGCCAACAAATTTGTTTGCAGCGCTTATTTCAGGGATTCAGATTGGAAGGATGATAAATATGTATGAGGAAGCTTTTAAATTGCCATGGTGAAAGAACATGGTCGGTCTGTTAAGGGACTCGCTGTTTGGTGTCAGCACTGAACATAGGATACTCTGATCAGAGGATGTTCTGTACCATACGGCACAAATTGTTCTCTGATCGGAGCAGGGAGACAGCCACCTCTGTGCAATCACGAGTCCTCCTTTCTTCGTTAATATTCTGAGAATCTGATATTTCCCGTACATAACTAGGATCTCAGCAGTGTAAACAACTGCCAATACTTGCAAAACTTTCTTAAATTCTTGTGCGGTGCCCAAATCAAAAACCTCTCAAGCCCAGCCCACGGAAGGTACAAGCTGTGGTGACCCATCTCTGCAGACCCTCAGTCCAAGCTGTTGCATTTTGTGTTTACAGCTCTGATAACGTCTCGTGTGAGGATCTGAATGCTTTCTTGATCTCTTTAGGAGCAAACTGGAAGTTGCAGTTGAGTTGGATGGAGGATTTATTGCTTGGCATTGACCATGAGGAATGCAAGCATAACTCTGGGCAAATTCCCTAGCTCTGGGTGATTTGTGAGCACACCACCTGAGACACTACGGGTGAATTAGCCAAGTTTCATGACAACAACTGATGTATTCATTTCTCCTTACAGGTACAGCTAGACAAAAATGGTGTGAGAATCAGGGCAGGATGCCTCAGGATGGGGCAGAGGGAGGGGAAATGCAGGCTTGTCCAGGGGTACAGCTGCAGCTGGGATATGGACTTTGTAACCAAGCACTTCTCAGTGCACACCCTTAGCTCTAGACAGACCATCTCTGCTGCAGGGCAGTGCTGCAGTTGTGGGATCCTCACTCTTCAAATGCAGGACTTGTTTGTCTGCTCCTCAGAAATATTGGCACATATTTGGGGAGTTCTGTGGTACAGGGGAAAGAGCTTTGATCCCCAGATCTTTCTTCAGCAGCAGACTGTAGGCAGAATGACAAAAATACAACCAGCTTTACAGCTTGGTAAGCAGGTATCAGTACTAACCACAGCCGTGTGGAAGTTCCCCACACCAATACCGACATCTAGCAGAAAAATTTCAAAGAGACAAGAAAATAGTAAAGGGAGAAGTGTCTTACGCGGCCAGCAGAGTGGAAACTTCTTTTATCAAGCTGGAGACAATGAGTAAAATGTGTTTTCTCCTGCCCTGCTGTCCACTCCAAATACACGTGACATAAATACACATGAAAACATCCATTTCTCACATCCAAGGAAGACCAGAAAACATATCTTCCTCTTCACCAGCAGAGAAATATCTGATATTCTTTTACTGTGTGCTTCTTATCCAAGGCCTGTCAGATTGAGGGAATGTTTTGTTTATCAGCTGGGTTGCAAAATTTCAGCCATTGCTACGAGCACAGGGATAAGCATTATGTTTAGTTATATTACTTTCCAAGGAGCACAACAAAGCTGGTCTTTGGATTTGGCAAAAATGTGAGTTACCTGTTTTTCCTGGAGCTTCATCTGATGCTTTAAAACCAAGCTTGTGTCACTGAAATAATCTAAATTAATCTCACCAGAAGATATTTCAAACCAGTGTTTCTCCTCCTCTTCATAGTTCTCTTAAAACCCTACTGCTGCATAAAGCTGGAGTGGACAGTTTTCCAACAGCAACCCATTTATGTCACTACTGTATGGCTTTGTGTCCCTGCTGCTGTGTAAGGCTTCAATCCTACTTCTAATTGCTCTTGATACCATTTCTTCAGGCCTGTTTCCTCCTTCTCTCCTGCCTGGTTGGCTCTAATTTTAGTATGTAGCTTCTTCTAGCTCATGCCTTTTGCATTCAGCGTTGGTCTTGGTTTGGGCTCTGTCAAATGCTTTGTTGCACACGTGTGCTCGCTGCTGCCACTCAGTGCAGGAGGATGTGTCTTCAGAGTCCTGTGAAATTTTTAAGTTTCTGCCTAACACAATAAAATAAAATTTCCATTTGCTCTAATACCATATCTTTAAAGGCTATTTGCTAAGTTTTCTCGTATGTTTGTTGTGAAGTTTATTGATCTATAGCTTCCTGTTTTATCTTTTCAAGTTTTGGAGATATGCATTGTGATTAAAAAATAGTGTCCAGGATCTTTTCCTAATTCCAGTGAATCTGTTTAATTTTCATTTCAAGATTTCACTTATTTCCATGCCAGTAATCTTTCCGTAATTTTCCCACCACAGTCAAAAGTTCATTTTTTCCTTAGTCGCTTTATTAAAAATATTTAGATATACACTACTTGCCTTAAATATTTTCCTATCTTCAGTGCTATAATCTTCTGTTTTGCACATTTCCTCCCCAAACATACCTAAAAGTGTCTCTTCTCAGCAGGTATTGATCCACTTCCTATAAATGTGTAATTGGGGCATCACATTTATACCATCATAACTCGTTCCCACTTACCCATGACTATTCTTTTTTTTACTGACTTTATATGGATTTAGAAATATTTTTCTGATCTGCCGTTTCTTATCTAACCCAGTGATTTGCCTTCCATTATCACCTCTTCAGAATGTTCTTCTTTTCTTTCTTTACCTTGTCCTTACAACTTCTTCTGCAGTAAAGTAATCAATTTTCAATATCTTTTCTTCCCATTTTAAAATATGATTTAAAATTATCCTCCCATTTCTCCTTCTTCACTTTAATGTGACATGGTAGTTCCTATTGCATGTTACAGGACTGAGAGTCTGCGTAATTCCCAGCTGTGCTGAATCAGGCCCCAGCTATGGATTTTCTGTGCAATACCAAATTCCAAAGAATTTCCTTCACCTTCTTATACTATGGCAGAATCTGTGTACAAGGGTCAATAAATACAGTCTGTAAAATCCCAAACAAGTTTTTCAGGCCTAAGTACTTTCCTCTTCTATA
Source organism: Alectura lathami (assembly GCA_013399715.1). NCBI lineage: Eukaryota > Metazoa > Chordata > Aves > Galliformes > Megapodiidae > Alectura > Alectura lathami. The sequence continues at coordinate 449,922 of VXAV01005230.1, forward strand.
TGATTCTTCTTTACATATACAGGCTTTGCATTTGTCGTTTTGTTGACGTGAGTGGATGTATTGTGACCCCCAGCAGCGTAAAGCCAGGCTCCCCTCTGTGGTTTCACAGAATGTTACAACAAATGCAACAAACTGCTCACAGTTTGTTATGCTTGCCTCATTTCCAGTTATTAGATATAAATATTTCAGCCCCAGTTGGCTTTTCCACAGTACTTCTAAACTTGTCTTCAGCTTGTTGGTCTTCTCTCACCTAACAAACACATTGTACTCAAACCCAAAAACTAATATCAGAAGTGAAAAGAACAGTTAAAGACATTTCTTTATCCCAATTCAGATGAGTAATGAGGATACAGACTTCCCCCCACACAGATGTATTAGCTTAATGTTAACCTTGTGAATTGTACTTCAGAAATAAATGCATGAACTACTTACATCAGCTGAACAAAACAGTGATGCTATTTAAGCAAAAAAGAGCATGATTGTTTAAACATGCATCCCTAACATTGTATTGATCGTGATTAACTTTGTTCTTAGCAAGATTCTGTTTGCCATTGTTTCTTTTTGCCTTCAGCTCCCTGTGAACTCTAACCCTTCTCAAGGTGTTCGAAAGTGTCCAGTCTTAGAAACTGTGTGAATGTTATTGAGCACGGGTGTTCATGCTACATCTGTTCATTTTCATTAGCAGCTGATGCTCTAATCTTGCTCTTTTACAGGAGGCCTGCTCAATAGAAAAAAAATCATACTATTGCTACAGCTACTATGGAGTATTGCTGCTATGGAGTATTACCCATACTTTAAACAAGAGGAATCAAAATACTTGAGGTCACTACCAATAGGCACATTTTACACTTTTACTGGTTATCTCCTGAGGATCTTGAGTCTATTTCAACAATAAAAGCTGGATTATGCCACCAGTTCAGTACATGGGTTTACTTCTGTGCTTCAAATGTAATGGAAAAAGTAATAATGGCTCTGACAGCCTACCTATTCTGCATCAGGAGTAGTCTACAACAAGCTTATACTACAGAAAATATCACTGCTACATCTGCTGGTAGGAGCATAGCAGCAAATCCTTTCTGTGGCGGTACAATGTTTTGACTGACCTGGGTACAGCAGTTTCCCAGATGAAATCAGTAACATTGACAAAAGCGCTTTTGGTTCTGTTTATACTAGGGATAAAAATCTTTCAGCATCTTGAAAACATCTTTATCCATCATCATAGTATTGGCTCAGGTAGGACTCTTCTGTCTTCTCTTTGTTGCATACACTGGTGGCACACTGGGAAGAACACTGCCTGCACTAAAGCTGCTCAGTGTTGCTGAGAACTCAGTCATCACCACTTGAGTTCACTGGACAGGGTGACCAGAGCTTGAGAAGTAGAGGCATGGATGGCAGTGGGGAGGAAAGAGTTCTCCAGCAGCATGAAGGTTGTCAAAGGAAATTGTAAGCCTGTTTCTCAGAGGGGCAAGGGATCTAGCGATGAAAGACACAGAAAAAGCAGAGATACTCAGTAACTTTTTTGATTTTCACCTGTAAAATCTCCCTCAGATTTTCCAGGTCCATGAGCTTAGTGGCAGAGGCTGTGGGATAGATTCATTACTAAGCAGAGGAAAATCAAATCAGGGCGTATTAATCCCATGGAACTAGATGAGATGTACCCATGCAAGGCCCTATCTGCAGTGCTGCATCCAGGCCTGGGGCCCCCAGCACAAGAAAGATGTGGAGCTGCTGGAGAGGGTCCAGAGAAGAGCCACAAAGATGCTCAGAGGCTGGAGCACCTCTCCTATGACGAAAGGCTGAGGGAGCTGGGCTTGTTCAGCCTGGAGAAGAGAAGGCTCCTGGGAGATCTCACTGCGGCCTTCCAGTACCTGAAGGGAGCTCAATAAACAGGAGGGAGACCAACTTTTTACATGATCAAGCTTTAAAAGGGGCAGAAATGTGGAAGTGTATAGTATTTTACGATGAATCTCAGACCTTAGGAGAAGTGCTGTGTGCTGCACGCTTCCCATAATGTTGAGGGAAGTGTTTGTAGGAAAAGTGTCCATTAAGAAAAAGGCTGAACATTTATGAAATAAACTATAACTGCAGCTCAAATACCCAAGCTACACTGGAACAGAAAGAGAGATTTCTGTTTCTTTGCCTACATACAAAATATCTCCAAGACTTTGAAATCTCAGCTAGGATATCCATGGAGTAACGTATCTTTCTCTTGTGATCTCACTTCAGTGCAGTATTATCTTGTTCTGTGCTGCTTCATGCTGTCCACCCATCTAGTCCCTTAGCAACAACGCACAGTACTGCAGCGAGGGACAATTTACACAGCTGAGCGGAACAGGAGTCATCACGTTGGATACATTTCAAAAATGTGAGAACTGTGTGTTACATGTCCACGCACATGCCATGAAGCATACGGCTCATGAGCAGTCACAACAAGAGTGGTCATGAGGTCTGAGCAGAAGTCCTAGGGCAGAGACAGGCAAAAAAAGGAAATGCGTTTCTCGAGCCATATGTGTGCAGAAGTAGGTGTATGGTTTTCACTTCACTTTGAGCAAGCCTTACTCTGGGCTGCTGCAGAGACGGGATTCCAAGAAGGCAGGCATCTACTGACAGAAGTAGTAGGAAGCTGAGTTTGTCAGTGGTGGATCCAGCTTGCTGCTGCAGATCGCTGGCATGCACCAGTGGAAGCACCCTGACAGCACCGTGTACCAATGCAGAGCAGTACAGTAGCTAACACTACACATTTACCCCAATTTTCCAGAAGTTGTTTCCTTACCACTCCTAGCTATACACCTTTGGACCTTTTGGATATATGCATAGAGAAGAACGCCGTAACTTTCTCACTATATATCCTCTGCAAATGGAAGAAAATTGTGGCAGGAATACAGGGTGAAGGCAAGCTGGAACTGATAAGGTTCTGACACAACCACTACCTTAGATGAAAATCAGGCCTATTTATGGTAGTGCTGCTGCTCTGGCCTGGACAAAGGTAAGCATTTTTTTCCTGGCAAAATTTTTTGATCCTCCAATTGAGATCAAGCTAATAAATAAATAATGGAGATGGAAAGAAAAAAAGTGACAAGAAAGGGAAGAAATAAAGAAAACAATTAAGGAAAGAATTGAAAATCATAAAATTGAAATCATAAAAGGAGAAAAAAGAAAGTAAATCTTCACAATAACTGAGTCAGAAGATACAGAGGGGGATACTGAGAAGAGGGAGTAAAGGAGAAAGGAACAGAGTGGAATGTAACATTGCATTTGTTTAATTTAAAATTGCATTTAATTTGATCTCTGAAGTCTCACTTTAAAACTCAAATCTATTTAAATCTTAGTTGTGCTGTTGCTGTGTACATGCAAACCCACAGTCCTTGAATCCCAAATATAAATCTAGTGACATAAACTAATGCTTAATGTTAACCCATTCCAGACCTGCAGGAGCAAAAAGGACTTCATTAAGGCTGTGTAACTAGTGAAAGAAAGGCAGGAGATAGATTTTTCTTCCACTGAAAATATTCTTTCCAGTAGAAGCAAAAAAGCTGCATCTATAATATGAGCAAAATGTCTATCTGAAAGTGAACAGACAGCACAAGTAGGTTAGCTGTCCATCATTCTTCCTTGAGCATAAATCCATTCTACCATAAATTCTCCTAAGGCAACCAAAATCTGGCAGAAATTGACATGCATGCAAAAATCTTCAACAAAAATAACTGGTTAAATAATTGTCAGATTTAAAAGCATGATGGAGGAAAATGTATCTTTACAAAAACAGTCTGAATTCTGAAAATGTTTCTGAACAAGCTGAAGTAGAATTAGTGAACTGAAAGATGAGTGCAGAGGTAAGTAATAGACACTCCAAAACCCTTTTTTCCAGATTAAAATTGTCGAAGAAGTGTCTAGGACTTCATAAGAAAAGATCTGTTTTGTTTTGTCTTCATGTTTTTGTACTGTGATTTTTTTTTTTTTTTCAATTGTGATTGGGCAGATGAAGAAGTTTGATGGAAACTGTCCAGAAGCTAGTAATACAGGGAGAAGGACACACTCCATTAAACTAAAATCAAAGTACCAGTATGACTGGAGAGTTTCAAGCGTTTTGATTATCAGTATTTTGTCTTAGTATTACCTCAGATAAGACTCTTCTGTTTTTAATCTTTACTTGCTCACACATAACAAAAACTAACACTTCTTGTACATCTAAAGGGCTCCCTGTGCTGTTATACAGACAGCACAAAATGATGGGTCCTGATTGAGGAAACTTAAAATTTGGGTGGTGTTTCTGTGAGTTGTGTGTAAATTTAATTTTTAGCTAAAAGTGGCATGGTGTGATGGAATTCATTAGCTATTCAGGTAAGAGCAGATAACTGGGCAGCTATTTAGGTCAACCAAACATGAAGCAGCTCTGACCCTGGAACAATTGCTACGGTGCTTAGATCCCATTACATGAGCTCTGATTCATAGCTAGAAACGTGATTAGAAGGCTTCTGGATCACCGCTGGCTTGCTCTTGGGCGCAGGGGAAGTGGCCATGCAGTTATCTGTATTTGTCTGTGCAGATATGTCCTGCAGACATTTGTTTCAAGTTTCAAAAGTTCTTTGTTTTCTTTGGAAAGGAGGTTAGAGTAACCTTTAACTCCCCAGGGCCTGGAAAAATACTAGGTGTGTAGGAAACTATCAAGGCATGAAAAAAAGTTTGTCACTCTAAGCTGATCAAAAATTGATTAAGTCAAAGTAGAAAAAAAAGATAAACCTGTAAGGAAAACAAAAGCTTAGGATTGATTTCCTGCTGTCCAACACCTGCTGTCTATCTGAAAATGGGTGTAAGGTCCATGGTGCACAGTTGGCATTGGTCTGCACAGCTGTAGCTGACTTCATACATCGCAGGGCAGCATCTTTAGTGTGAGTCTGCAAGGTAATGGCTTGGTCCTGTTCCTTGCTCAACCAATGGTAACATTTCAAATGACTTCTCTAGTTTAGGATCCAGACACTGGAATGACATCTGGAAAAAAAACAGTCTGACTGCGTGAACCGAGGTTCCCAAAGTGATTCTACACCAGTCCCTAAGGAATCCCATTCCCTTAACACTACACTACAGCATGTTTTATCCCAGAACTGCTTGGACGTATGTTTCAAGTCATCTAACAAACGTTAGTTAAAAATCTTACTGCAAAAACATGCATTCTTCCCATGCATATTATTTTCTGGGCAATCGCACTGCTACAGAAAGAAAAGGAACGACTGAAAACATGATTTTGACATGGAGATAATCAGCACTCCAGGATTTATTATTCCTCACCAAAAATGAACTGAAAGGCAAAAATCTTGTGAACACGAACGGATAAGCATTCTGCATGTAGAATTCTCTTTGACAACCAGCTCATTCTATATGGAGAAAAAATGGCTAAGAAATCAGAGGCATAAAGCTGCTGGACAACATATACTTGGAAGGTGCATATGATTGGAAAGGAATAGAAAAAAAAAAACAGGTCCTGATTCTTACATTTGGATGATGGTCACCTGCTGCATTTGTCCTGGCTCACAGACCCTTTGATCACTGTACAGTTTATGTGTGCGTGTGCATGGGTTCTAACAAAACACCTTGTATACATGAGATGTCCTTAACCAGGGATGTGCTAAAATCCAACCGCCCTGCCAAGGCTGAGGTGAAGTACTGAGGCATCCATCCTGCTGGCTGACTTCTGAGGGTGAGCTCCTGAGAAATTACTCAGTGCTGTTGTGCATGCTGACTTTGTGTGATTGAGTTCTGTGTAATAGTCATTTTAGAGCTGGTTTGTGCAGTTAGAGCTGTTTGCACGTTACTAAAATAGCGCTGTGGTGATGTAGACCTCCCTGTAGGCACAGTGACTGAAGAAGAAACCACTTCAGGCTGACTGACATGAGTAAGCAGTGATGGGGCATTTTGTGAGGGGGCACAATGCACTGTGTGAGTGGGTAGAGACGTGTGCTTTTTTTCCCCTGAGAAAATCTATACAACTAGGTGTCGAAGTGACCTATACACAAGCTTGTTTCATACTCAAAACACAGTATTACTACAGGTTATTTTTAAACATGGTGCAATTTAACTTTCCAGAGCACCATTTGCTTAAATCTAAACCAAAGCCAGTCATAAAGATAGCTACTAAAGATGTTTGCTGTGAAAAACACTACGGATAGCTACTAAAGAAATGCACATCCTCCATAGTTCTCAGTTTAGAGAACTCAGTTACACCACATATACACATGCTACATGAGAAATAGAGATATACCACATTAAATGAAAAGCGGCAAGAAGGAGTTATTGAAAAGTCAGAACAACTCTTTCAGCAGTTTAATCCTATGAGTAGGTTCTACAAGACAAGTGAATTTATTGTTGTGCGCTGTGCAAAATGCAGAAATACTCAACAAATGTTTCTCTCCTTTCAGGAGGGAAGCAGGACCACACATTTCTCATGCAGTTATGATGGACTAATTTGCAGTCCATTAGTAATTATGGAGGATGTTAAACTACTTCTATTAGAAATAAACACTTTTTAAAATTAGCAAGCTAGATAGCTAGCACCCAAAATTCCCTTAAAGGGTTGGTTGAAGAAATGTCTGACATGTCAACACTGTTTTTTAATAAATCCTGGAAAAGACAGAAAACTCCAGAAAAGTAGAAATGAGCTGCCATGGATTCAGTATTAGAATGAAGGACATAAAGAAAGGCCTGAGCAATTAGACCATTGTGACACCAGGCCCAGACAGAATAATAGGAAATACGGTATGGAATTCAGTTAAAAGAGTCAGCGGATGGGAACAGAACTCATACTTTTCAATAAAGCTCTGTGTTCTTCAATGAGAAGGATTTTAGTGATGTTGCCTTTTCTTGCAATTCAGTGAGTAAATACGAAACCACTTGTGCTAAAGCGAGCAGCCCGTTTAAGGTGACACTCTTTCTAGTATAAAGGGGATCCTAAAATAGCTTGAAGTTGGCTGCAGCACACCATGGGTGCATCCTTTGAGGTGAAATTAATCACATCCCTGGCATCAGATGCTTTAAAAAATGTTGAGCAACAGAAGAGCATGGCAATAAAGTTATTCCAGGCTGCCTGAGAATCACATACAAGGGGAATCCACCTTTGTTTATGTTATCAGAAGACTGAAAAATGACTTGCTTAGAACAATGAAGGAACAGAACAACAAAATTGTAAATTGGTGGCAGCTAAACAGGGAGCAAACTACCATGGGGAAACGGGGAAATCTCTTGGCTGAAGAACGATAGGTTCTTAGAACACATGGTTTTACTGAAGAGAAGACAGAGTACAGCAGTGAACAAGAGCAAAGCGATGGCGTGTGACGTACTGATTAGACTGGATGACCTACTGATCCCTTGTCACCTTATCCTTGATGAGACAATGAGTTGATCAGTTTAACTACAGAGAAGATAAGGTTTTCGTGTAGAAACGTTCTCAGTACGAGAATGGAGGCATGCAGACTGGCAAATAAGGTTAGTTAAAGCAAGCTGCTAAAAGGTGACCTTTAACATGGGATTTGGTGCTTATTGCATATTAGTTAATATCAGTTGTGTTTTTTATCTGTAAATTTAACTGCTTTTTGCAGGTTTGCTTTCTGTTAAAGTTAGAGCACAAACTGGGTTTTAGATGAAACTTATAAAAGAAAAAAAAAAAAAAAAAAGATTACATTTTGTAGAATGCAGGTGTGAGATAAGCAACAATGAAAGGCAGGTAACTCCAACGCTGGTTTGTCTTAACTGAACAGTTATGAACAGTAACACCTTGACTATGTTCTGGAAATGTATGGTTAAAGAGGAACAGTTTTTTGTACCAATTCACTCTTCATGGATTGCAGCTCCTAATGTGTACCTATTTCAGAATTCACAGAGAAGTTTAGCAAATTTTAAAAACACTGATGATCTGGAATAGCAACAATAACAGTAACTGTTTCATATTTTACTTATCATGGCAAATTTACTACAAGAACTGGCACACCTGCTTTTTAAATGGATTTGCAAATGGTGGAAAATAAACCAATCAAACAAAACCATTATTTCAGAAGAACTGAAGACTTTTTCAATTAATCAATCTTATTCTAAAATATGCAGTTGAATGTTAATGAAAGAGTTCGTCAGAAAATAAACTTCTTCATAGCAAGTTACATTAGCCTCCAGTTTTCACATTTTTTTTTCTCAGCCCTCTGTTCACCCCTCAATATTTTGCTTAAGTAAGCTAACCTCTTGCTTCACTCTGGTCCCCTTCAGACCATGCTAGCCCTCCTTTGCAGCTACGCCATTTAGAGTTTCTTTTTATGTGGATGACCACAGCTGTGCCCAGCATTCCCAATGCTCAGAGGCTGCCAAACAGGGAACTATCACGGGTATGACAAAGCTCACTAGCTGGGGTGGATGTGGGATAGTGTGTAAATACCCTAAGCAAGAGAAGTTCTTCTTCAAAGAGCTGGCAATAAATAATAGAGCTGAGATGGATAAGAGGCGTGATGTCATATGGAAGATCTTAATTCACTAGGGTGAGGTAAGGAGCTGAGGGCTAATATTCAAAAATACTTCAGGGTATCAAGTAGATTTGTTTAGGAGTTTCAAACATGCTGATTAGGCACTTAAATCTGTTGATTGCTCTAGAAGCTGGGTTTCTTATCTGCCAATTGCATATTCACAGCTTCTGGCTAGCAGTGACCCAGGAAGCTCTGAGGTAGCAGTATGAGGAGGTGAGTTCCTCATAGTTCCTATGATTTTTACCAGCTGCCTTCTCACTCTGGTTTGGGGACAGCAGAACACAACAGCTACACATTACAAAATAGAGATAAGTGTAATGCCAACTGAACTGACTCCTTAAAACACAAGCTCCTCTGGCAGGGAAACTCTCCTGAAAGTCACCATGACCTACTGTGATGGTGCAAACAGGTGGCACAGAGCTGGGTTCCAGGCTGGTTAGTTTTATTTCTCAGGCACGAACACAACCTGATTATCTAGAGGGAGATATCAGTACTCCCTCTTATGATGGGGCCAGCATCTATCAGCTCTAGCAAAGTTAGTTTTAAAAACCTGTACAAACCATCACTAGCTCTCCAGGGTCAAGGATACTGTTCCTGAATTTTCAGGAAAAATTTCTGTGATATCTATAATTTCCAGACTTACATTCAGTTGGATACACGTTTGAAGTAGCTAAAATAGCTTCAAAGTTGGGGGGAGGAAACTCCATCTTACTAATACAGTGCTAACAATGCTAAAATGAGTGAGCTGCCAACTAATGCAACATTTACAAAAGTCTTTGTGGGTTTTATCCAAGCTGCTTCCTCATCCAGCTAGTGGAAATGCTGTAACCTCCCATTCAAATAGGCACCTCTAACCCTTACTAATTCCTACATTTTTCTCATTCCTCTGCTGCAATGTTAGTGTTCTTAGTAAAGTGTGGGTACCCAGCTCGAGGACCAGCTGCTACCGTTTGTGAGCCAATTCATAGGACTGTGCATATTTTTGAAACACTGAGGCTGCTGTTTCTGTAGAAAGTAAATGCGTTACCCTGATAATGAACGGCCAGCTGGCTGACTGGGTTTTGCATATGTACAGTCAACATCTATTGTTCTTCATTTGCACCGTCCTGAGAGATTCACCACTGATTAGTGCCCTGACAGAACACTTGCCATATCTCAATTCAGAATTCTCACGAACCCTTAGACTCTTCATTCTCACTGGATCTTAAAAAAAAAAAAAACAATAGTAAAGGATGTACTACTGTCTGACCTAAATAAAGTTATCAGAGATACAGTATACAGGATTTAAATAAAAGCTTATAAAGCAAGACAAATTTTAAAAACAGTAAGTTTTTATGTTACTACAGATAAGCACATAAGCCAAAATAAATGTGGCGAGCTGTGGATGAAATGCTCTAGCATTTGTTTAAGCTGAGTTTTAATGTCTTAAAAACACATTTAAGTTGTAGTATGTTTTCTGGAGTGAATATCTATGTTATATAAAGGCCAATGAAGTGCCTCCTTCCCCCTTCCGTTTATAGCGTCTTTGGGTTTAGACGCTATAAACACTAGATTGCGTTGTCATCCATCTAGACACGAAAATCCACTTCTGATACTTTTCACTCAGTGTTTTCTCTATCTGCAGAAGTCAACAAAAGAAATAAGAAAGTATAAAAAGAAGTCAATGAAATTTTATCAAGCATGAAATGGCGTTTTAACAAAACAGGGATTTGCTGAAGTAATGTTTCAGTAAGGAAGGAAATACCATTGACTTTATTACAGCTGCCTAATGTTTTCCACGAACTGCAGAAAATAATTCATTGTATCTTAGTGACCTACAATAACAGCTGACTGCTTGCACTTGATGGAAATGTGATTTGTGCCTACTAAAAATTAACTGTTTATCTTCTCCATGTTCTTCTCTCTGGAGACACATTAGCTTCCTTCGCATTCTGTTTTGAACTGTTCCTGAGATGTGAACTCCAGTAAACACAAACATCAATCGCTATGCAGTGCTCTACCCTGAAGGAAAGGAAAACATGGGCAGACTGCACGCTGGCTCTGAAATACTGCGCTTAGATGAGGCCCCTTCTTTCTATGTCAGTTTTACTCAAAATTTCAGCAAGGTAATAAATAGAAAGGAAGATTTCAGACTGTTGTATGCGGGCACACACATGCATACACACACATGCTCAGCAAAAAGTTCCAGAGTGAGAAAGAGAGAGAGAGGATGCTGAAGCAGTGAAGGCTTGGGGCTGGACTGGATAAAAGGAACAGTAACAATTTGTCTAGGTAGTATGGAGAAAAATGTGTGGGGCTGAGGCAGGAAGAATGAGAACAAAATCTTTGTCTATTGAGACTTGTCAGAAGATTTACTCCCATCGTTGCGGCTGCCTCTGAGAAACAGGAGACGGATGCAAGCTGTCCTGCTGCAAATGACTTTGCTGGAAGTCCGACAGATTTCATGTTCCCTATGCAATATCATCCCTTCATTACACAATTTATAGGATGTGCTTTGCCCTGGCTCACTAACAGCATCTAGATATTGTGCACACATCCATGAAGGTATGTATATTTACACAGCACCGATCCACATCCAGTAAAACTGTGTATGTAGGTACATCGTGTCTGCAGTACCTACGGACACACGCATCTACATTGTACACACACACAGCCGCTAACGGATAGCAGCGCAGTTTGGCAGGGAAGGCCAGGGACCTCATGCACATTTTGCTTCAACAGAAGGTGACCTGGGATCCTTCACATCCATTCAGAATAAACAAGAGCAAATGTTTCACCTTCAAACTCGGCCAGCAGTGTGTGCCCCTATAAGTTTTATGAAAAATAGACAGGCACCTACTTTGATTTTAGCTGCATGCAGAACATAAAGAGGACTCTTTTTTTCATACCCGAAAAACAGCTGTATACATTTGAAGTGTGCTGTCTGATTTTTCTAGTCTCACTAATACAAGTTAACATAACTGTCATGAATTCAGGATTACTTCCACTGAGTTAATGCAACCACACAGAGGTAAAACTAGTGCAAGGAGACTCTAATCTCCATTCTACTATTCCCCACTGTTGTTTTTCTTTTCATTATTATTATTACCATTATTATTATTGTTATTATTGTTATTTCAAATGTGTGAATGGAAGGACTACTTCATTACCCGAACATGTGAATGGAAAGTCTACTTCATGTTACTGAAATGAAACAAAACTGTAAGCCACAAAATGTTAAAAGATTACTGAAACTGAAGAATAGCCATTTTAAACTGCTTGAGCCACGGTGCTGTTAAAACTGCTTTAGAAGTCTAGACCTCCACTTTATATTATAGTCAGAAAACAACACAGTGAGCACTGAAATTGCTCTGCAGCAAAGAAGCTGGGTTCTCACTCACTCAAGGCATCAGAAGCTGGGTTCTCACTCACTCAAGGCATGATGCCCTGGGTGTCAAGGTACCGCTTGCTGAAACATGAAAACCAGTTGTCTTTATGCACATCAAGACGAAGTCAGACTCAACAAATGGCTGAACGATCAAAGCGAGAGGGAACCTGTAGCTGTCAAACCACAACAAGCTTATACAATGAGAAGTTTGACTCTTCTGGCACTGGGATGGCATTAACAAAGTTCCTTAAGACTGTTACGCATTTTGTTGGGCTTTTTGTTTATTTCGTCCTTGCTTTCTGTCATTTCTGAGGAAAATGATTGGCATGGGCTGCAAGCAGACAACGCCTGCAAGAGTTTCTTTATATCGAATTCAGTTTTACCCTGTGAAAAGAAGCTTATATTCACATAGACCAACATTTTTCCTTCTCAGGCATTTAAAAGAATGAAAAGAAAATACGCAACATAAATCTTGATAATCAGGTTGAGAACAATGGCTGTGTATTTATAGCAAAGACGAAATTCTGTAGCAGAGGAACAATGCTCATTGAGAGCTGTCACAACAGGCCCTTCAGGTGGATGCATCCCATGGCTAGCTTATGTGGTTCTTACAAACTGAGGGTGGATATAGAATCATAGAATCATAGAATCATAGAATCATAGAATCATAGAATCATAGAATCATAGAATGGCTTGGGTTGGAAGGGACCTCAGAGATCATCTAGTTCCAACCCCCCTGCCGTGGACAGGGCTGCCAGCCACTAGCTCACTAGATCAAACTGCCCAGGAACCCATCCAGCCTGGCCTTGAACACAGCCAGGGATGGGGCAGCCACAGCTTCTCTGGGCAGCCTGTTCCAGCGCCTCACCACTCTCTCAGGGAAGATATGTCTGGCTGACAGATCTTTTCATGCTTAACTTCAAAGAAAATGTCTATATGATGCAAAAAAAGTCTGAACCATTTTATAAAATACACTGCAAAACTTTATAGCTCAGTGGGTATTCCAATAGCATGCTTCAGATACTCATTGCATAACTGACATTGCTCACTGATGCTATTATTGATTTCACTGGATATACTCCTTGGAATGAAAGAAGCAAAATATAGGTAATAAATGGCTTTTACTACATTTACATTGCTTTCTACATTTTACCTTTGCTTCCAATATCCTTTCTCCCTAAACTAAACCACCTTGAAATTTTCAGCCCCCCTTTGCACTGAATTTTTTCTCTGCCCTAGTAAGAATTAGTCAGAGAATAATAGTAAAATTGTATTTGCCATATTGTTTTTGACCTTGTGTGACCTTAGCAGTCCAGTTAGAGAGGTATAACTGTTCCTATGGGGCATCAAAATGTTTATAGTATTGTTCTCCATGCTTCTCTGAGGGTGACTTAATTTATTGCTTGGGCTGCTTGCTTTTTAGTGTTAGAAATTGAGCAGATTTTTTTTGAGTTAATAATAATACATAGGTTTTCACAGTTTTCTTGTTTGTTTGTTTGTTTATCGTTGTTGTTTCTCCAGCTTACATATCAGAATAGGAACTCTCTGAGAAAAAGATTTCAGAAGATCCTAGCCAAATATTACTGTACTGTTGAATTTCATATTTTAGTATTATTTTAAAAATGCCATACTGAAAAAGTACACTGAAATATCTGCACGATGATTAGGAATGGTCAAACATTGCGACATCAGGAGATGATGAATTCAAGTTTCTGTATTTGGGAATAAATGGACAGAGAAAGTTCATTGCACTTAGTCTCTCTCCTTTTTTTTTTTTTTTTTTTTAATTTTATTTCTTATTTGGAGCCTGCTCTGATTCAGAATGAAACCAACAATGCCTAATGAAAGTGAATGAAACAATGACCAATACAAACCTCCAGATGGCCAGCCTCATATCCATCTACATCTAAGGACACACAAGGGCCCTGATGCACAGTGGAATGCTGAAGGAGTGATGAACTGCTGGGAGACAGGCTAAGGATCCACAAATTGATTCACACAGTGCTTCAGCTAAACTCTGGTGTCTCCATGAGCAGTTCAAGTTGGATGACTCAGTTAATCCTAGTCAAAACAGTGACCTTCCTTCAACGTGCAGTGAAATTGATGAATACTGTTCACTCTCACACAGCTGCAGGGGTGCTACCGGAGTTTAGAGTCAGGGCATATGGAGGCATTGTGGTCCTGATTCTTGTGTAAATCACTTGCCTCTGTTTCTGATCATCATGAGGTGTAATTCTGCTTCCAGCGGCACCAATACAGAACTGAATCAAATACTGTCACAGGATGCAGCCTTATCAGCGCACAGGCCAACAGGAATTTGTTCCACAAGATTTTGTTATATGTTTGCAAAGTATTATTTAAAGAAGATGAAAACTTCCTTTTTTTTTTTTTTTTTTTCATTCGTGAGTGTATACACTGTGCAAAAGTGCATGTAATACAATACACTATCAATATAATTGTTCTTAAATACAGTTCAGAAAATGAGGTGGTTAACAAAGTGTGTATTTTTTTCAGATTACAGCCATTCTTCAATACAAACTGGGAAGCTGAGAGACTGCCCTTCAACAAATTTACCCATGAGTACACCAAAGCAAGTACAAGCAAGAGATGTAAAATCAGTCCCTGTAGTGTTCTGGACACTTAAGAGGAATTCAATCAATTGCTGCAATGCAATCTCAACTTCCTGTGTTTTTCAGATTCTGATACAACAATATTTTCTTATCATAGCTTCTTAACAGTTTCTAGATATGTTTCTCTAGCAGAATGAGATGCATGTAACTGCAGCTGTGTCAATTACTGCTACTGTATGTGGGTGTGTAGCAAAACACACCTAGTGTTCTGTGTAGTATGTCTGTAGTGAGGTGCCAGTCAGATACAGAAATCTAGAGGGTACTGGAGCAGAGAAACCACAGTGGAACACTCCATTGGAAGAGACTGGAAGAGCTAAGATTGAAAGCCCTACAAAATATAAAACAATTACTAATAAAAAGCTACTCAGTAAATACCATGGTAATAAGCTATATTTTTGCATGCAAAACTAATTGATCATTCATGGAAATGCACTCTTCTCTTGTACTTGTTAAATATACCCAGACACTGAGACAGCTTGCTTGCCAGGTGTCTTCTTCTTTTCCTTCCTTCCTTCCTTCCTTCCTTCCTTTCCTCGTTCCTTCCTTCCNCCATTCAGAGCAGCCTGCATGGATACCAAGCTGTGTGCCTTAGCCTACCCAGGACTTGTCTCATCCTTGGCTAAAGAGACCATGCTGGCTCCTACCTCCCCCGGACCTTCCTTCCTTCCTTCCTTCCTTCCTTCCTTCTCCTGTGGAACAGTAGATATATATCCATGCCTAGATCACCACGCTAACTGCTGAGTGATGCAAGCACTTTTAAGTGCAGTATCTGGTGCTGAGCTGACAGTGCACTCTTCAGGCCTTAGCTAAAACGAATTTCCAATATATAACTGAGAGAGAAGCTGGAGTCTCTCACAGCTTTACCTCTCTCAGGGGTCCAGTAGACTGTGGCTTCCATGTCTGACCTCAAGAAAAACCTTTCAGCGGCAGCTGTCAGGTTACCAAGGATGTTCTGCCACTTCAGACCCCTGTCAATCCATGCACTAGGCTCTCCACAGAATGAATACAGGCAAGAAGACATCTCTTTCACATGCTAAAAGGGCTCAGTGTATATATCTCACTAGGAGCTGATGCAAGCAGTTCCTGGAATGGTGAGACAGCTCATCTGTAATTTGCTTCTGCTTCAGTCCCACAGCTGCAACAGCAGCAAGCACTGGAGCCAGATGAGTCCAAAGAGACTTTGCTAAAGGCTGGCCAGGAAGCCAAGCCACAGGCAGAGACACTGGTACATAAAATACATTCCAGTGGTTGGCATCTGAGCCCTGCAGCTGCCAAGCACACCCAGTGTGTGGCCAGGGGTGTTGGCTTCAATACCAGAACATTTTGAGGAGGAGGCCAACAACCAGTAACCAGAGCAGACAGTGCCAAGTTACTACAGAAATTACATTCAAGTGCCAATTTGCTTGCTATTTCAAAAGACAAAATTTTATCTCGTAAGCATTGTTTTGAACATACCCACATGACAGTTAACAGAAATATGCTGATATTTGCTGGTGAGGGGAGGGATAAAACACGTACATAAGTGAAATGATGTTCCTTAGGGCACTGGTTAACAAAACAAAGCCATATCCATTATACTTTTCATTAATTAATGCACGAGTTTCCTTAGAGACCACAGCTCTGTTGGGGGACACAAGTCTGCTGTATTTCTTTCCAAGAGACAGCATAGGGAGAGTTTTATAAAACAAAGGTAGAGGTAAAATGAAAGATATGCAACAAGGCTGAGTGAGTTTCAGCTCCAAAGGCAGGCTTTGTACACTACTAATATGCGAGAAGGTCAGAGCATCATGTATAAAGAAAAAGGTTGTACTAAATCTTTAGCACACAACAAAATTGAGCACATGGTTTAGAGTATATCTAAAAAGATGCATGCTACATAGTCACAAACCGTATCAGACTGTGTATCCATCTCTCTTCATTGGAAATTACGTCACAAGAGGTGATTGCACTTCATTTGTTAGGAGCAGGTAGAGTGAGTGTATGTGTAGAATCTTTGTTTCCATTCTGGGGGAGTTACCTTTTAAAAACATAAGGCCTGAGGTACTGAAAATGCTGGAGTTGTGGTATGAAAAGAATACAGGCTGATTTACCAGTTGGATCACATGTAAATCAGCCAAAAGGATTATTGTTTTAAACGCAGCATTAATTTCCTTTGAACAGAGCTTGAGCACACTGCTCCTGCACAGTTCTGCAGTCTGTTTCCCCAAGTCCAGCAGCAGTGCTGGAGTTACGCTATAGCAACATCCTACCTCAGTGCTTCTCACAGACCTCCCACCAAAACTCCTCACTTCGCAGCATCTGCAGATTCAGTTAAGAATCCAAACGTCAGTCAATGGTTTTCTCTGGCTCAGTAATCATTCACAATGATGATTTTGTTATTGAAACTTCAGCACCAGTTCTGTTGAAGATTTACAGGCCAGAATGGAATTCAGCTCTTTGGCCATTAATTATCTTAGCTCTATAGTGCTAAAAAACACAGGGAAACTAGCAAAGCCACCAAATTAAGGAGATATAACTTTGTAAGCTCTTTAAAGAGCTTACAGATAAAGAGCTTAAAGATATAGCCTTATAAGCTCATAAAAATGAGAAAGACAACATAGACATAGCGATTCGAAATACAAAGAAATCCTGTTTACATCATTTATGAACTTGACTAGATAAAAACAGAACAAGAAACCTTGTATTAGACAAGAAACCTGCCAACACCTGTCTACAATCCACTCATAATTTTCTTCTGAGATCTTTGTTTTTAAATGTCTGTCTCCTTCAAAACTATAAATTAGTGGTGAACCCCTCAGCAGTTGAAATTGCAAGATGTAATAGTCATCATAGCTAACAGGAATGTTTTCTCAACTCAGTTAAAGACTGCAAAGTGAGAAGTAACTACATCAAATCTTAGTTTAACTCAATAAAAATTTTGCCTCTGAACATGGCTGTTGCATATGAAATGTTATTTTTAATTCCTTTGTTATAAACAAGAATTTACTCACCAAATTACCATGTTCATGTCAATGTCAAAAATATCATGTGTTTTTCACAGGAAAGCCCGTGAATTCCAATGGTAATAAGATCTTCTCCTCTCTCCTCTCCTCTCCTCTCCTCT
>VXAV01005230.1:478384-512820 GCA_013399715.1 Alectura lathami
GGAATTTTCTGTAATAGTGTCCAATTTTACTTTATCCTCTCAATTCCTCTGGCAGAATTATATTAATTCCTCTCAAATATTTACTTTGTTATGGAATTACACCCAGCTACAGTCATTGCACTAGTGGTGATATTCCACTCCACATACCTTTTCTTACTGGTAGTGGATTGTTCTTGAGACAAAATAGCTTAACAGAATTTCTTCCAGTGAAGAAACTTATCTTAGCCACCCTAGAAACATGCTTTCAGAAATCAATTATATGTTTCCTGAACAATAAACTTTAAAAAGAAGCAGTAGTAAAGGTTTCTTACAGTTGGTGCTGGAGTACTGTTGTCTTCCTAGGTTTGGGCTCCTGATTTAACTAATGGACTGTGAGGGCAGAGAGAAAAGGGGGGAGGAGGCTGGGGAAACCTGCAGTTGCCTTTGCTCTTAAGAGACCCTCCCCTTTGCTCACAGGAAAAGATGGAATACTAGTTTCTAGTTCTTTAAAACAACACTGTGGTAAGCATATATTACTGAAAATTGGGGGTGGGGAGGAAAATAGACTCAGTTTTCATGCCAAAACTGAACTTGCTGTCGTCATACACACCAGTAACTCCGCCCAGAGCATCTGAAAGCCGAGAAAGGAAACTGAAACCAAAGTACTTCTCAGACTCAGAGAGTCTATTCAGCCCAGCAGTGTAAAAGTATGATTTTAAGATCCACCAGACATACGCTTTGTAACGGAGGCACAATTTACTCCTAACATAGAAGCAAACATGTTTATGTCCTTTAAAACAGTTACACCATGTTTTGGAGTTTAGAATCCCCTCTAATGAGAGAAAGCTGTAGAAGGGGTACCTTCATTTCCCAGTTTTGATGCAGTGTTTCTAGATTTCACATTGCTGTCCAGTTAGCGATTCTGGCTCACTGAAAAATTTTAAAGACACTCTTTTCCAACACAGTGTCACCTGCCGTGTATTTCTGCAGAATAATTTCTTTGTGGATATGTTTCTTGGGATTAGTTCACTGTAATCTAACAGTCAGCTTTCATGTGCAAAAATTTAACAGAAGATTTGGAAGACTTTATTTTAATCTATTTTAGATCATTTCATGTACAAAATTAATACCTTGGAAACAAGAAATGGTATCAGACTAAGCCATCAGATCCTCATAAAATATTCCAGTACACATGTACTTACTGTAACTGTTACGATCTGCAGTTTTCTTCCTGTAGTTGTCCAGTAAGTCTATTTTGTTCAAGCAGGAAACACAACAGCTAAAATTCAGCTGAATTACTCTTCTAAACTGTTAAAAAAAACAACAAACAAAACCTTAAAATTAGTTTATAAACTTCTAACAGAAGTCAGAGATCAGAAATAGTAGGAAGGAAAGAGCATTGACAGACATATGATCAGCTTTTTTTTCCAGTTGCAAACGCATCTCTGGAGGAGAGAGAGAACGGTGCCTGCTGCAGAGTATTTATTATTCCTTACCTTTTCTTTGCATGCTTCTAATTTCCTCTTCCATAGCTGCATCTAAGATGCTGCAGACTGGGCAAGTCACAGGCTGGTGTTGCAGAGAAGAAGGAAATAGTTGCAGGGTGCTTGGGACGTTCTACTTCCCTCCTCCCCTTTTGCTTTCTCTTTTGCAGAGCAGGGTTGCTTCTTCTCTGCTTCTTCCTATTTGGAAAACCACTGTGGTTCCCTGAGGAAATTCATTAAGGAATTCTGATCTAGGATGCAGTTATTAAAACACTTATACAGTACTGTCTTGAGCTACTATCCAGAAACCTGTGAAATTACAAAACACTGTCTGAGAAAGTAATTGATAATAAAAAAATAGTGAATAGATTCATAGTCTTAAACCAGCAGAAAACAGAATGAGGGGGAAAAAAGGGAAATAATACAGGAGATGCTTCTGGGAAATGTGAACATTCTACATTATAGGCACTTCTGAAGAACCAAGCCTAGTGACTTGCTGCTTGTCTTGGTTGCTTGATTTCCTATACTGTAAATATGTTAGCTTATTCCCAGTCTCCTTTTTTCGGAGCAAGCAGCTAGTTCAATTAAAGTATAGCCTGGGCATAGTTCTGCGGGTATTTGACTCTTAGGCAGTGTGCCTGCATTGCACTTCACTGTCCCCCAGTGCTCACTGAACAACTTGAAGCAGTAACACCCTGCTGCTGGTTGCTGCTCCTCCCATTTCACAGTTCTGATGTCAGCCTTGTCATACCCTGCTTCTCTGACCATTGCCGTGGCCATGCATTTTCATCCTTTTTCCTTGACAAGCATCTGAGGAAGATAATGACAAGCATTTAAACAATTTGCTTAGAAAGGTGGCAGCAAGAGTGCTTGCACTATTAGATTTACATTCTGTTCAATCTCATGGACAAAGAGGCTGAAAATCCTTGTACCAGGTGTAAGTGGCAGGGTGTTGATGGCAGGAGGGGGGCTGTGAGGGGAGGCCTGGGGCTGCCTCATGCTGGGCACAGCCAGCTCCAGCCAATTCCAGCCGACCCTAATGGCCCCAGCGCAGGGCTCAGCTAAGCCCCTCTGCCTCGCTGGTGGTGCCTCTGGGACAATGTAGTTCAGAAACAGCGAAACGCTGCATGGCAGTGTCAGGAGTGAGGAAAGAAGAATGTGAGAAAGAGCCCTGCACACACCAAAGTCAAAGGAGAACGAGAGGGAGGAGGGGTTCCATGCGCCAGAGCAGAGCTTCCCCTACAGCCTGTGGAGAAGGCCATGACAGAGCAGGGGTTCACCTCCCTGCAGCGCGTGGACAGGGCCGCAGTGGCACAGACATCCACACAGCAGCCTGGAGGACTGCAGTGGAGGACCCCACAGAGGAGCAGGCAGAAGTGCCTTGAAGAAATTGTGGCCTGGGGAGGAACCATGCTGGAGCAGGGTGTCCTGACAGGAGCTGCAGCCTGTGGAGGATCTGTGCTGGAGCAGGTTTATTCTGAAGGACTGCAGCACATGGAGGGGACCTGCGCTGGAGCGGTTCAGGAAGGACTGCAGCTGGTGGGAGAGACCTGCACTGGATGGGGAGGGGTTGCTAT
Organism: Alectura lathami; assembly: GCA_013399715.1. Taxonomy (NCBI): domain Eukaryota; kingdom Metazoa; phylum Chordata; class Aves; order Galliformes; family Megapodiidae; genus Alectura; species Alectura lathami. The sequence goes on from VXAV01005230.1 coordinate 481,425, forward strand.
GCACTGACCACGGCCCCCATTCCCTTGGGCCACTTCAGGCTGGGAGGGGGAGATGTGGAGCTGGGAATGGAGTGAGGCTGAGCTTGGGAAGAGAGGGTAGGGTCGGGGAAAGGTGTTCTTGTTGATGACCTTTTTTCTCACCATCCAACTCCATTTTGATTGGAAATAAATTACTTTTTCCCCAATTGAGTTTGTTTTGCCTGTGATAGTAATTAGTGGATAACCTCCCTGTCTTTACATTGCCTTAGGATCTTTTTCAACTTATTTTCTTTCCTGTTAAGAATTTTGTCTTAATTTTTTTTTTCCCATACCAATTACAACACAGTGATCAACAGAATTAGTTTATCAGTTCTTGAGAGCCCTGCAACTACTGATATGCAAACATATAGCATACTACTTGTGCCTAACATGTTACTATTTTTTTGCAAAGAAACATACTTCTCCCAGGAAACCATTTTCGAGAAGATCTTAAATCTCTTTTCAGTGTGCTTCTCTGGCATGACTGCTTGCTTTCACAGTCCTGTCGTGACTCCATCTCTTATCATCACCCATCCCTATGTCCCAATGCAACATGGATTCTATCAAAAAATTACAAAATGCTGTAAAAAAAAAAAACAAAAAAAAAAAACATGAACCCACTGTCACTGAACTTGCTTCTCTGGCTTGGATTTGCATTTGGCATTCCTTATTATCAGTTCCTTAAAAGAGAAGCCAAAGGAAGACTTTCTGCATGCCGCCCCAGGCCCACAGTAAGATACGTTCCTTGGCTTTTTCATGCATTCTCAGTTGCTGAACAGGAAAAGTTTAGTGACCTGCAGATGTTCCTTTTCCCTCACAAGTCTTGTGAGCACTGTAACACCAAGCACACAGCCAGCAGGACCTGCTAATCTTTGAGGAGATCTTTTTTCTAAAGAACTTTTCATATGTACTAGAAGATTTACTGTTATTGGTATCTTCTCCCACCAAGATAAAACATTTTTTAGCCTTCCCTGTTTGATCAAATTTTCTAAACCAAAAGATTTAGAATTCTCATTTATGTTGTTTCTCAAAGCATTACCTCATTTGGCTGTATCTTTCAGACACACTTGAAAGGAATTTCAAATGGAATCTAGTTTTCTAACTGTCCTAGCTTGCTGTTTAGAATAGCAACCTGGAACAACTGAATTGTACTATTGGATACTTGTATATACATGTGGATGGGACTAAGCATAACAAGCTTAAAGGTCTTGGAAAGTGCTTGAAAAACAGATTTAGAATTGAATATGGCTTGAAAAATATTGAAAGCAATGTGAAATTAAAGAGGAAATTGTAGCTCTAAGGAAAATACGAGTGATTCCCAACACAGTTTTGTTGTTTTCTCAGGTAAGCTTTTGTTTTGCCTTTGCAAAAAAAAAAAAAAAAACCTACTAAGAATGAAAAAAAGGTTGTATAGAGAGTAATTTTTAGAATAGCAGGAAATGTAAAAAAAGGATCATGATGAAAATCTGTCTTGACATTAGAAAATACATTTCTAAATAAGAATGTGCTTTTGTTGTTGGTCAGGGTGCACTGTTGCATGTGGTGCGCTAGGTCAGTCTCATAGAATCATAGATTCATAGAACCATTAGGGTTGGAAAAGACCTTGAAGATCATCTAGTCCAACTGTCAACTCAACATCACTATTCAAACTAAACCAAGTCCCTAAGTGCCACATCTACACGTTTCTTGAACACCTCCAGGGAAGGAGACTCCACTACCTCCCATGGCAGCCTGTTCCAATGCCTCACCACTCTTTCTGAGAGGAAATTTTTCCTAATATCTAATCTGAACCTCCCCTGGCACAGCTTGAGGCCATTACTCCTTGTCTTATCACCAATCACCTGGGAGAAGAGGCCGACCCCCACCTCACTACAGCCTCCTTTCAGGTAGCTGCAGAGAGCAATAAGGTCTCCCTTGAGCCTCCTCTTCTCCAGACTGAACAGCCCCAGTTCCCTCAGCCGCTCCCCATCAGCCTTGTGCTCCAGGCCCTTCACCAGCTTTGCTGCCCTTCTTTGGACACGCTCCAGGGCCTCGATGTCCTTCTTGTAGTGAGGGGTCCAAAACACAGCACTCGAGGTGCGGCCTCACCAGTGCTGAGTACAGGGGGACGATCACCTCCCAAGTCCTGCTGGATGCATTATTTCTGATACAAGTCAGGATGCCATTGGCCTCCTTGGCCACCTGGGCACAAAGAATGCCTGCCCTACTACCTCTTTTTTAAAATCCATCTGAGTCATCAGATGCACTGTTAGCAACAGCTTTGCCCTTTGCCCTGGAACACAGCTCATCGCCTGAAGAGATGGATGTGTATTATCTTTTAAGGTGGAGCAGGATTTCCATCAACACGCTGGTGTTTGCATTGCATGTGTAACTGAACTGTGATGTAAACTTTGTCTTGAATGGGATCCTTAGATGCTTAATCTTTTGTTTGTCTTCTAGGCTCCTTGTCTATTGTTTATATACCACAGATTCTAATGAAGAAATGATCCTTTGTTTTTTTTTTTTCCCCAGTTCTCATGTAACAAGCACAGCAAAACTGCCCCTTCCCATCCCAAGGGTGCATCAACTGTGTCATTTTTGATATGATCCCCCTTGTGTCTATCTGCAAAGTGTTCAGAAGCCTTTGCAGCAGTTCTGTTCTCACTAGAAAAGCCTTGCAGGCCCACAGAAGAGCAGCGAGGGAGCAGAGCTCCTACTCTGTAGTAGCTGGGCTCCTTGCGTACACTCTGGAGCCTTTTGCAGAACAACTTGTGGAACAAACATTCCGGCATAGTCTGTCATGGACTTTTAAAATTGTCAGCCTACAATGAAGATTGTACTCTGCACTTTGATGGTTCTAACTGATGTGTATGAACAACATTCTGCATTTTTTTTTCATGTATGAATGGAGAATATACTCAAAAAGTACAGCATGACTTACCATTTAAGGGCATTCCAATACAGTGGCATTATAAAAAAATTTTGGTTTGCTGCAAAAATATTCTCAACACAGCCATTTAATTACCCAGGATGCAGCTGTTATAAATTGGGAAGCCTCCTGTAGGAGGCAGGAGAGAGGAATCAGTCCCCAGTTACACACCCTATTACCTCAAATGCAGAAGTCACCTGGGACGTGCTCAATTCTCATTTCTGTCAGAAAAAAAAAAAAATAAAAAAAAAAGTTAGTGTTTACTGGTGTTACCACCCTTTGCTTTCTCCTGCTCTGTATCCCAAGCAGAGTTAGCCAGACCATTCTGCTGCCATCTCCTGTGGGGAACCATTGCCATCTAGCTCCCAGAAAGCTGTATGATCCAGATGGATCTATAGCAGTGTGGTGACAGATTTCCAAAGGAATTATGCTAACGCTGATGAAAGGTCGTAGAAAATATGATAGCCTTTTACTGGAGTGAAGCAAAATGAAAAAGAAAAAGCTACTACTGAAAGTAAATTTTTAAAAAAACTTTTAACGCACTGTTACAAAGCAATGACCTCTTTCCTATTAAGGGTTCAGTTGATAGCTGCTAGCCTTGCTATGGGTAGAGCATGGAAGCACATACACAGCACTTGTATTTTGTCTTCATACCTAGCATAGCTGGACAAATGTGTCCTGTGTTTTTTCAGTGGGTGTTTAATGGTAGAATACAGCCTATTAACAGTAACACAAAATCACTGTGGTTACTGCTTAGTGCCATTCCTGCTGAGAACTACCTTTGCTCCTCACTGTCTTCCTCCCTGTGCTCACAGTCACAGCACAGCTGAGGCTGGAAGGCACCTCAGGAGACCTCTAGTCCAACCTCTGCTGAGAGCCTCCAAGAGCAGAGATTGAGTTCAGCTGAGCTTAAAATATCTCCAAAGATGGAGAAGCATGGATGGAATTTAAAATACCTCCACAGCCTCTCTGGGCAGCTGCTTCCAGTGCGTGTCCACCTTGTCCTGTCACTGGGCACCGCTGCAGAGAGGCTGGCTCTCTCGTCTCCATCTGCTGATAAACACTGGCAAGATCCCCTCAAGCTTTCTCTTCTCCAGGTTGGACAGTCTCAGCTCTCTCAGTCTCTCCTCATCAGATGCCTCTCCATCTTTATGCCCCTTTGATGAACTGACTCCAGGATGTCCATGTCTGTCTTGTACTGGGGAGCCCAGAACTGGACGCAGCACACCCGGTGTGACTCACCAGTGCTGAGCAGAGGGGAGGTGTCACCTCCCTTGACCTGTCGGCAACACACTTCCAAAGCAGCCCAGGATACCGTTAGCCTTCTTGATCTCTGTGTAGCCTAAATTGCCTTGTGGAACACTAGTCTGTTGCCCTGTAAGAGAGGGTTAATGCTTCAAAGACAAATCAGAGTGTCAGATCTGAGCATTCTTACATGAATGGTGGTGAAAGCCTAAAGTACAATTCTTTAATACTCTTATGAATCATCATAGAGCTATGTAATAACTTAGTAAGAGAAGACAAAGTACTGCCCACCACCTTGTGAAAAGGTACAAAAAAAAAAAAAAAAAAAAAAAACAAANTGCTTTGGCTGCTGTTGCTGCTCGTGTACTCTGGTTTCAGTTATGGCTCATCTTCTTCACCTCTGAGCTCAAGCCCATCACCCTGCTTCTGCAAAGAAGGCCATTCTTCACCCTTATCAGTGGACAAATGAAATGGCAAAAGCCTCCACCAAAAAGAATGAGGAAAAAAAATATGACAAGACTTCCATTTTTTTTCCACATTTCAAGTTTTGAACAGAACCCTCATTCTCATCATCCTCACCTCCCATTTGAACTGCCTGATGTGTGCTTCACCTGGTTTGATGGACAAACTTGCCGTTGGCTTTAGTAAGAACTGGAATAGATCTTACAGCAATAAATAAAAGTTAAACAATCTCTTCTGAATGTGAGAGTACCAGTAAGAAAGCATCTGGAATCCAATATGAAAAGGTTTTCTTTTTCATCCATGAAAATTCTGTGATGTTTCAGAACTCACTTTTTACCATTGTTTATTGTTACCTCTACCCAAAGGACCTCGCCACCAAAAGTAGCTAAATTCACTGTGTAAATTTTTGGAAGAGTAATAAAGAATAAGCACAGTTTGAACAGGGTTTAAAACCACTTAACGTGCTTTTGCTTAACAGCCAGTAATACACAAAACACAGTGAAACATGAAGAGATGAGAACAATATAAAAGAAGCAGAAGACAACTTGCTTATGTTTGCTCTCTTACCCTGCAATAACATGCTTTTATTTGCAGAGCTAGTTCTGCTGCCATAGCTAGAATTATTGAAGCCAAACAATGACGTTCTTTTCCTTTCTCAAGCAAATAAGTTTCCCTACTATTTCATTTTTTGTCAGCAAACTTTGCTTGTAAGTGGGAAATGGGAACTTGGCTGTTCTGACCTGCGTAAATACCCACATTTTTACTCAGAGGCTGTAGCAACAGGTGCATTTTTGTTCCTTGTTTATAAACTCAATGATATAGGTCCCTTCCAGTGAAAATGTTTATCCATGCATGTACCCACACAACTTAATAGTTGAAATTATTTTATTTAAACATTGTACAGGGGTTTTGCAGAAGTTTAAAAGACTGTTAGGGTGGACTTTTGTGTTAGGTTACTAAAGCCATCTCACATTACTGATGGATTAATTCAAAATGGCCTGCTGATCTCCTATCAAAAGACAATAGCACAAGTTCTGAAATCAAATGTTTAGGGAACCTTATAATGCACTTAGGCACCATCCAAATGTGCCTGAAGTCAGCTTAAAAGAATGAAGAATCGAACTGATGCTGAAATGATTTATTTTTGTTTGTCAAGAAAATATTCAGGACAATGTACTCCATTGGCAGTTTTAAATACAGAGGCCACAGAGGTGGAGAAAGAATTATTTCTTTAAAACTGCATTTTTTTGCCCTGTGGTCCTGCAGTGCTTTTAAATGTGGTAGGGCAGAATGGTGATGAGCACTTCAAACATCTCCAAGCTCATTTTGTAGAAATTAAAATATTCCATCCTATCCAGTGAGGAGCAGGAAGAGGGTAGAATTCAGAGCTTGCACACACTAACGGTCTGCCCCAGTTTGGAACGTGCAAATGAAGGCAGCTTTGAAGGACTGAGGGAGGAATTTGAGGGGCGGCCCACAGCTCCTCGATCCTTTGGGACAACTCCCATCCTTCAAAGAGTTCTGAGCAATTATTTCTGCTTACAGCCCCTGCCGGACACCTTTGTGTCAAAGGGTTATTTCTGAGGGAGCAATCTGGAAACCGCGGTATCGTTGCGATCACCTCAGTGCTTCCCTCAAATCTGAGAAGCACCACTGCCGCCAGGGAGAGTGCAGTGCTCTCTTCCTCCAGTGAAGTTACCCTCTTCCCTTTTTTTTTCAGCATTATGAGATTACTCATAGTAATGATTTGCCTCAGAATCAGCTATTACTAAAGTATGGTCTCCTTTCTTTTCTTCTCTCTCTCTTTTTTTTTTTTTTTGGTAGACTATTTTCATTTGTTTTATAATTCCCTCCTTCCCTAGCTGAAGCTAACTGAAGCCTCTGAATAGCTGACCCTATGGAAATAATATGGAATTTTCCTGCAGAACTCAGACACCTGCTAAAAAGATCTTCTGGAGGAGGACTGCTGTATCTGTGAAGGGGCTTGTAGCACATCGTCTGTTTAAACAGAGTAAGATCGGTTTCATTTGCCCTGGAGAATTATAATTGTCAAGTATAAATAGCCTAAACATTCCGTAGCTTGCAGAAATTACCTGAATATTGCTTGGTCTTCTAGTCAATGACCACCAGGCTTTTTGGCAGCAAACAGAGAACCACTTCAAATGCAAAGGAAATTGAATTTAATAAGAACACATTATTTTGAATAATATACATATGTACATTTTTATACTATAAATGCCTTACAGATCAGTTTCTAAGTTGGTAGATTAAAAGATAGTGTTGCATTGAAAGAGTTGAAAAAATGACTTTATTTTAAACTTCAAAAGTCTTTTGCAGTCTGACATATTGTATCTATCACATTTCATGGAGACTTTCTCCTGTAAAAATCTACCCCAAGGAAAACTCCCATACACACTTTTTTTTTTTTTTTTTTTTTTTTGCATTTTTTTTAACAGTAAAACAGGCATGGGAGGCATTGTGGGCCTGATTCCCCCATGTCTGTCCCTCCCATCATTATAACAAAATGTGCAAGCTTTATACCGCAGTTTTTAAGCTGTTCGTTTGCTTTTTTGTATCCATGAGTATGGAAGAAAAATATATAAAGAACGACAAAAAGGCATAGTCCTCAAGAAACTATGAATTAAACAGAAGTAAAAACAACATCAAAAAAGGCTATTTAGAGCAACCAAAGTCTGAAGATAAGGTGCTATTTCAAGAAAAGCTGGTGTAAGCCTTTGCCATTTTTAGAGTTGTTGGCATTTCCTTTCAATAAAGAAAAAGGAAGTCAATTCCGTATTTTCAGATGGTTTGGTTTCCTGATCCTGTGCCTTCATATACATCTAGGAAAGAACAGATACAATAATGGTTGTCTGTAATGCCTTCTTCTTTTTAAAAAACAAAAACAACAACAACAACAACAACAACAAAAGCAGTGTTGCAAACATACACAAACCGGGAGTTTTAAGCACAAAAGGAAAAGAGTTTAGCATGAACATTAGCTCTGAGGGCATGTCTGTGACATTTGGCTGAATTTTTACTGTGCATAAGATCTCCAGTTTTGAAAGATATGACTAGTGGCAAGACAGGTCTGAGCTATAAATAAGTTATGCCATCCTTGCTAATACAGCACAACTTGGCAGTTTCCTTATAACATATCCCATGTTTCTCCTTCTTTGTACAGGGGAGGCAAATCTGCAAAAGAACGTTGCACGCAGCAACTAATATCATTGAAAGAACCTAAAAGTGCCAATCCAGCTATTGGCCCCAGTTACTTTTATTACTGTAATTAGATTTCAAGTCCCTCAGCCCAAACCCTGGGGAGTTTGGGAGTTTAGTTACTTTCCAGCAGTATTCTTACATTTTAAGAGCTGGGGCACAGCTAAATGTTTTGCAGTTATGTAGTGCATAGGTGCATGTGTGCACAAGTGAATTGAAAGGCTCGTAAAAGTGTAAGGAGAGGTGTTAGGAAAAAGCTCTTCCTAAAGCGTTCTGCATTGGCTAAGATGGGAATTTGCCAGAACTGTCACTGGGATTTCTATTGCAAGAGACAGAACAACAGCTGACGCTGCAGACATTAGGTTCAAAGAGAGGATCTGAATGATTATCAGACTGTAAATCTGGGCATTAAATTATAAAACAATGTTTTTTACTTATTTTTCCATTATTTTAATTCTAAGGAAGTTATGAAATGACAGCACTTCCAGTCAGGACCACTGGGAATATGAGCAAAATGATCACTTTCCCATAAAACCTGTTCATCTGCCTTAACATCCATTCTTTCAGTTTACACAAAGAGAAATCCCTGTTGTAAGCAGCGTGCAAGCAGATCCTGTATCACCCTTCCTAGGAATGTTGCTGGCTACCGTATGGCTGCCTGCGTATCAAGTCCATGGAGTCCATCTATGGGCAATCACCACTAACTACAGGAGTCTGGAATTACTTCCCCAGCTCCATTCCCTGTTTTGTGATGTTTACTTTTTCCTTATGCTCAGTGCTGGAGCATCACGCTGTAAATACCAATATCGGCTTAACTGTCCTGATCAATTCACTGCTCAGAGTGCTGCTGTGCTGCAGGTCAGGAACTGGAAGATTCACAAGAACAGTCGTTCTAAGCTGAGTCATCTGCCCTTTATCATGTTCAGCAGGACCTGTCCTGGTTTTGTTAGTGGAAATTTTGCTCCTAGCTTCTTTTTAAAAAAATCTGAATAACAGAAGAGAGCAGCAAAATGTGGCTATGTAACTACAGAATGCCCTTTGTGACGTTTGAGTTGAAATCCGAATTGTCACAAAGTTGTATTTACCTATGCTTTGAACCTATTCATTTACAAGAGCCATGTATCAGCGAAAATAGTTGAGATGGGAGACATATGAGTCAGAAGAAAATGTGCTTTCTGAATGCTATTTTTAAATCTGATTTTAAAAATCATCTCAATTCAAAGTAGCTCCAAACAAAACAAATACATAATTAGTAATTCATTATTAATTTCTCACTGATCATCTTGCTTTTACAAGCATGGCTGAACGTTCCATAATTTGGATGCACAGTTGCAATTGTAACCTGCACATTTTTGATCTTTCTAGGTCCCTTCCAATCTCTAACATACTGTGATTCTGTGATTTCTAGTACTGTACATACTGAATACTAATGCAGTCACAGAAAAATTGTGATTACTCAGCCAACTGATTAGTATATTTGCAAGAATGTGTATTTTCCTTTTCAGCCATAAAAGAACCCGAACACATAGTAAAAACATGGAAAATGTGATAAAATAGGGTTGTTTCCAAATGAAGTCTTCTGAGCTGTTAGTTTGTAACAAAGACTGCCAGTTTTCTGAGCAGATTTATGGCAGCTATACTGCCATTACAAAAACTTTACAGTGCGGTCACTATTCTGTGCCAAGAGGTACTACAAAGTCAGTGACTTGAACAAAACCAGGACCACCAGCCACTCGCTGCTATTTAACTCAGCAAAGGTGTTTTCCTGGACTTTCAGGCCAGGGTACTGCAGAATAATACTCACTTTGCTCTAAACCATTAGTTAAGATCCAAATTCAGACATCAGTTACTCAGATAACGCAGCATTGCCTGTTGGTATTTCTGTGACCATTGCAAACTACCCCTGGTCACTGATCAGCTGACCAGTTCCAACGTTCACCAAAACACCCCAACTCCTCCAGGCACGTGGCAGGCAGGTCTGGAATCCATGCTGCTGATTAAACTGCTTTGACTGAAAATTTAACCTGCTGAGTGGGAAGTGCTCAGATCTCAGTGCTATGAAACTGTAGCTACCCTCTTAAAGCGTTGGGAATGTTCCCTTGAAATTGCATTTGATGATCTTAACTCTTGTTTTTCACGAAACATCAGGCTGCAGTCTCCAGGTAAGGTGGTGACGGACCGTACACAAAACGACGGAGAGGCTGATGTATTTTTCCTCTTTTTGCTGCCTTAAACACCAGCTACCAACATGTAAACTGTTCTGTCCCAGCCGCATGCAGAAGTCCTTGTCTTTGAGCTACCACATGTGTGCGCACAGGCTTTAACTTACTGTTGATGGTCCTGCTGCTCGGGGATATGCTGAATGACTTCATAAACTGTACTAAGCATATCCTGGCCTGGGACGCTGTCAGAGCCACGAACAGACTGACTTGAAACCTAAAAGCAGCAAAGAGTGTTTCTGCTGTAAGTACAAATGGGTAAAAGGAATTAGAATCTAAGAAGATGTAGGGTGTAGATTTTGCATTTAATATAGCAACTATTTGATATTACTACACCACAAGTCAAGGAAGGAACATTTAATAATGAAGGAGAGAAGCATGAGAGCAGAGTGAAAAAGGAGAAGATATTCAGGGAAAGGGCTCAGTAGAAACCTCCCACCAGCATGTCAAAGAGAGAACTACGAGAAATTTCCATAGAAGAAGTAATAATGAAATTGTTCAACATGTTACATACACAAATTAGTTCATATGTCAACACAACCCCTAGACACCCAATCCGTAAGGAATTCCCATAGTCTTTCTGCCTGTACCCAACCTCCAGTTCTTCATTAGCTCCAATTTCTTACTTTTCCATTTTCTGCTAACTAAAATGAATGATGGAGCAAATGCTGACTTTATCTGCAATGCCACAAATCTGAGCAGCTAAACTAGCAGAGTTTCTCCTGTTTCTTGAAGTTTTACTGGAGATTAGAATGGGTTTCATTGCTTGTACATCCACTCTGTTCTGGTCACCTCTCCTCCATGACCAAGGCCCCCATTCTGCAGGATACTTCAGCAACAGTGTGAATTTGTGACATGATCAGCCTTTGGGACATCACAGGACGCTTAAGACTGGGACGATTTAGGGTCTGATCTCTGGACTTACTAAGCCTCCTATGGTCACATTCTCAAACACAGTCTGGCTCCTCCGTCTTCTAAAGCCTTCTATCTCTGGTGCTGTTTAATCCTGCTCTTTATGGTGACCTTTACTATAGCATTCTGGCACTAGAAATTTCTATTTCAGTCATCTACCATAAGATTGGTTTTGCTAAAACATCATCTATGAATAATAATGAAATATCTGTGACTATCACCGTGACCCTGCACGATCATGTTTAAGAGCTGTCCCTTAGAGAACCATCCTGATGCTTTCCAAACGTACAAGACTATTGAAAGAAATTTTATCTAACAAAGGGAAAGTCCTTCTTATATTTCCTTCCAGTTTCAGTCTGTTGCCCCTAAATTCATTGGGACAATTCCTTGTTTATCTTTGTCATCTTCCATCACATTAGAATAATTACCAACTGCTAACATAGTAATGTCAGCACAGCCACAGTACAAGGAAGCACCATATGCAGCAGGATTCTGTCTGCCAGCAAAATGCCTCTGCTTAAGTCTTCCTTTGCAATACACGAAGCTACCAAAAGAACTCTTGTGACATACAGCTGAGATTTATTTCGCATATTTTTACAAACAATGCTTTAGATACCCCCTGAGGCTTTCCTGCACTGTCAAAGTTGTGTGTTGTGTGAGCAGCAATATCAGGCCAAGGGGGAAGATGCCATTGCAACAATTAATTTGCTTGTATGACAAAGAATGGTTTGGTGTTACTCATCTGCCCAACACTACTAATATTGTTTCAATACAGGTAAATGGCTGGAGGTTGTTCCCTTTAGAGTGTGGGTAGTTCCCTACAGCACTGTGTTGATACAAGTACTGAGCTAGTAACATAGTGAAGAATAACTACTGCTTCAACAACAAGGATGAATAGGGTGTCATGAAAATGTCTGTGAAAAGCAACAGGAGCAAACTGACAAAAGGACTCCAGTGCAGATATTTAGTACTGACAGGAAACACTCTGCAGTGTAGACTCACATACCCTAGAACCACCGGCATGATCAGGAACAGCAACAAATTCATATATCCCGAAATCATCCAAAGCACTTTCATGTCCTAGAGTTAAAACACACAAACATGAAAAATGTATCAAGATGTGACATGAATTTGGAAAGGACAGTTTAAACAGATGGGAAAGCTCATCTGTCAATCTGAATATTGAGAGTTTGATCTACTTTAAACCATTTTAAACCATTGAGCTGGGCTGGAGTGAGGCAGGGCAGCTGCCCTGAGAGTGTGCACGCTGCTTGGCGATCTGCAGTGCCTGGGACCAAGGACACAGCCTCTGGCTAACCTCAGCAGCAGCGCTGCAGGAGCCATTGGGACTCTCTTTGCGGGAAGATTAAACAGATCTGTCTGCTCTCGTTTCCCATAGACAAGAAGCCCAGCATAAGCTCATCATATCTACGCTGTAGTGTGAGATAGTATCACCTGAATCTTGTATAATGCTGCGACTATAAAAAGGGAACATGACAAGAGAACATGATTATTAAGCCACTTGACAAGTTGTGTCTGGGACTTCAGGTGCAATCTGTAGGGTGGAAGTCTCTCTACCCTCATTAAATTGCCCCTGTCCAGCAAGTAACTCCAACATGCAGGCTGCTGCGTTAAAGGGGGTGACGAGATTCTCTGCTCCGATACCACCTAGCTGGAGTGAAGGACCCTCTCTGCTTGACCGACTTCTTACCTTCCTAAGCTTTATATACTTCCCCGTCCTCAAAAAGGTACCAGCTTATGGCCTTCTCTGAGGCTTTGGTATCACAGGACAGGAAGAAAAGTGCCACTCTTCCAGAGGATGGCTGGCGTCCAGCCTCTTCTGCCCAAGATTACATGGGATGGATTGTGAAGGGGTAGGAGGCAGTGAAAAACACTCTGGATCCCAATGACACAGAGGAGGGCAGTACAGAATACAGAAGAGGCCAGAACATAGATATTGTAATGTCATATTGTCATCTCCTGATTTTGGTGTTGCTTTGGTGCCACCAGCATTCAGAACTGGGATCCTGGCATGTCTCACTGCTACCCCATAACAACCCTCATTTCATATTGGTGAGAAAAGCACCAACATGGGCAGTTCTAACTTACATTAACAGCTTGAGTCAAGTCAGCAGGATACATAGTTCTGAGAGCTCCAGACACGAGCTAAACCCATGCTGACCTATCGTCCTTTTGGTTTTATCTTAATAAAGATAGCATAGAGGTCTACAGCCTGAGTTAAAACCACACTTCCCTTCCTTTCTTTCTTTTATTTTGTATGTAGATATGCTAATTTTTTTGCAAGAATAGAATCTGACCTTATGCTCACATTTCTTTCATTAGTGTTACCTGAAAATGTCTGTGCCTTTCTGTAATCAGCCTCTGGCCTAGAAAACATAAACACACTTTTCAGTTTGGTGTCAAAAGCCAAGGGAAGAAAATTAATATGATATAATTCAATTATCATAATGAAAAGGACTTCAAAATTTAAGAATGATTTATTTTTTGTACCTCCTCTGCAGCTTCTGTTGTATCACTGAAAAGCAGAGAAAAAGGAAAAATCATTCTTTGTGTTTCAAGGTTCCAAAAGAATAGCAGGAGCATGCTTAACTTTTACATACCTTTATGTGGCTGATATCTTTTCCATATGAACAGAAAGACCATAACTAGGATCAAAAATAATGAAATTCCAGTTATTACTGCAAGAGGTGACAAAGATTTTCCTTTCTGGGCCAGCTTTTCCAGTCCTGTGTCAAAGAAGATGAGCACTGTATTGAGTCTCCTGTTCTGGATGAAGTGCTGTTATGATACTGAAAAGTGCATCTTCATAAATTCATCTGAAGCTAGTATATAGATTTGAAATAGATATAAATGTTGGGGTTCTTGTGAATTGGTAATAATTTTCTCCCCATAAATTACCTGAATTGGGAAAGCAATGACATGCATATCAGAAAGGAGTCCAGGACAAATTGTTACCTAGAGCTACATGAAGGTCAGTAATCCAGAAACCGCAGCAGTAAAAGAATATTCTGATCTTAGGCACAGAGTACTGAACTGCAGTGAAATCAGGTGACAAAGCCTTTAGTTGCTTAGGAAACCAAGGGTGAGCCAGGAGCAGAGTTCAGCTCTCCTTGATTCCATCACTGTGCATTAACAGCGAACCCTCTCCTGTGTAGGCTGTGTGTAGGAGATGGATTTCCACTGTGCCAGTCTTCTCCAGGCCAACAGACATGCCAAACAAATCACAAGGTGATACAGGTTTTTCTTCTTGTAAAAACACACAGTTAGCTGGTTTTGTTTGTGTCAGATTGTGGTAGGAAACAGCAGGGTACTATCATGCTTTCACAGCACTCTGTTTGCAAGCCAGGACTGAAATTTGATAGCTGATAAAACTGGCTTCCCAAAATGTAATGAACGCCATTCTGCCCATCCTGAGGCCCTGCAGGGACAGCGGGGTCAGGGATTCTCTCACGCTCTGTCACTCTCCAGCCGCAGGACAGGATTAAAAAGTCAAAGATGCATGTAGCATATGCTGGACAAGATTCTGGTTGGCTCTGCCATTCGTTTCTCGTCACAAAGCTTAGGAGCTCTCATGTCTGCAGCTTGGGTCTAGCTAGGAAGGAGCTGCTGAGATAGGGTAACCCAGGAAAGCTCTTGGTGTGTTTGGTTTCAGTGAGGATGTGGAGATTTCACATACACACTATTATATGCCTCCCTGCTGTGCTATATGTTTCCCCTTCATATAGCAGCCTGTTTTTAGCGAGGTGGTAGGGTAGATCTCCCTTCTGGCACTGCAGCAGACAGAAGGCAACAAGCTCTCTCATTTCTAGCGCAGCACAGTTCCTGTTCATAGCCAACTGCCTACAGGTGAAATTGCTCTTCCTCTCCCTACAGGCTGTTAAGTCTTCCTAAATGGCTGGAGCCAGCCCCTTCTATCTAACTAGCAGTCCTTGTGTTCTGCTCCAAGCATGAAAGGATAATTTGCTGGTCACCAGCACGATAAAATGTTTTTGAAGGTCTTATTTGGGCAAAATATTTGTACTTAGAAAATGTATATTTTTAAGTGCAATTAAACATGAAGCTCTGGATTTTTCCCTTTTTGGACTTTGAAAGGAGTTCTCAGCTGAATTTTTTAATTCTTACTGATGAACATACACATCCATGCTGTAGCTTACATGAACTTCCTGGTGAAATGTCAGTCTTATTTCTAAGGACATACAGCTCTGTTTGTGTTTTCTTTCTCCACTAACTGCAACGTTTGAAGTGCAGCATTCTCATTGCAAAATTGCAACCTATCTTCCTTTCAGCATACTTTACACCATGGATTTGTAATGATTACATACCAGCTGGAACAATGGACATCTGCTTGCCTTGTTTACCTTACTAACAAATGGCTGAGCTCTTTGTTCTGCACAAGCAAAACTGCCTTGTTAAATTTTCTAACGGCCAATTGGCTGTATCTTTTTGAACATTAACGTTATACAGTCCTTATCTGAAAAAAACTTATCGATCCTTATTAACGAGGGATATCAGGGTTCTTCAATAGCTTGTTCTTAGCTGTGTGCTTCTGGAGATTTCCTGGAAAATTGCTTTATTGCTGTTTAACACAATCCGATATAGGAACTGAAGTTATACAGTATGGGACATACAGGAGATGTGTTCAGCAGAGGCTAGCAGCCAGTTCATAGATTCTTAAATATGAAAGCAAAATAATTTTTACAAGCAGATTGTAACAAAACCATTCATCATCAGAGCTTGCATTATCATCATACGCTAAACTAAGGCTCTTGTAATACCTAATCACACTGGGAGAATTGTAAAGACCCTCACTGCTCTTAGTGGCTGATTACTCCAGTCAGTGCTGTAAGCTTGAGACTCTCGCATGCAATGATTGCTGAAGGGCCCCAGGGCACTGAGCTCCTGAAAGGCAGAGAATGAGACAGCGAGCCTTGGACAAAATCTGCCCTTGGGAGGAAAGGGTCTCTCTGGCATCCAACAGGTTTCTGCATCATTTTCTCCATTCATCGTTATTGTTTTTAAAGGCACAAAGTAATAAATAGGGTAAGAAGTATATAATTCTGCCATGGTACTTGGTCATTATGAGGTTTGCCTGCTAAGGAAGTTTTCCTACCCATAGGATAAAGCTCCTAATTGCCAAATATATTTTATTGTCAAACTCCCACAAAACTTCAGTATCTCAGTAGGTCTCATCCAAAGTCGTGACACACTTCAAGTGAAACCCTGACTCCCCGAAAGGCCAAAATCCCTTTTACTCCATTGTAAGCAAGACCTCATTTCATACACATATTCTCTCTCTAAGAATAATCTCCTTTTCCAGGGGCTGACACTCAGCTCAGATGCTATAGCTACAGCAAGGAGCTGATGTTCTTACCTGCAGAGGTAACGATCACTGTGAAGTGAGTCTCATCTCGTTTTCCAGTCATGTTGTTGAAAGCACGGCACATGTAATCTCTTGTCTTCTGGGCCACTGTATCAGACACGACTTCCAGGTGGGGTCCATATTTGATTACGTGAGTGGTATTGTCAGCCCTCTGAATCCATGAGTAAGTGTTCGGGGGGTTTGAGTCTGCTGAGCAGTCGAACAGTACGGCTTCCCCTATGTCGACGGTAAAAACTGCCCCTACGTGCAGACCTTTGTCTGATTTAACTCGGAGTCCGTAAGGCCCATCTGCATTGGAAAACAAAACAAAACAAAACAAAAAAACATAGTGGACAAATTAAAGTCAAAGTATATACTTAAATTTCAGATAAAAACATTTAGAAGTTTTAAACCGGACTAGCCTTTACAATGGTTGTCATTAGATTCAATTACTGCAACTAAAAGGCGTTCAGTTCGATAATTCGATCTTTACTTTGATCTCAGACGACAGCTGCGTAATACTGATCTAATTGCTGCTTAGGGAAACAGCACAGGTCTATGCACTGTTCAGTACCAAAAAAATCAATGAATACTGAACACGCTTGGAAAAGTTGTGAAGTAAAGAAGCAATCTTCCTGTGCATATCTGACATATCCTACTTAAATGCCAAACTTATTGGTGTAAGTCATTTCTCTTCATGTTTAAAAGTGAATAAAGTAGCTCTGAAATATACAAACAGTCAGGTTCATACTTAGCACTATAAAAATTATTTGCACAACTATCCTGGAGTTATACCTTAGAGTGGGGTGTGCCTTAGCTAAAATAAACTTTAACCTTCCCTTGTTTTAGTATGTTTCTTCTACTCCAACAATTAGGTTTCTTTCAAGAGTTAGCCCTTGTGCCGTACTCCAGGCAGCTAGGTTTCTGAATATAATTTGAAGTTACATACATTGTCCAGTAGTCAAGTGTTTATTACTAAGAAAATTGAGCAGCTAAGTATTTTTAGGGTAATCTTCCTAGGAAAATGAGAAGGGAAACAATATTTTTAAACATGGTAAGAGCATTTCCCATGCTATTTTTAACAGATCATATTTTAACAGGATCTTGTCTTTTCCTATCTTTACATGTTAAAATCTATTTTTACAAGGATCTGAGTAATAATGTGAATAATAAAATGATAAAAATATGGCTTATTGAATTACTTTTACCAGCCAAAGGAACTAATTATTTTAATGTCGATAATTCCCTGGGGGCTTACATGCACAATCAAAAATGTACAGACCTACTGTCAGCAGATGCTGAAAGAAGCCCAAAGAAACTATGCAGGATGAACAGGTATCTTCTTTTTGGTGGGATCCCAGAGGTTCAGTAAAGCTGCTGTCAAGTGACTTACCCAGAATAGCACAGCAAGAAGACAGATAAGTCAATAATATGTCCGTTTTAGTGTCATCAAGTAATATTTCCATCTTCCTGTGGTTGTCTGGAAGTATTAAAACCATGTAGCTGTTTTTAAATGTACAATTGCTGCTGTATGAAGAGGAACACTGACTTGTTTCTGACTCTATTTCTTATCAGGAAATTCAGGCTGGCATCAGATTTACCTGTAACATATATGCTTCGATTTATCGTCCGCTTTGTTTTATGAGGCTGACCTGTTTTTCAAGAGCACATTGGCAAGCTGCGCGCAGGCTGTTTCCTGCGTGCTTCTGTGTTGTTTTCTTTTTTTTTTCTTCTCTATTTGTGAAGATTTTGGAAAGAGAATGGAGATTGTGACATCAAGACCTCAGCTGAGTCCATTTTTAGCCAGATGTGCATATTTCACAACTTACAGTTGTCAAGTTTCTTATTTTCTCTGCTTATGTTTTAGTGATAAGCTTTTAGCAGTCTCATTTTAAGACCCAGCATCATGTGTTATATTTTGTTGGGCAATGAAATGCAGATTCATGTCAAAGCGAATTTGCTCTGCTCTGTCCTACGTCACAGGTGCCACTGGGTAGAATCAAGGCATATTCCTTGTTCACAGGCTCCACATAAAGGAAAGTAAAAACTTTCTGTGCTATTAGCTTTTATTTTCACTGACAATATAACCTTTGGCACATATAAACAGAGATTAATGCTAAGACTAGCTGACAGGCCTCTCTGCTCCTTCACTATAACAGCAGATTTGCCACAGTCTGCAAAAGAATCAGATTTGAGGTCTGCTTTTGTATCAGTGCCACAACAGCATGCATAGCCAGCACTAACAACATGACCACACTTTGGTATGAAAGCTGCAATCAAAAAAAACAATGCTATGAGCTCTGTCACACACTGGCTGTTGGAAAAAAAACAATGATTGATTTTCTTATGAGACAGTCAAATCTTGGCTAGTTCTGAAATGTAGCATTCCTTGCTGAAGTCCATCCTTGATGAAGGTACCATCAGACAACGCTTCTGCCTGCTGCCTCCCCTGGACTTTGCATAGATCACTGTGACTCCCGCACACTGGCAGGCAGCTGCCAGCTGAGGGGTACCCACAGCTTCAAGTGTGACTCTGAAAAGCAGATAATCAGCAATTTCCTCTCTGAGATTAAATACTCATGGCTTCTGGAAGTCCAAAGCAAGGAAATCCCACTTAATCTGTTACATTCAACTCCATCACCACAATACAGCAGTCTCTATTACAGCCTCCATGACAGCAGCTTCTTCCACTCTTCAAATAACTACTGCAATAGCAATGTTCCATGGTGCATTATCATTATAGCTAATGGAGGAGTGGGACAATATTAATGAGAAATGAAGAACAAAGAAAAACCACTTTTGTTCTCAGTATAAAAAGCATAATGCCTGCCTTCATGGATCACCCAGTTCTAGTCCTTTCCCATATTGTTCTCAGCAGAAGTAAGCCTCTTGTCTCAGTGAAGCCAGTTAACTAAATGACTTGTAAAATAATAAATCACCTGTTCTCGGTAACAATTTACAGCTCTGTGGGAGTATTTCCAATCGCTCCTCTCTCCGTGAGACTGTTGTAGTTTCTAAGCAGATGGCAGGTATTTACTGTGAGTGACCTTTTTTTTATCACTTACAGTAACTCCCCCGCAGCAATGACATATGGCATATGGGGATCCTGGGGCCTGTGGTATTGACAACTGCTCGCTGGAGGACCAACCACCTCTGCAGGTGGGGGTTGGACTGAGTCATGGGACTTGGTATAGCTCAGGAGGTCAGAACCCCAACTCCAGTCACAAATTTGGATGTAGACAGTAATGTAAGCATTGCAGTCTTTCAGTATTGAATTGTTTCCTTTTTTAAAATATATATTTTAAGTTACACACGATGCAAACTCTAAATTCTGATGTAATAAAAAGTCCATTCAAAAAATTTAACTACTGATAATGATATCTCCATATATGAAGAAAAAATGGATCGGAAGTATTTTAGTATATCAAAATCACCAGGCAACAAAAGGTTCCAGAAATGTGGACACTGAAGTTGCTGATATTTTGAAGATCTGCTAAGCAATGGGTTGAAAGTAAGTTTTCATTTTAGAACTTGGAAAGATTTTTCAAATCTGAAGGAAAATACATGTGGTTGAGTGAGTGAGTAAAGAGAAGAACTAAGACTACAGGGCACACATCTTGTCAGTGCAAGTGTCCCAGACACCCATCGGTGCAATAAATGCTCTGGAGCCAGTTGTGCATGCAACAAGTTAGAAATCCCAATGCCAAACACAGCAGTCAGAATAGTAGCAACAATGAAAGGTATTTTTCTAGCCAGATTTGATCTTATTGCATTGTAGGAGAGCTGTCAGGTTGTGCTGGATACAGCTTCCACCTGTTTTGGGTAGGTATCCTTTGCAGAGGAGTGTGTGTAAGGCCCATTGCTAGCTCATTAAAGTGAGAAAAGCAGTAGAGGTAGCACATTCATACGCACAGAGCTCTTGTTAGTACTTCAAGTGTGTAAGTGAGCTGAGACTGTGACTGCACAGAAGCAGACACTTAAAAATGTGCTGCCTGGAGAAAAGAATGAGATTATTGTAAGTATAATGATGATGGTAATAATAAGTTAATTACTACTCATACGTAATAATATTAATATTAATAAGCAATAATAAGTTATTTATCCATCAATGCTGGTTATTTCCTTGTAGAACAATTTATCATGTTTTCTCTGTCCATAACGAGTGGAAACACAATTCACATCTGCCCTGTTTAGGACTCTTTGGAGCAGCTGCTTCATTATCATGTCTGTAGTGCTGTCAGTTTTACAAGCTGCACCGCAGGGATCAGCTCTCTCCTAACATCACCCTTGCCAGTCCTCACTATTTCAGGCAATCTTTTCCTTGGCTGGCCAGGAATCCAGCTCCACTCCCTGCACTGTGCCATCCACTCTGTGCCAGCAGGAAACCAGTTATATCTGAACCAGGCTGGTGGTCAAGTAGGTCCTGACCTGTCTGACTGCAGCTCTCTGAGAAGGACACTTAGACCCCCAAGGACACGAGCTTTGGAGCCTGGCGAGGTCACACGTGGCATCTCCTCCTTGCAAGTATTGGAGGCACTGGGGGCTGACATTGCAGGAGGGGTAAGGAACAAACTGAGAGTGCCTTTTCTAAGATGTAAAATAGAACTGCTAATACAGCTGACAAATGGGTTTGGGGCACACAAATCCCTGATTGCCTGAAACAGAAAGTTTCAAACCAGGTAGAGGATGGGCACTCTTTCTTGTCTTCAGCACTACCTTAATTGTTGAGTACAAACCACCTAAAAATCCTATTTCACTTATATTAAATCACTATGGCTTCCTCAGCACTACTTCTTGGGGGACCTATGGAAATCAATAATAAACAGCAATAAAATAATAAATGAACCAAAACCAAAAGTGTCTCTGAACTTTGTAAGAACCAGCATATGATCTTAAAATGGCATGAATGAAACCTTGGGAACATTGGACTGGAAGCAACGTTTGGCAGCACTGAATTCAGCCTTCCACTACAGTAAGCCATCACAGCACAGAATCCCATCTATATATATGTCAACCCATGGCAATAGTAATGTGCACGGCTCAATGCTCCAACAGCTGGAAAACATCTGGTTTCCAGTCAAAATATGTGGTTACCTTATGGTTTATTCTTCTGTCAACATAAATCTTTACATAAATCTTGCTCCCTCATATTTCCCACTTCATGTGAAAAGCAAACACTCCTTTCAGAGTTCATTTTGCTCAACGAAACTGAGTTCTCCTGTCCTATTCTCATGAGTGGGATCCTTATCCTATTTTATTCTGCTTCTTTCCAGTTCAAGATCATTGCTCTGGGATGTGTAGTATACAGTATTCAAATTGTGGTCTCATCTTTTCTATGCCTGAATGACACTGCCTGTTCAGATGTCTTGTGATCCGCTCAATCAGGCAGATTCACTGCCTCAGTTATCTCCAGACAAATCTCCATCTTACCAGCAGAAGTTTATGATTTTTGTTCTCTAAGTGCATGCCCTTTTAGTTTTCACCAGTAGATCTCATACCAGTTCTGTTAGTCTGTCATTCAGTCCTCCCAGCTTATTGCCACAGGTGAACTTCACTGGCATGCTCCCAACCCTTACGCTGATGCCATTAATGAAAGTATTAAACAGGACTGGACTCAAAATGATCTTGAGGAACACCACCAGTAGCAATCTTTCAGCCTGGTGCTTCCTACACTCAGCTTTTGGATACTGTTTTCTATCCCCATTTTAATCAACATTTTCATGTGCACCCATCTGAGTCACACCTCCTCCAGATTTGAAGATGCCTGTACTGTAGAACACCTGGATTCTGCAGTCCAGACTGATCTTCACAACTACTTAACCCTGAGTGACTTTTTATCACACTGTCAGAAGTTATAGATGTTACAAAGAAACTTACTGTGAATGCAAGCTCACATGTAATGTTAACTCAACGGTTTTCTGCCTCTTTTCCATAGTCAGAAGCACTCTTTCCAGCCAGATCATTTGTACAAAGGTAATTATGAATATTTCATATACTCACAATATATGGTTGGTGCAATCCTCTCACTTTCCATTGCACTGACAGGGTTGGATACCAAACAGCTGTAGTTCCCAACGTCTTCTTTTGCAACAGGAACAATCAGAAGTGTAGCATTGTTTGATGAAAAGGTATAATTAGGGCCAGCATGGAGAGGCTTCCCATTTTTCATCCACTGGAAAACTACCCTTGTGCCTTTTCCCACGGAACATTTTAATGTAATATTCCCCACGTGCTCCACTACTCCTGAAGAAGGCTCAGTGTGCACAATTGGCCGTGTGACAGGAACTATAAAATAAAGAGATACGAAGAGTTATAAAGGTGACTACCAGTGCATTACGGTCTTCATTGCCAAAATGATACAAGTAGCAGTTGTCCTCCTCTATGGAAAGCATTCATATTGTGAACTGTGTTTGTTAAATATGGTTAAAGGATGAAAAAAGAAGGCCATATTCTCAGCTGGTGACTGTAAGAATTGTTCCAGTACTCAGATAAAACCAGACTGCTTGTATTACTAGTTGTATGACACATGGTGTGGTCAAGTATAACATTGCCTCCAACTCTGATCTCAGAAACCAATCCCTGTGGCCACATCAATGACAAGAACACAAAGGGTGTCTCTCACTGTCGACAGTGAGAGACTTCCCCACCAGCACTGCCTGCAGAGGGGCTGACACTGGGACCCACTGAAACTTGCTGCTGGCCCGGTCACGGGGGTGGCTGCTGCCTGCCACGGGCAATGGAGTGAAACGGCAGCCACAACTCGGTCGTGTTAATGTCTCATTCATTTAATTACTTCAAGCCAAACAGGTACAGGGCTCCCTCTGTATAGTCCATAAACTGCAGTTCACTGAAAGCTGATACATCCTCATGACTGATAGCATATTAGAGCCTTATGAAACACTATTTCTTGTATTTCTCATATTAATTAATGATTTCTAGACTACTTAAAAGTTTTACTTAAGATCAAGGAATATTAGTTAATGTCTTAGTTTTTTTTAAAGATGACATACTGTAGCCTTCGCTCTAGCAGAAGTAGAAAATAACTCAATCGTTGGCATTTATTCATGCACAGTTGGATTAAATAATGCACCATTGTAACTGGATTCCAAGAACCAGTACTTCAGCACTATGGAAATTTTATTTTTAAACTGAAGGTGCTACATTTTACAAACTTACCATCAACAGCTACTTGAATCTTTCCACTGGCAGCTGTTGTCCCATTCCCACGGACATTGACTTTCACGATATAATTGCCCTCATCGCTGATACGTAACGGATTGATCATTAAAGATGCATTAGGCGGAACGAGGGTAAACTTGTGCTGGTATTCCAAGTCTGGTACTACTGTCTGGTTTACGGAGCCAAGCAAGTATTTTGGATTACTTTGAGGCTTCTCAAACAGCCAAATTATTTGGACTTCACAAGCTGTAGTGTTGAAATTGTAGTCAACAGTAAGATGGAGTGGTTGCCCCTCAATACCATGGATAGTATGAGATGGTACTGTCAGCTTCAAGGCAGAACAAACACCTGCAGAAGAATGGAAGAACAAACAAATAAACCCAAAACACAGATGGGAACACTGCAAAACTCAAATGAGAAATTCTCACAAAGAAAAAGCTCTTAGAGTTAAAGCTTAAACTTTTTTTTTTTTTTTTTTTTTTTTTTTGTTACGGCTCAGATTACAAGAAAGAAATGGGAAAATGCTCATTGACTTCAGTGAAGTAGGATCTAGCTATAGAGTCCCAGCTTTAAAGTACATGAGAAGACAAAGTTGGAAAGATGTTTGTGATTCTTGGTTAGAAGTTTTTTTACTTGTTGAAAGCTTGCCAAAAATGACTTAAATATCTTCTTTTTAAAATATTCACAATTTGCAGAGCTTATGCTGTCTAATAGTCTTAGACTGTAAACTCAAATATAGGAAATTTTTTTCTGTGTTTATCCAGGGAGAAATTTCTTACTGTTATTTTGCCAGTTTTATACTGAGAAACCAACTGAAAAATCTAACAAGGCTCATTTTCATGAATTTGTCCATTTAAAATGATATATAGTTATTATTGTCTGCACCTTATGCTTCAGACTAAATTCAGTAAATGTCACTAATCTTGTAAAAATCAAGTATTCCGATTGTAGGAAAAAGCAGAATTAAGGTTTTCTGCTGCTATGCACAAAAGAAAAATTTCCAGCCCCATGGTGAATCCTGTCCTCCAAGAACCCTGCACCGTCAGGGTTAAAATGGCCCCGTTCAGCCAGTCACCATCTTCCCCATGCTGTACTTTAGAATCATTTTCCCTTGTGCCAGGCTTAGGCAGGTTTATAGAACATTATACACACATTTGCTAAGAAATCTCTGATCATTTCTGTCCACTCAGCAACTAGCGAGATTTATAGTCAGTGGAAAAGAGAGCTGCAAAGTCTACAAAAAAGCCATTTTATAGCTGCCTCACCCTTCTTAGAGCTGAACAAGGCTGTGAGCAGCTATGGGAGATGGCTCGTGGCACTGCTGAGGGCGATGAACCAAAGGGAAGCAGCTTGGTGCAGTCAGATGGTAGAGTGCTACAGGGGCGATGCAGACATTTAATCCCTTGATAGAAAGACCCACAAATCCCACTTCTCGGGGGCTGAGGAGGAAACAGGCAGAGGATTTCAGGTGGGAAGGACATAAGGGAGTTAGCAGAGACAGGAGGGCAATGGCACAAAAAGGGAGTAAAAAGATAGGAAAGATAAGAGACTTAAGTGGAGGATGCACAGGTGCATGGTAAGCACATGCTTAACTTTTTCCAGGTGAAAAACCTGAAGCGATTGAGACACATTGAATTGAAATCTCCTCCTCTACTTCTTTTTAAAATATTTGTGGCCTGTTGTTCTTGTACATTTGTTTTTATGCTGCTTGACTCTCAGGGTCAAGCTAGACTCTGGTTAATGGGAGATTATCATAGAATCGTAGAATCATAGAATGGCTTGGGTTGGAAGGGACCTCAGAGATCACCTAGTTCCAACCCCCCTGCCGTGGACAGGGCTGCCAGCCACTAGCTCACTGGATCAAACTGCCCAGGAACCCATCCAGCCTGGCCTTGGACACAGCCAGGGATGGGGCAGCCACAGCTTCTCTGGGCAGCCTGTGCCAGCGCCTCACCACTCTCTCAGGGAAGAATTTCTTCCTGATGTCCAACCTAAACCTCCCCTCTTTCAGTTTTAGCCCATTCCCCCTTGTCCTACTATTATCCAGCTGTGTAAAAAGTCGGTCCCCCTCCTGCCTGTAAGCTCCTTTTAAGTATTGGAAGGCCGCAATGACCCGGAGCCTTCTCTTTTCCAAGCTGAACAATCCCAACTCCC
This sequence comes from Alectura lathami, assembly GCA_013399715.1. Taxonomy (NCBI): domain Eukaryota; kingdom Metazoa; phylum Chordata; class Aves; order Galliformes; family Megapodiidae; genus Alectura; species Alectura lathami. The sequence continues at coordinate 507,118 of VXAV01005230.1, forward strand.
TCAACCTTTCCTCAATTTCCTCAGATTAGTTTCGTTGGCCATTGTAATATTTAACAGAATTGAGTTCCCTCCCTGCAAACCTTACAAGGCAAATCAAGCTTAAACTGCTGCTGTCCACTTGAGAGACTAATTCCTCAGTAAAATCTTTCACAAGATATTTAATGTTGAAAATAAACTTCATATAAGCCACCTAATACATTCCAATTTTGAAATCTCCTTGAATGAATAAAAGATATTTCTCACAATTATTGGGAAATTTGTAAATGATCAATTAAAAGACCTGGCCATATCCTTCTCGTTCTTTATCCACAACAGTGCCTGATTTTGGGGTTTATCTAGCTGTCAGTACCTGATGGTGCTGGAGGACAAGAAGCCAGTAACAGCTGCAGTGGTAATCATAAAATATGTACACTTGGTGTATCTCACAGATCTGTTTGTGCAGAAAAGAAGTAAAAAGCAAGCAGGTCTAGTGAGGAGAAGGATAACTGGGACTACCAGTACCAAAGCTGTCACCATCACAGAAGAAGAAAAAGAGAAGTGCCTGGAAAACATGATTTCTGCTCTGTTTTAATAAAGTGAGGGAATAGAAACTGTAAATAAACTCCAGCTTGGGTCCACTTGATTTGTCGGGAAAAGAGCTTCCATTCAATAGCCCGCGAAGACATTGCGGGCTGTTAGGAACTCCTTTCAGCAAAGACGAGGGCAGGTGAGGGAAGAAGCCCTGTCTCCCTTCCCAGCCAGACTCCCCTGCCGTCTGTCGGGGAGTGGCCCTGGGCGATGGCAGGCGCTGCTGTCCCCTGGGGTGGCTTCACGGAGAGCCAACGAGGCTCAGAGCTGCCACTAGCTAGAGGTGCCCTGACAAAGGGCGTACAGCAGCAATGTTGGGTGACTGCTGCTTCAACCGATCAAATCCTCTGTGGTCTGGAATATTAGACTAATTTCATAAGTTTTCATTTTAAATTAAAACTGAAGACTTATGTCTAACTCTTGAGTTAGTAGTGAAATCAAGTCAATGTGCCAAAATTTACTTCTTTCTCACCAGGCACAAATTCCATACAACTCAAACGTATCCCTATAGCTTTCTAAATATAATACACAGTTTTCAAAGATGATGGAATTCCGATCACTAGTCTTTGTGTAACACCCGTAAGCCAAGGGGTTGTACAGAAATGACCTCCATTTGGAGCTTGCTGATGTGTGTTTTGCTCCCATCCCACTTTGCTGTCACCAGTATTAGCAAGCACAACAAGATCGCTGTTGACACAAAACAAGGGCTGCAGCTTTAGTCTAAATAAAAAAAAACATGACGTAACTTTTGAGTTTACTGCGTAAACTGAAACCTGCTTAGCGAGGGTTTATCATTCTCTGAATTTAACATGCACCTCTCCTTGTCAAAGTGAGTCTGGGTCCTTAACTACTTTTTACCCAAGTGTTCATTTAGCTCTTTAGCACTCCAAAACCCCTGAACTTGGTGTAAGATGTCATTGGGTCCATGGCACTTTTTGCAAATACATTTATTTGCACAAAAAAAAAAAAAAAAAAATAACATGGACCAGGGAATCTGCTATTCCTCTTCCCCCATTTGCAGCAGGAGGGACTTAGGCATGTTCTTGCCAGGTTTGTTGAAGAACAAGTTCCACCAAGCCTCATTATTTGCCCTAATTCTGCCCTCTGAGGTCAGTCCCTTCGGTGGTCTTTGTGCATCTGAGTTTTGTCATGATAAAAAGTGCAAGCTACACGTTTCCCATGCTAGGAAAGGCTTCTGTCAGACTAAGACTGTAAGTCCCAGTTAACAATGGACTCCAAAGCATTCTGTGCGCATGCCAATATCTCTTGTAGAATTTTAATCAGAAATGTTCAACAAAGTTGTAATGGAGATCAAGAGTGAATGTTCACCATATTCTTATCAAAAACGTTTTTCATTTTTAAAGAAGTCTGCTAATCTTCATTAGAAACCCCTATTGGTATGAAGCCAAAGCTGTTGACAAAGTATTTAGCTCAAAATTAAGGAAACCAGGTGACTGTATGTGAAGTTCATGAAAAGATAAAAGAAAACCTGTACTTACACATGAATTAGTAAAGGATGCACCACATTTGCGATATCATACATTCCCTCTGTTAATACTTACGAAAACAATTAAATACATAAAAAGTGAATTACAAGACTTTGTAGAAATACAGCTTTATCTAACCTTTGCTCACAGCATGTTCCTGTAAAAACGCATAGAACATCTGTTTTACCAAGGGTACAGATAACAAATGTATACTTACGAAAACTGCACCCAAATACTGAACAAATCTACTATTCATGGAAGACATTCTTAATTTGACTGAAAGGTTAATTCAGTTTTAATACCGAGGATATTGAAATAGTATACACAAATTTTAAGTATTAGCTACAAGGCATCTTAATGAACTGAAAAATAACCTACCAGCACTGTCTGAACACAATGCATTTTTAAAGAGATGTGTAACATCTTCCACATAAACTTTGGTTCAGATCTGTCAAGTCTTACTCACTAAAATGAATGCACGATGTACATACTGCTTAAAAAAATGGGTAAAAAGATATGTAAACATTGCCCATGTTTTATTTACAGATTATGTACAGCACTAATTTTTATCAGTTTCTAAAAGTTTTGTCTCCATTCATAAGCCAGGGTAACACAATCTGATTAAAAACTTTTAGGCCACTTTCTTAAAACAAAACATCTGACAATATAGCATAAATATCTTTAAATTTAGGAGTGTAAAAACAAGTCAGATTTCCACAATGAAAATCAAATATAATTCATGCAGTTTCTTACCTACAAGCAGAAAATAGATTTTGCACTGCAAGTCACAAAATAAGCTGGCTAAACAGCTCCATGAAAGCATCCTGTCCCATACAAACACCACCACCTTCACAGCGCTAAGTCAGACTGGGACAAGCAGCTGCTGGTTTATTTGCCAGGAAAATCAGCATCGAGTTAACAGGCCCTATCCTGTCCCCAGCCCTGTGTGATTTGAATATGTGTATACACAGAACAAAGGGAGTGGAGCACCTGTTAGATGAGCACCCATCTTCATTGCCTCTGACTTCATCACAGCCCTTCCCCAGCAGCCACAGTAAATATGACAGAGAATGTAATAAATGAGGTGCAGAATGATACAAAGCACCTTGAATTAACAAAAATAAGTGAACACACCCAATGTACAGGGTATATAGGTATTAACATGCTTTAGTTACAGTTTCATAAAAAATATTATGCTGCTGGATGGTTCTGCTTATTCCAAATTAGATTTAGTATTCAGAAGGGCTTTTTTTTTTTTTTTTTCTTTCCAGATAAGATATTTTCTAGTGACAGCCTCTCCTTTTCTTCTATTTTTTCATAAAAAATATTAAAAATGTACTACAAAGCCATGCCTAAATTATTATTTTTTCTTCCTTAACATATGTGTAACAGGGAGACAATTTTCTTCCCTTTCTCTGAGCAACAATGTGAAGTGCCCATCAGGAATCTGCCGACAAAGAGTCCTGTGGCTGGAGGGTACAAGTTACTAGAGCTGTTGAGTTGGCTGCTGATGACTGTTTATTCTGCTTGAAGTTACATCGGTTTAATATTAATATTAATGTATGATTTGGATTTTGTCCAAGGCTGTCACTCACTGTACAAATCTAATCAGCAGCAAACCAGGCAACCCTCCCGCAGATGCATGTGCAGTGACAGTTTGCAATGGCAAATATTTGCATCGGCAGAGATGGTTTATCCATAGAAAAACACACGTTAATTTTCATACTACAGCACTTGGCCTGTTATGGATTAACAAATTCTAGGCTTGACTGTGTCCTGCCTTGTGCAGGAGGGATGGCAGCAGGAAACTGCCTCCCCTTCACCGTGTGCCTATGCTGGTGTTTGGGGTTCTGCAGGGTACTAAGCCATTGCCAGAAGGAAATGAACACTGGATTTTTGCTTAAGTCAAAAGGAAGTGAAAACACCCAGATCCTCCCAGATTTTTTAGCAGCTCTGTATAATCAAATGTAAGGAATACGAAGGTTATTTCAGGTTAACAAAAACGTAAGTACAGTAGTCCCAGCAGAAATAATGTCATCACCCGATGCGAGCCTGTAGATAAAGAGGACATTGTGCACATCCTCAGGGGCTCCAAGCACCCACCGCCCTGCCCTCCCCCATTGTTTGTAACCCATTTAATCCATTTAGCTGTAGTCTAGGTATATCAAACCACAACCTTGTATAAAACTTGAGTTAAAAATGATTATCTACTCAGTTTCATCATGCAATAAAATATTCATGGTAGGTTCCAATTTCTAACTGAAATGAATGGGAGCTTTCTCACTAGGATGAAGTCTGTGTTGCTGTTCTGAATGTCTGACATGGGCAAGGAATAATTAAAAGAAAAAAAAAATAACATCAAGACACAAAAACAACTACACATTAGCACATTTTTCAAGTGTGTCCTCTTATTTCCAGCATTTGAGCACGTTCTTGACATCATTAACATGCTGCCATTTTTTACACTAGATAACTTACACAAATAGAATGGAGGTTAAAAACATTTTTTTCTACATAACTCTGGTTGCTGGTTGTTAAACAGCATTTAGACTTACTGTAAATCAAACCTCACTCATTTCTTTTTAATAGAAGCAACTCTATTACACCCGCATGAAAGCAACTTTATTTGTGGCAATAGCATCCTGCATACTTGGAGTCTTTCTGCTAATTTTAGTTATTACTAATAAACTTGTGGGTAAATTTTCTAAAGCTTTTCTACAAACATAATTATGGGTGATATTCCCAAAGGCAGCCAGAACTGAAGGCTTCCTGCCAAATAATGCTGGGAAGGGACCTCTGGTCCTGAAAGCTGCCTCATGGTGCTGCTGGTTGTAGCACAGAGCATGGCACACCTGCTTTTACCGGGACGCTCTGCCCTCGGACAGCTGGGGTAAGCACGGGCAGTAAGGAGTGTGCGCTGAGCTGATCCATGCGCAGACTGCAGGAACCCCTAAAGGAAAGGCAGTCTTTGCAGCTACTGCTGAGTCACAGTGGCTGTATTGTCAGCCTCACTATCGAATGCCGTCTCCAGTTAAGCAAAGATTATAGGATAGATTCTACCTTTTCAAATATTGATATAAAACAGATATTAAAAGAGACACCTAAGTTTTGTTCTATATATCTCAACTAACACAAAGACCCGCAGCCCTATTTCGGCTATGCCGACCTGCATCCCCACTGCAGGGGCCTGGCGCGCTCCGTGCAGTGCAGTGCCTGAGGCTGTCACCAAGTGTATCTGCTCGCCTGTCTCTCTAACCAGTGCCTCATTTTGTCTTCTGACGATTGACTGCAAAGCCTAAATATGCCATCCCCGAATTTATAACGCATGCCCCAAACATTCGGCGTGTCCAGTAACCAATACAGGCTCCGACAGCCGGCGCTGGCAGCACACAAGCGGGACGAAGAGCTGGCCGGCAGACCACGCTTTCGGGCCACCCGGGTTTACCAGCGCCTTTGAGCAGCAGCTGCCGCTCCCGCCTCCAGGGCCCTCCCTGCCACCGTCCCAAGGCTCAGCTCCGGCCATTCCTGCCTCCGGGAATAACCCGCTCGGCCGCCTCCGCCCCGCCCGCCACCGCCTTCCCTGCTCCCCTCAGCGCTGCGCCCTTCCCTTCCCTTCCCTTCCCTTCCCTTCCCTTCCCTTCCCTTCCCT
>VXAV01005230.1:513164-526777 GCA_013399715.1 Alectura lathami
GCGGGTGGCAGCGCGCAGCTGGTGCGGGGCCGGGCCGCCCGGGCCGCGCTGCCCCCTTTTCGGAGCGTGATTTTTGGGGCGTTGGGCCGTGGCGTTGTAGCGTGGCTTTGTCCGTCGCTGAGTGTACCCCGTCAGAAGGAAGGGAAGGTTTTGGAGGCGCTGCGGAGACGCAAGGCGTGGCAGGTGCTCGGTGTGCCTCTGCCGGCGTCTGCCCGCCCGCCTCGCCGTGTAACCGGTTGTCCCTGGAACTGCGTAGGTGTGTTTCGGAGCAGGGCCGGCTGCTGAGGTGCCGAGTCCTGTGCGGTGTTTTAGGAGAGCGTCCGAATCGTCCGGGTGCGCCGAGCATCTCTCAGGCGAAGTCGGCGTACCCATGTGTCTGGATTTCAGAGCTGAAAAACCAGACCGAGCCTCGCCCCCCTCTGCCTCAAATATTCGAGGTGGCTGTGGAAAATCAGGAGCTGAAAGTTGTTTCTAAAGGGTGTCCCCAGAGCTGTGGTGCATGCAGGGAGGCAGGGTTTGCAAACGGAGGTCAGCGTGGGAGCTGAATGTTTTGGGCCCCGTACCATGATGTTGCAATGGACAGTAAGATCTCTGCTGGGCGTTGTTGGTCTGGGCTTGGGGACTCCCTGTGGGCTTGCTTTGGGGCTCGGTTCCTGCTGATGGGATCGACTGTGTCGCTGCTCTGGGCGTGGTGCACTGGCTCCGGGCTCCAGGCTTCCCTGGCAGATCTCTGCTCTGAGGTAGTTGCTGTTATTTTAAATCCAGCTGCCTTTTACAGGCCTCTTTTATGTCCTGGTCCTGCCCAGGACAAGGGAATGAGCAGTTCTCAGCCTGCATAGGAGGAGCTGTGGGAAGCCTGCCCAGTGTGGAAGTGTTGTGGTCAGAGAATGATGCAACTCTGGCAATTCTCAGCCTCTGGGAAGGGTTAAGTTCCACTCAGCATTCAATAATTGCAGATTTTTACCGCTGATGGAGATAAGCCGCCTTTACTGCAGATTTTTGAGGTGTTTGTGGAAGATTTCATGTGACCTATGAGAAGCTGCAACAGTTGCTGTGGGTTGTTTGTTACCTGAGTTCCAGATCCCTGCTGGTGGTAACTGGGAAGGGAGGATGTTATCAAATGGAGCCCAAGAAAATCTTAGAATCAAATGCAGAATTTTGCATCCTAGGAAGGTGAAACAATTGTGAAGTGTGGTAGTTACCACTAAGGTGATGAACTTGTAAAGCACTGTATCAGTTTCAGAGGATAAATACAGACTTTCCTCGTTGTGAACTCAAGCAGTAATTGCGAAGCTCCTTTGGTTTGAGAGAGAGCATTGGTATCCCGGGCATGAAAGGGGCTCAAGAACAGGATGGTTATTATCAGCTGGGGAGGAGATGAGGGGAGTCTGCCTAAATCTCTGGGGTCATGTGAGCTGGCTGGGCCTCACAGTAAGGCTGGAGTCAGAATGGTATCTGAAACATGTTGTGTGATATTGCTTCATAACATTGTAAGTGCGCTGGATATTCGGCAAACACAAACTCAGATGGTTACTTGATGCATCCTGTAGCTTCTGATAGTGTATATTCTATTTATGTGACTGTAAGTATTTCAAAGAACAATAAATACATAAGAGAGCTAATGTGGATTATGGATCTTTTACAGCTTAGTTATGCATATGGAAAATGAGTCCTAGTAGTTTCATCTGGAAAACTGAGAAATATTCCATCATACAAAAGTAACAGAATTATGCCACAGAGTAGGTAGCACTTACCTTTAATTTGATGATTTGATTCCATTAAACTATTAAGTTAGTGCAACAAAGTGCATCATGTTTTTTGTGCACATTTGCATTTTTAAACGTCTGGAAGTTGACAGGAGTGAGTGGACTTCGCAAAGAGGATGTGAGTGATCCTAAACAGATGGTTATTGCAGCATAAAGCTGGAAATGCAGATGTTTGAGGACTATAATTTGTACACCAGTGGTCTTACTTACGTAGTTATAGAATAAACCTCATGTCAGTGTAATTTATTAAAGGACTTGCAGGTATATATTTTCAACAACAGGTAAGACTTGAGCAGTTTGATTGCAAGGTGAAGTAATCAACTTTAACTGACTATTACAATTCTTCTAAAGGGTCTAAGAAGTCCCCAGGAGAGTGTTCATGACCTCAGTCCTATTGAAAACCTCCGGATTCCCAGTAAGGTATGATGCATGGTTTCCTCCCACCCCCTTCAGTTTTAATTTTTCATTTTATATTTAGATGACACACAGTCTTTTTTTTTTTTTTTTTTCCCAACACCAGCTTTGCTGCCATTCTTTTTGACAGCTTTATTTCTTCCTGAATGTCTTTTTTTATGGAAGAATTAGAATTCTGAGGGAAAACAGTGCACCAAGTCAAAATGAAGATTTATTAAAATTTCTGTCTTAGAACTTCGGAGTTGTTGTGGGATGTTGATCTTAATAGTACTTAGGTTTCCTGCTGGAATGGGGAAAAAAAAAGAGAGAGAGAATGCTTTTTATCGCTTAAGAAAGTACATGCTATAATGATAGCCTGCGTAGTTCTAGCCTTTATTCAGACTCTCCATGGTTTTGATGCCATTAAGAGTATTTCAGAATGTCATGGTTTTCATTTTAAGCATGTGTAAGTAACCTCATATTCTGCTGTAAATGTTCTAGCTTTATAATAATCACTTTGGTTTTTTTAATTGTCTCACTGCTGAAATGATACCAGCTCTCCCTTATCTCACATCATGCTGAATAATCTGTGTGTGAGGGAGCAGTTGTTACAGTATTTATCTGCTCCTTACACCCTGCTGATCTGACCGGATGATTCCAAGACTCGCTGTGGATGGTGCTTGTTGTTTTCCCCTAATTTGGACTTTGCCTTTAACCAGTGAGTTATTTAGGGTACTGATTTGTTGCCTTATTTTACCCTTAAAAATCCTCTGTGTTTCTCTGTCTCTGCGGAAGTACTTTGTAATATGATGCTTGTGCTGAGGCAGACCAGAAGATCAATGTTATTCTATGTTTGAAAAAATCCAATAGCAATCTCTAAATTGGCACATAATATTGTGCTAAACAGTGGCCAATATATTGATTTCAAAGACTCAAAGTATGCAGTTGCAGTGATGTTGAAAGAACTGTCTCATCTCTGTGGCTCAGACTCCCGCTAACCACTGAGCATCCAGTTTCAAACCGTCTCTTTTGCCAAGTTGACTCTCCAGGTAAAAATAGATGTCGGTGTCTTGGCTCGGTTTTTGTTCTGTGATGATGTTATGTGTCTGGTAAACCTACGCTTTGTAACAATAACAATGGGAGAACAACTACATCCCAATAATTTGCAATTTTTTCGTCAATTTATGTCAGATTTCTGGCAGCCCTTTGTAATGTGAGAACATTATCTGCAGTTGTTTTGCAAACAGAACCTGATGAAAACTTATTAATTCTGTGCCTGAAAAGGCAGGATTGCATCAACATTAGAACTCGTCACCTGAGTTTTTAAAAAATGTGTTGAAGTATTATTCTCTTTTGTGCCATAGTATTAAACTTTGATATTTTTCAGTCTTTTATTGTTTTTTTTTTTCCTTCCATAATGTTTTAGGTGAGAAATAACTACTATATTCAGAATATAGATCCTGAATAGTCCAAGATGTGTATGTTAACTTTTTCCTTCTCATAAAGCTGTACTCAGTGAAACTCTTGTACAGGTACCTGTTTATCTATCTGATAAAATGAAAGCATTAGGTCAGTTGAATTTTGAGTAAAATTGCTGTGTTTCAATCAGTTTAACTCCTGGCTATGGTCCCAAGCCATTTGTCAACTTCACTTCCAGGCCTTTCCTTTGAAGAGGAAGAATTTGTATTGTCACGCCTCCTTGGCTTTACTTAAACCTTTATTGTATGATTTTACTTTTCCAGTGATAAGATATCAAATGTGAGACTGTAATACGTCTTCTGCACTGTGGGCATAGATTCTGATACCTGTTCTTGAAAACAGGAGTTTTTGGAGGGAAAGGTGTTGCCTGTGTTTGTGTTATGAGTAACCATCAGGGAGATTAGGTTTCAGTACTGCACAGAAGTTGAAAGTCATCATACTCAAGGTACAGGTACCTTTTGAAAGCATGTATTGTTCTCTGTGGCCACATTTTAATAATGTTTTCTGTTCATATCTGTGGTAATGAAAGTCTCACGCTTGCTAGCCAAATACTCTTCTGACTATAGCATGGGTATGTTGCTACGCTGTCATCATCAGACTTCCATAGTCCAAGTGCTATCCCCAGATGGATTTAGGACAAGCGGTGCTGCAACTTCAAATGCTGAGTTAGAGTTGTAGAAAGGTGTGCAGAATGAAGGACTGCAGTTAGCAGGAATTATTCGAAAGAGCACAAGCCATTGATAGGTAACGGTAACGCCAGGGAGAAAAACGTCTTTGAGATGGGGATTGTCAAACTCATATGAAGGTCAAATGGAAAACACAGAGAACAGGAAAAGGAGTACATTGATGCTGCATCCCCTCGGGGAAAGCCCGCAAAATTCTCTTGGGTCTTAAAATCTGAAAGATGCTTGCTGGTAAGCATGTGAAAGTGGTGACTGTGCTCCTGTCTTGTATTTTTATTTTTTTTTAACAATGAAATGATTTGCTGCCTGGATCTTCTACTCAATACTCCTGGGTGTATGAGCTCACATTAACCATGGCACCCAATAGGTTCTGCAACCATGTTGAAAAATTCCAGCCGGCTTGCATCATATGAAGACAAGTCACCAGCTAATTTGGTTTACTTCCTGTCGTAACACAGAATCATACCACCAGCTCCATCACACAAAAAATTAAATCTAGAATAGTTTTAAGTCACTGGTTCAGTCTGTAGATCAGGCAAATCTGAACAGAAAGGCCAAATTTCTAGAAAACAGAGTAGATATTTCATTTGTTCCTATCTTTTTTTTTTTTTGGTTGAGAAACCTCATTTCATTCATGCCCTGATTGCTCTGGGGAATGGTAGTTCTTGGCCTGTCTTTTGGTTGTTGGAAATGGTGCGTACTGAGAGTGATACAGAACTGCAGTACTGAGTTTTGAACCACCCTGCTATTCTCATCTTTGTTCTTCCCCAAGCTGCTAATGGTTTTGTTTAGTAAACTCTGTCACTAAGGGTTGAGAGGTGTTTTGTACACTTCAATTCAAGTGAGTAGGGATAATAATGAGTTGACTTTGAATTAGGCTATTTCTGTCTTGATGATTATCAGCTCCTAAGCAATATTAGTTGACTTTGTGGCTTATGGTGGTAAACAACACAGGAAGTTTTTTTTTTTTTTATGCTTTTCTTATAGAAGTGTGAATTTTAGTCTGTTGTGGGTTTCAGTTTCCCTGACAGTAGCTGTAAATATATAAAAGTTATTTTTATATATTGTTGATTTGATGGTGCTGTGAAGTTGCAGTGTACTCACTGATTGGCTCTGTCAAGCAGAGCCCTCATCCTGGAGTTTGGGATGAGCTTTTCTCTCAACACAGGTGTTACCCAAGTTGAGAATGGAGGGATATAAATTGACAGCACGTTCATTGGTGTTCTTTTGGCTCATGACAAACGTAGGGAGGCTGTGTCCAAGAGAGTACCGAGCAGATCTGGCCCCTGGCTCTCTGTACCAGTTATCGCTGACCTTCAGCTTCTAATTAGCTTGGAAGCTTTTTAGATTTTCCTTTCTCTAAGCAGTATCTGTTCTCAGTGTCTGCTTCCCAAGTCCTTTGGTTGATTGTGACTGGAATGCAGAAGGTGTTTGCTTTGACTCTACCAGTGATGCTTCCTTAGCAATGTTGTTTTTCATGTTGCAAGCAGTGTAGAACAAAATAGAGTGGGGGTGTGGCACACAGGGAAATAGCTGGATAAGTGATCTGAAACTTCCTGAACTGCCTTTCAGAGGAGCCTGCGATGAAATGGCTCTTCTGAAATACAGTCTGAGTAATTGCCTTAGGCTTCCAGACCCATACACTTCTGTTTCCATAGACCAGGAAGGCAAAGCAAAGTGAGGATAGAATTCTGAATTCACATAGAACTTACTGTTTTTTAATGTTGATTTTTTTTACTGTTTGTCGAAGACAGATATTTCAGTGGTAATGATTAAAAAAAAAAAAAATGAGGTAGGAAACTAAATACTAGTTCCACAGTACTAAATCTGCCCTTCCCTGAAGCTCTTGAAGCTGTGGGCTTCATAGGAGATTGTGAACTGTTTTGTATGTCTTGGTGAAGGGAGGAGGAAAATTGAATATCAGCAAATAAACTGGCCAAGGCTGTTTGCTTCCTTCAGTGGTGAGTGAAGAGACTGGCCATGAGCCCTTAGTTGTTTGAAGCTAGTGGAGCATGATGGACTGGAAGCTGCAATTTATCACAGCCTAATGCCTGCTGGCAAATACTGTAATTTATATGGGAGCTTACGCTAATCCTGGACAGTCATCCTCTCTGGCCTGTTCCTTTAGAAAGAGTGAACAAGATAAAGAAAAAGCCTGTCCATTTAATAAATGTTTTCCTAGTTAGTGTTTTGGCAAGAAACCTTGAGATGAATGATCTTTCCGAGACAGGATAAAATGGTTTCTTAGTAATTTTTATAGCCATATGAACCTCAGCTTTATTTTTATACTGAAAAATGTGGCATTATACAAAGATGAAAAGGTCATTGATTAGATTTCTTTGAAATGTTCATATTAATAACAGCCCTCCCAATTTATTATCAAGTGGCTCTAAATCTAGAAGAGCCTGTGTTCCTGGTGGCCTTGATGTATGTCCATCGCTGTTGACCTACGGCATTGACATACCATGTCACCAGTATGACGAGATATCCACAGGCTAGAAATCCAAATGGTTTGAAACTGTTTGTTCCTGGATTTAGTGTTTCCTTTTCCTTTTTTTTTTTTTTTTTTTTTTTCTCTTTTTAACAAACTACCCTGCAAGGTCTTACAGCCACACACCCAGGTGATAAATGAGATGATTTCCATTTGCGGGGCGCAGTGGACAAGTTAGGCTAACCCTGTTGTGCAACTTGGATAATTTTTAATTTTAGTTTCTTACAGATAAAACTCAATGTACTGTAAGATGTTGCGGTGTTGGAGACGTGCTGCTGAGTGCTCAAAACTCGCTGAGGACCGGGTTATCCCGTGCCCCCGCCCTCCAGCGCTCCGGCCTCCGTCCGTGTCCTCGTCTGTGCCAGCCTGCGGCCTGGCGGGGCCGGCTGCGGCCTTGGGCCTCCTGCAGCAACAGCCTTGAGATCTCCCTACCAACGCCCCTGTTATTTATTTATTTATTTTTTGTCTTCTCCTGTGAGAGATGCGTTAGAGGAGCAGTGTCTCGTTCTGATGTTTTACAAAGCTGTCACCCCCTGGCTGCCTCTGCTTGTGTAGAGAAGCAGCACCTTGCTTTGTGTTTGAAATCTCCCTTGTAACGTGTATGCATTGATGTTACTGAGTGATGTATGAAATAAGGGTGTTTGTGACTGTTCAGAAATTCATGCTGCCTCTAGCTGGTGAAATAAGCCCTGGCACCTTGTCCCAGTGTAACAACTTGCCTGTGGCAGAGGCTTGGGATCTGAACAGGACACCTGTCTGCTGGAACGACTTCGTCAGCATTACGTTTCAATGTCAAACAACATGATCAGAGCTCTGCCTTGCATTTTCTATTTTTTTTTTCTTTTTTTTCCGTTTGAGTCTCTAGCAAAGGTTTTTCAGCCCTTTAGTGGGAGCAGCCATTGGGAGAGGGCAAGTATTAGTCCAACTGTCCAATACAGGAGGATGAGGTTCAGGCTCAGTCCTCAGTTTGTGGTGACTAGTGGACACAGCTGGGTTCCTGAGGAAGCCTTCCACAGGGGATTGCGACAGGAGGGAGGAGGATGCATGTCTTGAATACTAGCTGTCAAACAGCTGTTGGTGCGTGTCTGTTTGGAACACCCCACTAGCTGGAGAAAAGTCTGAAATGTGTTAACTTGTAGTGACAGTGTGTACTCTAGGTTTACAGAGATAGTTCTTCAGGTTTTAAAAAATCAGGTTTTACCTGTTACTTTTTCTTTTTTTTTTTTTTTTTTTTTTTTTNAGAAAGATATTTCTTAGGTTTTAAAAAATCAGGTTTTTCCTTTTTTTTTTTTTTTTTTTTTTTTTTTTTTTTTCTTCTAAATTGTAGAGGACCAGCCTGCCAGTCTGTTTTTAGTTTATTATGAAAATTTCTATAATATTATAAGCTTCAGGAGAAAAACAATGGGCTCAGCTTGCATTTTTCCTGTAAATAGGTATCGAGGAAGAAATGTTTAGGTAATCTGCAACAGCAACACTAGCACTTTGTTGTTTGAAAAGTTTTGACTCTCTTGCTGTTTGGAGTGGGAAGAACAAGCTGCAGTGTACAGGTCTTTCAGTTCTGAAGAAGCCATTGATACAAGCCATTCCTGTACCAAAGCTGTTGGTAGCTTTCAAAAAATGCTTGTACTGGTAAGCGCTGTTCCTGCTAGGATGTGATAGTGCCTTATCACATGCCTGACGTCATGCTTTTCTGTTTTGTGAAGGAGGAGCTCAGAGAATCACAGGAAGAACCGACTGATCCTCAGGCTCAGCAAGAAATAATTAATAGCATTGAAGAAGTTTATTTTTCTAATGATGCCTTTGATATTGTGAAGTATGAGTTAGAGGTAAGTTGCCCTTGTAAATGAAAAGGCAGTAATGTAACCAAAAACGAGGGTCAAAACTCAGGTTCTTTCAATGATACGTTTTTGATTTGTTTCTTACATCCTGCATAAATGCAAAACTGTGTGGGTTTTATTTTTTTTTTGTTCCCCCTTCCTGCCCCTGAATCTTCTTGCGATTGTATGGAGCTTCTAGCAAATGGTGTTAGTATGGAGTCTCTTTTAATGTGATAGAGCTACTGTCAGGCCTGTTGTGCTAACATGTAATTGGTACTTAAGTACTGTGGAAAAGCCCAAATAGTTGGAGGAAAAAACATCTGTATTTTTTAGTGACCTGAATTAACAGAAATGAGTTGTTTTGATGACTAGGGGCTTGTGTATGTGTATATGTAGCTTAAAGTAGGATAACTGAGTTAATTATGGTGTTATATTAAGACTGATTAATTTCAATGGGCATCATTTGAATACAAATTAGATTGAAGAAGCAATAAGAGTGTTTCTTGAATCAAATTGTTTGGTTAGTTAATACTGCATGTGTATTTTATGTTCTTCAATTTCTCACTGAATTTTATTTGTCGTTTACATGCAGAGGCTTCCTCCAGTACTTAATCTTCAGGAACTGGAAGAGTACAGAGACAAATTAAAACAACAGCAAGCTGCTGTAAGTACAGCTATTTAGAATACTGCCAGGCAGTTTTTTATATTGTTTGTAACTGTAGCTGGAAGTGTAACTGAAAGTGTTTTGATTTCTTAAACCCACTAGAAATTGAGCATTTTTTGTTTAAATGTTGTTGTATGCTTTTATAGTGGAAAATGATATCAGTAAATCATATAATCATAATAAATAATGTAAGTAAATCACGGTAACTACTGTAACAAGGATCAAATGGTGTAACTATTTGTTTAGAAACTTTATTTTCAGGATGTTCAGCTTTTCCAGTATACTCGAAGAAGTGAAATGCTCAATTTAACAATCCCTTTTTGAGGGATTTTTGGCAATGTAAAACATAAAATGTTTTTAAAAACCTCTTAGAGTCTGTATTTTCTCTTATTTTTCATTTGCTGATTTTTTTTTTTTTTTTAATTTGTTCATAAATGTTTCTGGTGAGTGCAGGTATATGCTTACTTTGAAAAGAAATAATGAGTAATAACTGTAATTTACAGGGAGTCAGAGCTGCAGCTTCTGACAAGTACTAGTTACGTTTCAGGCTTTTTTTTTAAATTATTTTTATTCATGTATTAATTATTGAGTCATTGCTTTGAAAGATGGATAATACGGTACAGGAAATGAGTGTATTAGCTGTGGCTTTTGGAGAGTACCTGCAAGTAAAATAACAGTATTAACCCTAATTCATGTCTTAAAGTGAACTAAATGTATAGAAGAAAAATACTGATCCATTAATAATACACAAAGACAAGTTCCTTTGGCCTAGGACAGCTTTCTCTAGAATAAATGTATGAAATTTTGTGAAGTATTTGTGAGAAGTTGGGCGAACAAATATTCTATGCTTGTCACCAAGAGGTATTTTATTTATTTATTTGGGAATGGAAGCCTAAGAGGACATCTGGTGGTGACCTACTTTTGTAAGGAAATACACTCAAGGCTGGAAGACAACTTCATAGGAAGATGCTGAATAATCCCAATGCCTGATGTCCATGTCTTGGCTGTTCTGCACACACAGTGAGGAACAGCTAAGGAGTAGTTTCAGTGCATGGCTGATGCTGAAACATGAACTGGAAAATACACCTAGCTGATGAATAGTAGGGGGGAGAATTGAGCACAAGTTTTCCAAGAAATGTGGCCCATAGGTGTCTTTTTATGTGGCCCATAGGTTTATTCCTAAATTTTTAGGTACAGGACTCAAGAAGTCTGCTGACAGGTCATCCAATACCTCTGCTTCGGAAAAAAAGTAAACAACATCTTTTTCATTTCAGTGGCTGAATCTGTAGCTGATGCAGGAATTTACAATAGTGATTTAGGTTCCAGCTTCTAAATTTCTGTAATACAAAGTGCTCAAATGACTGTGAATTATTTGTAATAGAGCTCTGATCTTCCACTTCTCGCTGGCTGTTACTATCTGCTTTTACACTGCTGATCTTGGGCATGTCTTTGTTTTAGGGGTCACCATAGACTGCAGATTTTCTGTGGTTTATCCATTACAGTTTTCCATTCCATTGAGTAGATACCAAACCACTCAATTCTTCTCTAATACGTGCATTGTGGCAGCTTTGATTTAAGCCGTCATCTGCAGCCACCTTGAACAGCTGCATTACTTGCTAGTGGCTGCATGTCTGGATTACAAAGGTTAAGAATTAGAAAATAACACAGCAGTATGGAGGCTGCCAAAATCCAGGGGACTATCTGGAAATGAATGAAAGAAACCTGGTATAAGATGGCTCATCCAAAGGAAAGATAAGAGAGGTGCTTGGAAGGTAAGAAAAGCACTGTCAGTAAGTTTAGGGAAACAACAGAAATGGCTGTGGCAGATGCTGGACAGCGAGGTTTTTATTAGTTATTGCTAATTGAGAGCTTAGAAAACAANCCAAACCACTCAATTCTTCTCTAATACGTGCATTGTGGCAGCTTTGATTTAAGCCGTCATCTGCAGCCACCTTGAACAGCTGCATTACTTGCTAGTGGCTGCATGTCTGGATTACAAAGGTTAAGAATTAGAAAATAACACAGCAGTATGGAGGCTGCCAAAATCCAGGGGACTATCTGGAAATGAATGAAAGAAACCTGGTATAAGATGGCTCATCCAAAGGAAAGATAAGAGAGGTGCTTGGAAGGTAAGAAAAGCACTGTCAGTAAGTTTAGGGAAACAACAGAAATGGCTGTGGCAGATGCTGGACAGCGAGGTTTTTATTAGTTATTGCTAATTGAGAGCTTAGAAANATTGAGATCTTAGAAAACAAAAAAAAAGTTAAAAAGTGAAAATGAATTGCATCTCCTCTTACTCGTGTGTTCTGCTTGATGAATCCCTGCAACAGTGAAGAGCCAGGCTGTTAGATTTGTGCTAGAGGCATGCATGGCCAGCAGGTATGTGCCTCTCCTAAAGTTTTCACATGTGCAAGGCTAGGTGGAAGAAGAAATTGGAAAGAGGAGGTGAAAATTTTCACGAGCTGTGTATAATAGAACAAAACTTCAGAGCCCCAGGGGTGTGTAGGCTTGTGTAGCTTTTGGGCTGATAAAATCCTTTCCTGCGCTCGCACTCCACAAGAAGCAGTTCTTTTGCTGTTCTGCAAAACAAAGCTGTATTACTGGTTGAGCAACTGAGTTTAAAACCATTTGGTTTGATCCTGGCCATTTTTTTTAAAGTGGAAGAAGGAGAGCTTCATCCTGTCCAGATTGCCCGCTGATAGTGTCAGCAGCCTTGGGAAACCATTTGTATGCAGGTGCTCTCCCAAAGGATGGGAACTGACTATTTTATCTTTGTTTCTGGAAGTATTGGTCCCTGAGCAGAGTATGGAGCAATACCAGTAATTTCTTTTTATGTTTGAAACTGTTTCTTCTTAAATATTTAGAGTCCCTTCTGACAAACAAACAAACAAACAAAACCAACAAAACCAAACAAGCTGTTTTCAAGCTTGCGTTTATATGACAGTTAGTGTTGGATTTCTTTTTTGTGTGTTTGTGCACAAGAAACAAGTAACAATGCTCATTCTTAAATTCAGTACAGGCAGCAACTCTCTAGCGTTCCATTTACTGTTCAGAGCAATGGAGTAAATTTTAAAATTTGCATGTTCTGAGTGCTAAAGAAAAGGTGTAAGGTGCACAGGATGAGCATTCCTTTTGGCATGGATTTTATTTGATGCTGTATCTGTTTGAAAGGTAAGCATCCTCATGGCTTTCTTAGATCTCCATGGTAGATGGTTAACTTCAAATTTTGCTCTAGCAGTAGCATAAGCAGAATGTAAGCAGTTGTAGTGTTCCATATTATTTCTAATTTTTATTCTAGCATGTTCTGTAACAAGCAGAGAGGTAAGAGATTAATTTAACAATAGCCACTAATTCCTAGGTGCAAATGTAAATAAATATTTTTCTTACTTGATCCTGATGAAAGCTGATTGCAAATTCTAGGATTTATTTATTTATTTTATTCTGTTAGGGCATGTTTATTAATCAGTTTGAAAACTACAGAAGTGAGTGACATGACCATAAACTCATAGTGAAATGTTAGTATTGGGACTGGCTACTTTATTGAGATTACTGTTTGTCACATGTAGTATTCTTGTTTTAAGGTATCTAAGAGAGTTGCAGACTTGATTCTCGAAAAACAGCCTGCATATGTTCAGGTAAGACAACAGGCACTTTTTAACAGTAAACCACTCCACCTCTTGCTGTTATAATACTGCTCTTGTTTCAGTGGAGATTAAATCCAGTAACTGGTTAGGAGAGATGCTGGTGCCTGGCTGGATCTAGTTGTTCCTGCTAAACCTGATTCAAGCTAAACCTGAATCTGCAGAGTGAAGAGAACCAGGGGCATTTTGACCTGGGAGCCCATTAGGATGCCAGGTGCTTCTACGTATTACTATTTTAAAATGGTTTTATGGAAACATGAATTCACATGCTTGACCAATACCTGTAATAGACTTGAAGAGGAGCTCCTCTATTGTCTGTGTTTAGGAATAGTTTCAAGTTTTTTTCCAGAAGAAAAAACAGCACTGACCTTTTTTGAGAGAACTTAATCTGAAATCTGCTGCTGATCTCGGACAGTCATTAGAGGAAGGCGTTGGAGGGCTGAGCTGGAAATGGAGCCTCAACGTTTCAAGGACCTCTGAGAGCAAAAAGAAGTGGAATTGCTTTAGCTACTTGCTGTGCCAGTGTTCTGCTGCTTCTCTCTTCACTCCCAAAATTAGTTGGAAGAATGATTCTCTAAAGAGAAGGTGTTTTTTTTCTACCATTTGTTTTTAATAATGACCCTATACATTTGGTCAGCTCAGCCTGATTTTACCTAATTTATCCCTTTTTTTTTTTTTT
>VXAV01005235.1:8363-31816 GCA_013399715.1 Alectura lathami
CTCTCTTAATACTTCCCAAAAAACACAAAAAAAAAAATCCAGTTTTGCATCCATGAGCACCAGCACCTCCTTTTTCATAACCAACCAGAATAAGAATGTAGCTCATCACTTGTAGAGAATGCTGCTATATTCAGAGATTCAGACTTTAAGTAAAAGAATAATTTTTTTTCCACATTACTTTCCATTGATTGAGCAGAAAAGGCTCTTGGTTCAGCACATGTAGAGAGAAATAATTTTGAAACATAGCATGAGTGTTTTCACAAATAATGTAAGTCACAGACTCAAACAGAAGAATTATTATTATTATTATTATTTTTTTAATAGCTATCTTTTGGTACTAAAGGTCTTAGCAAATTATTACTAAAATGAAAGAAGATTTTTTTTTTTCCAGATCTCAAAAACTATGTTGGAAAAATAGACACTGATTCACAAGAATGTTAGTAGATTGCATTTTTATCATGTTATTTAGTTAATTCTAAACAAAAAAGCTCTTTAGCATATGGCTGATTTTAGATTGATGCACAGCTCAGATAAAATCAACAGAACATAGCTCATGCGTAAGAATATTAGTGATGTGAGATGGACTTAAGCATACAATTAAATGGTCTTTCTGAATTTGAGTGTAGACAATTCAGTTGCATGGGCAGGTTTCAGTAAGCATGAAACCTCACTGATATCAACGAGGTTTTCTATGAGGTGACTGCAAAACTGGGGATCCATTTAAGAAGCAGACAAAAATATGAAGTTTTATGCAGTTTTTAGGTAGAGGAGGAATGGAACAGAGCACAACAGACATAAAAAGAGTCTACGCTTCAAGCAGTTATGTATATTTAAATATTGCATATAAATGCAAGCAGTGTTACATCTTCTGGCAGAAATGTGGCTATTAAAGTCATCCACCAACAGAACTTAAGGAAAGTTAGGTGATGAATTGTGAGCAGCTGCATCTTTACTGCACAGTCAGGATTTTATAATAAGCCTGTAGGTAATGTTTCTCTGCATAATTTTCTCTCTCTGCTACAAAAGAAGTACTTTCTTGGGAAAACCTCAGGAATATGTACTGAAGACTAGGTTTCATGGGGAATTAAAAGAGATTTAGGCATCTAAAGTATCAATTAAATGCCTAATTTAGATCTTCAAAAATGACACCTGCCCCTAACAGCACTGCAAAACCATGTAACCCAAAATTTCCAACAGAAGAATGCCCTAAAAGCCTTAATATGAGACCCTGGTCTGCCACTTTAATGACTTGTCTTGCTTGTCAGGACATGTGCACACGTTTAAACATAAATTCTGTAAGCATAAACCTTGACAGACATCAGAGTAACTTCAACTAAAGGTTATGGGTGTGCAAAACCTCAGCCCAGCCTGGCTGCCCTGCAGAGTGCTAATTAGGGCACTGAGTGGATGGGTTCAAACCCTCTCAGATAAAGGATACTAAACAGCATCCTGAGTGTTCTCATCAGGCAGTGAAGGGACAAAAAGAGCACTCATGCCAGTGTTTTACAATATTGTCCTAACCCCTTGTTGGTTTTAGAGAGAAGAGACTTTCACCTAGTCTCTGGGAGATGTTTCAAGGGTCTGAAGCGAAAAAGAAGTTTGTGTATTAATTGTGTCTTATCCAAGAGCAGTATTTCCAACTAATTCTGTAGGTGACTCACTGTCTCACTGTCCTGGATTTTTACAGCTCTCAAGACGCCTCACAAACAAGTCAATGCGCTGCTGCGGTATTATGCAAGACTCTTTCATATTTAGTTACGATAACACTCTAACCTTTGTATAGTTGAATTTTTCCCAACATGTTTTTCAATTGTTCCTTTGGCAATATTTCAGACAAGGTAAATACATCCAGAGAGTCATCAGAGTATCATAGTCTTTCGAAGAGTTTAAAAATTCTAAAATGTACACCGAAAAATAATTGCCCAGGGACATATTAACAACAAAAATATTATGTATAGAAACAACTTTAATAAGTGCAATTTCTGTGAAAATGTTAAGTATCAAAGAGAAAATAAAAAGCAGATAAAATGAACAAATGAAACTTTAAGGTATTCAATATTCCAGACACAATTTAGGCAGGTCTATATGTGCAGCTCCAACAAAGGCACAAATGTTCTCTGTCCATGCTGTGCAGTAGGTGTTGCTCCACAGTTAACCCTGCAGTCTTCATCTCTAGATGAGGATCTGATGGTCAGATCCTGGCCACATGACAGGAAGAAACCTGGGTGTGTAATTGCCCCCTTCATGACTAGACTTGTTTCAGAAGGAAAAATGTATTTTTTCCAATAGATAATATTTCCTGTTTATCACGGAGACAGGATAAAGGTACAGGTCACACCTGCTTTTTCTTCCTAGACATACCGAGACACTGAGTATCTTTTCATCACGCAATTACCAATTTCACATAGGGTTGCACACCTATTTGCAAACATATCTGTACAGTCTCACAAAAATGGAAACTAGTTACAGGAGACAGTTTTCTCTTGTAGCTATAGTCTAAAGAGATGCTATGCAAGTAGCATTCAAAGTGATCCACTAGTCTTCAGGGTATACATGAAAACCAAACAAGGGTACAATGGGAACAGGTTGTTAGGAATGTGTTGCAGGGGGGTTCTGCAATATTACAATTACTCTATATGCTGTTGACAATGTTTACTTGTCTATTAATCCTAAGAGTGATATGACTATTTTTAAAATGCTTACAAATGAATGTTGTGTGCTTAAATTGTGTCTTGCTGAGGTGGCTTGCTGCCTTTGGTTTTGGACTTAAACTCTTCCGCTAATAAAATAAAGGCGATAAGCAAGTACAAAGGAGGTAGATTGAAAATTAATTACCAGGTTAGTTGCTAATTAGTCACAGAAAACTGACAGCATTTCACCTCCTCTTTCTGAAAGTGACACTGAACAGAAGGTCTTTTACTCCATTTATCAGTGCCTCAGACAGGTATGCGTCCCACCATGCCACAGTGGGAGGGCAGGTTCTGCCCACTCCTGGTACACTCCTTACCAGGACCTTTCTGCAGGCCAGCGGGGGTTCATGCCTGATGTGAGATACTCTATGGGCGTTGTGCCCCAGCTACCACCAGGCAAAACGTGACTGACTCTCTTGCTTACAGAGTACTTGGTTTGAGAATCAGCAACAGGTTTTGCAGGTGGAATGAATGCTCTTTCAGCAGACATTCAGGTTTGAGTTTAATACAAGAAATAGCTCACTTACTCAAACTTTTGTTTTGTCACAGCTGTTTGTTGATATGAATAACACCAACTCCATCTGCAACCAGTGACATCACTACAGTTTATCCTGCTGTGAACTCAGTTAAACGTCATGTCTCCAATGTGGCAGGTGCACCACTTGCCATCAGCTTAATGTTTCAGTGCCCTCTTCCAGCAGATAGCAGCACTAGGACTGTACAGTCCTAGCAGCCACTACAAAGGAACATATGGTATATGCTAAACCGTGGGTATGGTTGGACTCCTACATAGCCATTCACTGCACTGAATAGCACTTACATTAATCAAGCCGCATAAGGGGAAATTCCAGTATCTGGTAAGTCAACAAAAGTTAGTTCAGATGCAAAACACCAGAAGAAATACATTTCATATTTTCAGACTTAAGATAGTTGCATCTTCTAATTTTCCACTTTCGTGTCATTCCTTATCTCTGCAGTCAAACTAAGGAAGAGTATTTTGTTGACAAAATGGTTTCAAAGTCTGCACTAATAGCCTAAGCTCTTCTCTCCTTCTCTTCCAGGTGGTTGCTTCAGTTTCATGTGGAGCAGCGTGCTGCTGTTGTATTTGTCTAACAGGGCAGCTTCAAATGCCTAATGCACTCAGTATGTGAGTCAATTCTTTGTTTCACCATATACACAGATATATTGCCAATGAAATGGAAATTTAAACAAGTCACAGAGTTTCTGAAATATAGATGACATAAAACACACTTGCTAAAGTAAATCATAGCCTGGCTACTTAATATCTTGCTGTAATGAGAAAATTCAAAGTTATTCCTAAGGACAATTGATCATAGTACTACACAGTCTTCATGATGAATACTAGATAAAGTGGAAAAGATTGTCATGTCCATTAGTAGAGAAAATGCCTCTGAAAGCAAGTATAGCAGAAGATATCCTAAATAAATTGTCTGAATCTTTTAATGGGATAAAGCCAAGTCAGATCTGATCCTAAAACTAGGTCATTTATGATACTCAGGACTTTTGAAAACATTCAGCTTTAAAAACAAACCATTCAATCTATTCCCCTCTGCTGCTTGCATACAGATTTGTTATGCTTGGATATGCCAACACAAAAAAAAAATGTTTAGAAGGCAACCAGAAACAAAATAAAAACTTCACACTCCACAGTGTTCTCTCTGCTGAAGACAAAAGCAAGGTGTCATGAATAAAGAAAGGAATCAGCCGCTGAAATATTTTCTGCATATACTTTTCATCTGAAAGCTCTATGGGGCCTAGTGCTATTCTTAACAATGCTCTTTTAAATAAGATTCACACTGCTTTTTTTTTTCTAAAATGCAGCAACTGAGAAAGTGGAACAGCAAAAATGGAAGCAAAATTGAATTACTTTGAGGCTCAACTAATTCCTACCTCCAAAGAAAAGAGAGTACAGAGAGGTAATGCGTGCTTAACCCTACACAAGACCTCTTTCTCCCTTACTGAACGTGGCCATTTGTGACTGAGTCAGCTGGCATCTGACCCTGCTGGGCTTGTAGGATGTCAGAGCACCAAAACATGCAGGAACAGCTTTGTTCACAGGAATAGGTAAAGTGTATATGTGATGAATGTACAAAAATTGTTCAGGTCCACACATCAAGTCTGTATCATGTAACATGCATCACATGTGGATAACATCACTGAGAGTTTAAATCTCGTTGAGGGTAGGACTGAATACAAAAATGGGCAGGCAAAAGGGCGGGCAGAGATACCAAATAAAACTATCATCTATAGCTAAAGCCCACTCTAGCCATTTTGTGGAAATCAATGAATATTGCACTTACTGTTGCAGAGAGAAGGGGAGATGACAAAAACATATGGATCAGACAGTGCATAAGAAAGAAGTCTCCAGTTAGCTGGCGAACACTCCTCACCAGCAACGAAACCCCATGTAGGCAGCACTGCTGCCAGCCAGCTGTATCCCTCAGCCCAGCTGTGTCCATCATGGCACCGCATTTCTCAGGCTCTTGCAAAGATTTTAATTTCCATTTATCCTACTGTCTCCAGCTCCTGCATTCCCATTGCAGTGCTATAGCAGGGAGAGGGAATAATGAAAGGTTTCATGGGGAATTAAATGTATAACTGACATTTATTATTGTTATCATATTTCCCTGTGGCAGTCAGCAGTCAGGGCCTGAGGCCCACTCTGCTGTAATCTGAACAGGCATAAGGGAAAAGTTGGCCAGGGACCTTCTGTGAAAATCCAGTTTTGATTAAGACTATTTAATACTTAAATGTTATTTAGAGGCAGGAGACTTAGGCTTAAACCAGAAAGTCTTGCATTAGCTCAACGAAAGTTAAAACCAGACAGTTCCCAGTGCAAAATTGAAATCTTTTCCTAATGTGACATGAATGTCACACCATAAGATAGCAAAGCAGGAAAACACACATTTAAAATTCTTCTGTGAAAAGATAAACACCTTTCTGAACAACTGAACACCTGCTATGATTTATTTTATCTGTAGGACTCCTAATGCAGAATTTTAGACCCCTTGATTCAGTAAATCATATATATATATATAAATTGAAACTCCTTCAGTGTTTTCCTGTATTTTCTTTACATTCACTACACATATTTGTGCTTTGCTCTTCAGAATATATAATCTCTCTTTTACTGAGATTACAGGAAAATGGAGGTCCAGTCATATGTTTTGTGTCACATACCCGGTTAAGTGTAAAAATGCCTGTGCCAGAACAAATCTGTCATTGTTATGATTTCACCAAGAGAGAAAACCTTAGAATGAGAAAGTCCTTCATCTAGAACTGGCCTGAAACTGTAAAGTTTGTATCACAATTTCCAACTGAAGCTTAATTTCCCTAAATACTGTGCTAAATAGTTCAGGAATTATTACTAATATCATGATATGGAGATGGTTCATGACATGCAGCAGGGGCAACCATGGACCACTGTCTCTGTGTATGTGTGTGTTGTTATATCATGTTGTGCTCTGTGTATTGTGGGAGTGGTGTTATCTGAATCATGGTGAGGTTTTCTTCACAAAACTATGCTATATGCATCACAATACAGGGTGACATATTGCACCAGATAGGGCAACTAATTAATGCTTTTGGAGCAAAAGAAGCCAGGCTGCTCCTACAAGCTTCAGAATGCTCTGCGAACATTAAGCAGGGGCATGCGTTCATGCTTGGATGATTAGCCAGTGCTGAAGGCCATCCTATTGTTTTCATCTCCATGATATCTATCATGCATGCCCTTCTGATTAGAGACCTTAAAGAAACTCTTCCACCTAGTAAACCACTAAAACAAAATCGAGTTTTTTAAGCCCTGGTTCATCTAAGAAATTTTCCTCTTGCAGGTCTTCCTACTGAAACCCTCAGATCTATCTTCATGACTGAAGGTCACACTAAAAGATTGAGGCAACTGGATTCTTTTAATACCTGATCTTTTAGAAGGCACTCAGAGCAATGCAAGACCACTGCTGAAAAAATATGTGCAAAGTAACTATTCTGTGTAACAGGCAGCAGCAAAAAACACTGAAGGAGATAAACATACAGAATGGAAGACAAAAAGTAAGTGTCTCCTAAGGCACAATGAAGTACACAAATGCAGGCTACAGTGCCTTGAACTTGTGTCCTTGCTAATCACTTGCATTCTAAGTGATATAATGGGCTGACTATGAATCAGAAAACAGTAGATGGTAGCTGCCAAGATTTGTTGTTTTAACAGAAAAACACCATAAAGAGATTTCAAATGGTGGCATGCTGCACAGTCTCCTTTTGTAAAGAGTTGCTTTGTGAACATGTTGTAAGAGACAACAACACATTTCAGCTTTGAATCAGAACACTGGGAGATAAGCCAGGTGAGCCCAGACTGATTTGGTCACTTTCAGCACATATCTTAGCAATGTAGATGATAAGAAGCACGTACCAAATGGAAAAAGATTAGAGTGTAAGTTATTGAACAGGAAAATGGGCCATTCCATACATACACCTATAAAACTAGAGGAAAAGATACGTTCAAAATACATTATTATGATTGGTAACTGTCGCACTAAACTGACAGCTCTCCTCCTGAAATTGAACTCAATGTCCCCTTTCAACCATCTCCAGTGCACCACTACCTTTTTCTCTCCCTGCTCCTTGGTGGCTTCCAAAATCTGGGGCTTATTGTAGAATCATTACCAAATCACACTATATGGAAGTCCTTTCTTTCAGTGCTTGCTCCACTCTGTCTTCCTCTTCCCACCTCTCTGCCCACTCATGGACAACTGAGCCCTGGGTTCCTTTCTTTTGAGCTGGTTCCACCACCGGTTACCTCTCATGGATAACTCAAGGCTCTATACTTCTTCAGAAACTTGTCTACCTTGCTCACCTCAGCAGTACACATAACAGCACACCTCAACCACTGAGGAAGAGCAACTGGGTGAGGCTGGTCCTTCTGCCTCTGCTGGTCTCGGTGGGAGGCAGCGTCTGACTCAGTACAGACTTTCTGATGTTCTCTTGTAGGACCTAAGTGAAGACCAGGTTCATCTAATGTAGGCAGTATTTGCAAACATTTTGAAAGGCATACACACACAAACCTTTCAAGAGAAAATTTGGATGTTTTTTTGAGTAGGCTGAAAAAAGAAGCGTTGATGACAAAATGTCACCCTCACTATCAAATGGATGAGGGCACTGGCACTGTTGAAGTGGAGAGCAGTCCTTTCATTTCTGTCCTTTCTTCTTAAGAAATAGCGTAACTATTTTGCTATATTCCCCATCATACACTGACATTGGGATTGTACTATGAACGCAGCACAGCACAGATTACTGTTACCTTTACTACAGGATTAACTGCTTTAGCTGGCAAGGCAGCTGTCACCCTGGCCCATAAAAACAAAGGCATACGTGAACCGTTGAGAATAACTGTGAGGACACAGATGTGGTTAAAAGTAGCTGTAATTATTCCTCACCTGCAAAATACTGTGACAGTTCTTCCATGGAGACTCCAGTGAAGGACCATGGGGAGGCTTTGTAGTGGGAAAGATGCTCTCCTTCCCCAGAGGAGACTTTCCCTGTGGTGACTTTGGTACCTCCCAGCAGTGAACAAGGCTGCTGCAGATCTGCCAAGGGAGAGGGGCCCGCTCTGTAGACAGCTCCTTCTCAGTTATTTGACAGGTTGCCAAAATTTCCCTGAGGAATCCAAGCAAAATAAGTTGAAATGAAGTGCTATAAATGTATAATGGCATAGAGTTTTATCAGGTAAAAACAGAGCATTTTGTATAGCCAAGAGGCTTTCTCCCTCCCAGATTTCAAAGGTCTCCTGTGAACAAAAGCAGTAGCGAGCTGCTTAAAGAAAGGTTATATGCATTTAAAGTGTGAGCTTAAGCAACTTCACTATAGCAGTCACTATAGCAGTCACTCCTGACTCCCACTGATTTTCTAAATATATTATTTGCATGTGTATTTTACATATGTTTGTTAAAAAAAAGGTCATACTATAAGTTTTTTGAATTTTTACATTTCTGCAGTGGATTCCAGCAATGTAAATTCTTTTTTTTCAAAATACTACCATCACAGTTTTTTTGCCTGAAGGATCAGCATCTATGGCTGTTTCCAGCTGATAGCTACAGATCAGTGCTGTTTGAACATCATTTGATCTACTGAGATGGTACAAAGTGAACACAGTTGATGGTTTTGTGGAGTTCTAGTTGTCTGCTCCAGTTGAAAGCTAGTTGTCTGCTTCACTGGAGATATAAGCTGAAACAGCTGATCAAAAATGAGATCTTATTTGAATAGTTAAACACTGTCTTCATCAGAGCATTAACTAATTTGCATGGCAAAATTCCAGTTTGCCATCTATCACTTAAATGACAGCTTGTGAAACAGTGGTTCAGCATTCTTCACTTGCAGGGTTGGATTCTTATTCAAAGCAGGAGAGGAAACATATGTGGAGTGTGTGTGTTGGGGGCAGGCATTGTAAAACACACATAGAATGCATACTTAACACCAAAAGTATTAAATATAAAATATCAAATATAAACACAGATATTACTCAATTAAAAAAAAAAAAATCACCCAAAACCAACTGTTTGAACTGCACGGAAACAATACGCAACATGTTAAAATCTTCCCTTAATCCACAGGACCAGAGGCATTTAGAAAATCTAAATTCATTTCCTTCAGTATAATGGCAGCAACTCACTGAGATTTCCTTTAGAAACTACTAATGTGTCACGAAAAATACAGAGCCACTCATTTTGATGGAATGCAAAAAGAATCATGCTTGTTGCTTGGTTTAGCACTCTGTTGGGAAAAAAAAAAAAAAAAGAATAAGTAAAAAACAACAACAGCCAAAAAAAAATCCATCTCTGGGTATAAAATAGATTTAGAGCTAAAAATCAGTGGTTATATGTTGTCCTATCAATGTGAATCAGGTGTACAGGACCCAGGAACTTGATGAGATCTCCCATCTGAAAATATCCGTTTGGGGAGTATCTGTATCCAACACAAAGCCAGAATGCTCAGTCTGTAAATTGAAAGCTTAAAATAGGAGAAATTTCGGGAAGTGGGAGCGACTGTGACTGAGGCACTGTTACATTCAGATTGTTAATGCGGTGCTGCTGGACAATCCTCTAGGTCTGCTCACAGCCAAATGTTAACACAGCCTACATGCTGCCAACAAAAACTTAGGAAAAAAAAAGATATATTTTGACTTCAGAGAGACGTTAACTTTTTTTTATTATTTTTTCTGTAGGAAAAATCTAAATATATTGCTACTATGTTCTGTTTCAAGGTCAAACAGTACAAGCAAAAACATGCAAGGTGGCAAAAAAGGAAAGCCATATCTGGAGACACCTTGGCACACAAGCACAGGCCCACTGTGTACTCTTGCTGAGCTCACCCCTCTGTCTACCCTCGGACCCTGACTGGAGGGAGGCAGCTAGCTCCCTCTGAACAGAGACACATCTTCAACATTAGCCCAAATGATTCTGCTCCCTTCCCCAGCCCTACAGCTGCCATGACATACAGAAGGTTTGCACTATGAAAATGTTCCTGTGTGTGCAATTGGTTCCTCCAGGCCTTGTGGTGTGGGGCAGGCAGTGTGTGGATCCTTCCAGAAGGAGCTGGCCCAGTTCTTCACACTCTCCAATGTGCTTTTTTAAGCAGTACCAGGTGTAAATAAGTGAGGATGGGTGCAATCAATCCCTGTAATCATGTGGATTTTAAAAGCCAGTGGCAAGAATATACTGGTGAATCATGGCTGGCTGTTCCGTTATACAGGAGCGCTCTAGAAACTCATTGCACAGTAGCATGGCACATGCTACTGTGCCAACAATCTGCAACTTGAGTTTCCTTTTAAAAAGTGGGATAAAATGGCCTTTAGCCATTTTCATAAAGAACTAAATATGCAATTTTATAAAGCTCCCTTTTCAACAGCAAAAATCCCCAAACCTGAAACTATGGATGCAAGTCACAAACTAAGTTATGCTTTGCTAAACAACCTAGGATGGTCAACTTTTTTACATATCATATGTGAAATGCTGAATTTAGTGTCGTATTTATTTTGATGTGGATACCCTTCCCTGTTCACACAGGTAGCTCCTTATGAAGAACTGTACCAGTTTCTTGTGCCAGAACTACTGCAGTAGGAAAATCCTGCTGTGTGTATGTGTGCTGGAATGTGTCTGCTTCCAGTAAGACATATATTAAAAAAAATTAAAAACATGTGTGAGAAAAATCAGATTTTAATGTCTATGCTCACATTTCAATAGTTTTCATTTTTGTGAGATATATCTGGAAAAGAAACTAGAAAAAAAATCACACATACAGATGAGGTAAAAATGAGTTTAGATGTAAACATATGACCATCAGAGAGCAAACAGAAAAAAACACAATCTCTCTGTTTGCCTCTGTGAATTTAACGATTACTTACGATTAAACAAGTAATCACAAAAACACACAAGAAGTGCGCCCTGTTGAGATGTTCTTAATGGATCGGGAAGACGCTTGCATTCTGTAGGCTGTTTGCTTACAAAGAGAAACTGCTGGCTCTTGGGGCTTTTCCCAGAGGAGATGGGCATTTTGCCAGTGTTTCATTTTCAAGTGCCATTGTTCACCTAGGGTTTTAGCAAAAAAAGCTTTTGCTTATTTATTACTAATCCTAGCCTAAGTAATGATCATTTTTAATCCTTTTACATTTTAAAACAAATTTATCAGACAATGACACCAAACACAATGTCCCCCAAAGCTCTGGCATTTATTTTTTCATTTAACAGGTAATTCTATAATTGACACATCTATGGAATTGCTTTATTGGTTCATGAAACCTGCTTCTAGGAGCATGCCATCGACAAAATATAAATCCTACTCAGATTTTGAGGACTCCTTTAAACACACTTTCATTAGTTATAGCCTTGACAATGCAACAACTGAGAGGAACAGTGTTTATTGCTTGCTTTATCCATCTGCTTGTGAATCTTTGTGAAATGCTGCTGTATTCATATATTATATTATTCAGACTTGATATGAATTAGATTTTTTTTTTTTTACTAAGTTATACAGCTCAGCTTTTTTTTTTTTTTTTTTTTAAACTCTCCTAGGGAAATGTCACATTTTCATTTATCTTCATGATTTGGTATAAATTCACCATATAGCCTTGTCTGAAACCAGTGTGAGAGACTCAGAGTAATCCTTGTTCTCAGCACTGAACTGTTATGTTATACCACAGTTTGGTATAATTGTCTGTGCTTGGTCATGAGATGCTCAAAAGCAAAAAAGCATGGATGCCAGATGTCATCCTTTTGATGATTAATGTTCTATCATTGGTAAGGGATGCTGTAAATATGAGATGGCTACCTCTGTAACTTTGCTAGCCTTGCATACAAGGCTGCCAGTCTGCAGTCTGCACTATGAAATAATTTACTTGTCATTTAACTAGTTTAGTGCCAATAGAAAACACCTTGCCAAGCGATTTGCAATACACGCATATGAAGAGATGTTTGGGCTTTTCATAAGTGTCAGAATGAAGTAATTTGGTGTAACAACTAGTATCAGCAACAAATCCATCTACTTGTCAACTTCAGCTAGTGCTGCTATCTAAACAAAACAAACAGACAAAAAAATCCTTCTACATATTTATATATAATGCTTCTATACATTTACGCATAATGTTTTAGCAGGTTATTTCAAAATTTCAAGGAAATGTAGATTTCCTTGTAAAGTATCGAATTCGCAGCAAGCAGTGCCAGAGGACAAGAACTCTCCAGAGACTGTTAGTGCAGTTTTGTGGTTCCAGCCTATAGAGAAATCATAATCTCACGTAGAAAAGGGAAAGCGAGAACATGGCAACTTCTGTACCAAACTTTAATTTTGTTAATCTCTGCAAGGAAGTATTCTTAGCTTTCAGCATCCAAGCAATGAAAAAAAGTAGGAAAAAAAGAAATCGAGAAATTACAGAAATCTACACAAAAACACAGAATTAGGAAGCAGAAGCAATGGGGGAAATACAAGGAAGATGTGGTTGTATAGGACAAAGAGAGAGGTTTTCTTGTGCCCAATCCCAGTCCCTTCAGGCCCCACCAGCCAGTACCTTCTTCACAACTTCAGTCTACAGATTTACTCAAGGAGCCTCTGCAAGAAGGAAAATCTGCTTCAAACTATTTTTGCCATTTACAGCCTTACAGATAGAGGCAAGAGATGCTGAGAAATTGACTGGTACCTACAGAAGCTGTTTCTTTCCAGGCAAATTGCAGCAACTCTCCAACTTCTTAGCAGGCTGTTGGGTTAAAACAAAACAAAACCAAAATCATCCCTCTGGCATTTGCTGTCACAGTGTCATGTGGGACACAGCAACTCCCCTCTACCCAAAACAGAAGCTGAGCAGCCAGTGTACAGGAGCACAGCCAAAGCCCTGGAGGTTTCCCCATCTGTTCCCTGCATGGCCCTGCTTGTCACCTCTCAGGAACCTGACTGTTGGGTGGTCACCAGCCAAAGCAAAGGCTGTGACCCCAGAGTGTGGGTGATCTGCCTGCTGATTCTCAAAAAAAAACAAAAAACAAAAAACTGTCAAGAGGTGAGAACATCATTTTGGCTGCAGTTAAAATCATCTGGATTAAAATATGATCCTAATCTGTTCTGCTTTACAGTTAAACCAGTAGACTAAACCATGCTTATAGGGAATATTTTCTTTATAAAAACTCACTTCCTTTTCAATTACTTTTAATTTCCACTTCATTATATTCCACTTCCTTATATTTATTCCATAAACAAGCCATTGTGTTATTAATGATTCAGAGTTCCCCAAATCCATATGTTCTATGGATTTTATGTCAAACTGGACTCATAATACTTTAATGAGGGAAAAGAACAATATTTTACTATACTCACTTCTTACGGTACCCAGCCAATAGGCCTGTAAGCAGTTTTAAATCTGTCTGTAACAGCACCATGGAGATTGCAAAACAGAAATAGGCATTGCCAGCTTCCTCTGCCTCTCACTCCACAAAAGATTGATGTTTTCCTTCAATACCTTCTTAAAGAGCTAGTATATTTGTAGAAAATCATTAACTGTTGCCTGATGGCTATCCTCCTACATACAGGTGTAGAAGATCCTTTCACATTTTGTAACAACTAGGAATCAGGTACACGATAAAACACTTTAGCAGTCAAGTGAATTTGATTCTACTCATTTTTCTGGAGACATCTAGTTTGCCATATGCAAGCTTAGAGATTTAACTACTCATGTATTAGAATGACATCTTTAACACAGTGAATTTCACATTAGCAATGCAGATGGAGGAAAGAATGATCCTGGAAAATTATACAGTGGAAAAACTGGTGTTGGAGGGTAGCATGAGAGTTGGAAATCCTAGACAAAGCAGAGAAAAAGACTATTAAAGAGGAGGCAGAATGGGAAAAGCAGAAAGATGTTAGAAAAAGAAGAGAAAAAATGAGATAGAAGACGGGAAGATGGAGTAAAAAATCTGAGGAAAAGCTACAGTAGAGAGACAAAAAATAGCAACTAATAGAAACATTAAAATGTTTAGATAACAGCATTTCATGGATACTAATTAATAAGAAATGTGTTATTGTGTACAAAGTTGATGCCCTTTTTTCACGGAGTAACTTACTGGGCCCATTGTACCCCCACTCCTCCAGTTATGCCAATCACTTGCTGGCAGATTAAGATACTGAAATGTCTGCTTATACAGTTTGATTTTATCTCTGTTATACACATACAGCCAGACGCACAGAAAAGTGCTTTGATGACTGTTTATGAGATAAGGAATTTGTAGAAAGGAGGGGATAAGACAGGGGAGGGAGAGAAGAGGGATGAGAGGAGAATCTCAGAGTGAAAAGGAGACATATTCAAGAGACATCAGTCTTGAAATTAGAACCTCATTAATTCTCAGCCTATTTTCAGAATCTCTGTAGAGATTTACCATATGTGACAGCTACTCAGCTTCAGAGTCCAATTAGAAATGTTTTCCAACCACTATTCTAAATTACCACTGGAAGGCCTCATCATTTTCAACAAAGTTTGCTGAACTGGCTATCCTTTACCAGCAATATTTTGTGTACTAAACTGCAATGGGCCTGTTATTTTTCTCATAGTACTGCTGACAGATGAGCCCGATTATCGTCCTAGATCCACCTTGCTCACATTCATTTGGATGACAAAGATAGCAAACGAACTGAAAGAAAAGTCTAGGAGAAGTAATTGAAGACAAATTTAAAATTTCAATAGATTTTCCTGGAAATTTGCCCACAAAGCATATTGTTTACATATCCACCTCCATCCAGAAGTTTGAAAGCATATCCCAGGATGCCTACTGTTAATGTTGCAGCCCTACCCTAGCCAGCTTTCCTGCAAAGCTTCTGGATGATCTAGGCCAAGACCAATTTGTCAATGCCAGGTTGTATGATGATTTATGACTACAGCCGAATGAGGCTCCCTAACTAGTTGTTTTGAATTGAAACCATTCCAAATCGCTAGCTGGCAAAGTGGATGCAAACTTAGAGATGATGAAGTTGTTTATTGAATTTCCAGATGTAATCCACATCGATAACTTCTGCAGCTAAAAGGAAAATTTGCAAGAGAAAATGTTAAACTTCAAAGCTGCATCACACTTCAGTAACCATAACATATCACAGAGGGAACTAGACTTGTGTAGGGGATGTGAGAAATCTTAGAGTTTGAATTTTGTTTTGTCAGTTTTCTTCATGTCACACAAGGAAGGAACATCTGAACATATACCCAAGATAAGCCTGTAAAGACAGCAACAGTTGTCTTAATATGTATGTAAAAGCAGGCAACTTGTAAACGACTCTAGTTCTGCAGGGTGAAGAGTTATGTTCTGATTTTCTTTATCCAAGTAGAAGAGAAGACATGCGTGATCTGTAGAAGGGGTCAAATAACAAAATCATATCTGCTTTCATTCCATTCCCTTCAAAAAGGAAAACTGAGGGTTACAAAATCATGAATATGGAATCATAGAATCATTTAGTTTGGAAAAGACTCTCAAAATCAAGTCCAACTATCCACCTAACACTACCAGATCCACCACTAAACCACACATCCACATATATCTTAAATAACTCCAGGACTAGCAGCGCCTCCACCTCACTGGGCAGCCTATCCAGTGCCTAGCCATCCATTCCAGAACAAATTATTCCTAATATACAATCTAAACCTCCCCTGGCACAACTTGAGGCTGTTTCCTTGTGTCATTGCATGAAGCCAGTACTGAAATAAGGATGTATTACAAATGTTAGTGGGCAGATCGTAGGACAAGATATTTAAGAGTAGCTATGTGGAAAATGAATGACATGAATAAAGAATTTCCAAGTGGCTTGTATCAGCAACATGGGATAGATGTTGCATTCTAACATCCAATACGACACCAAGTTGGGAGGAAATGTTGATCTGCCTGAGGGTAGGAAGGCCCTACAGAGGGATCTAGACAGACTGGATTGATGGGCTGAGACCAACTGCATGAGGTTCAACAAGACCAAGTGCTGGGTCCTGCACTTCAGTCACAATAACCCCATGCAATACTACAGGCTTGGGGCAGAGTGGCTGGAAAGCTGTGCGGAGGAAAAGGACAAGGGGATGTTAGTTGACAGCCGTCTGAACATGAGCCAGCAGTGTGCCCAGGCGGCCAAGAAGGCCAACAACGTTCTAGCTTGCATTAGGAATCGTGTGGCCAGCAGGACTAGGGAGGTAATCACCCCCCTGCACTCAGCACTGGTGAGGCCGCACCTTGAGTGCTGTGTTCAGTTCTGGGCCCCTCCCTACAAGAAGGACATTGAAGCCTGTGTGCAAAGAAGGGCAACAAAGCTGGTGAAGGGCCTGGAGCACAAGGCTTATGGGGAGTGGCTGAGGGAACTGGGGCTGTTCAGTCTGGAGAAGAGGAGGCTCAGGGGAGACCTTATTGCTCTCTACAGCTGCCTGAGAGGAAGGTTGTGGCAAGGTGGGAGTCAGCCTCTACTCCCGGGTAACAGTGATAGGACGAGAGGTAACGGCCTCAAGCTGCGCCAGGGGTGGTTCAGGTTGGATGTTAGGAAAAACTTCTCTGAGAGAGTGGTCAGGCATTGGAACAGGCTGCCCAGGGAGGTGGTGGAGTCTCCTTCCCTGCAGATGTTCAAGAAACGTGTAGATGTGGCACTTAGGGACATGATTTACTGGGCATGGTGGTGTTGGGTTGACAGTTGGGCTGGATGATGTTAGAGGTCTTTTCCAACTTTTATAATTCTATGATTCTATGATCATTTCTTGATTGGGACTGCTGTATGTAAGACGGTACTTATTGTGTAAGAAAGAATAAGGATCAGATCACTGTCTGGCAGTGCATTAATGCCTCTATCAAAATGGTTCTTTTAAGAAAAACTTAATTTGTTTTTCTGAATAATAAATTTCTTTCTGGAAAGCTGTGAACATCATTGAAAAAAAGTTCTATAGAAAGAATAAGGAAAGATGTCTTCTTTCAGCAGCTTTATCCAAAAGAATATTTCCCCATAACCCACGTGAACCCCTGCCCAACACAGCCATCCAGGAGCGCTTTATCAGCAAGGTTATACAGATACTGGTCCACGCCTCAAGTATGATGAACCTGAGTCTATTGCAGTGGGAGGGACAAGAGGGAAGAAAGAAGAGGAACAGAGGAAAACAAATATGTTATCAGTGCTTCCTCAATATCATGGGATCCGCTAGCAGGTCAAAGTTGCAATTATTTAATTTAAAAATAATAAAATCAATGCTGAAGAATGATGGAACAACAGTTACCATGGCTGTTTCAGGTGTTATGATACTACTATAGCACAATAGCCTTATTATTTACTGCATTTCTTCCTAACATGTCCTGACCACCTGATCTTAAATTAAATCTGACAAACAGAGAAAACGCTTTAAGCTAACTTATCCTCCCTTCAGACTTGTTCATTATGGAGTGACCTACTCTTTCCACATCCTACATGACTTAAAACCCTGTAGATTGTGCTTATTGAAAGCTCAATGTTACAAGTGTTGATATTCAACAGGTTTTATATACCAGGGAATTAAGAAGAATCTGACAAAGACATTGTAAGTAATATGAGAGACCCCTACTACACCTGTACACTGTATGAACACAGAGGAAAGTTAAGTTACTCTGCTTTCAGAGGCTCTTTGTGGTGCTCAGTTCCCATTGTATGAGTGCTATTAGAAGTGCAAGCACATAGCTGCAGATACAATGTCAAAGTCATTCATATTATAACAAGGTTTCAGATGCTCCATAATGAAGACTTCATCAGAGAGTGAAAATTATTGGCTCCCTTGTTGATGACTTTTACAAAAATCTTAAAAGTAGATAGTCTGCCAGCTGGATTAATCCTCCTGTGAGCAGTCATTTATGAAGCTCTGAAATTTTACCATTGGCAACAATGCAATAGCTGAAAATATTCCAAGAATATCAAGTTCGATGACAAACAATGGTCTGCTAAATAGAGACATGCTGTCCTGACAGCTCTGCTTCAGCTATATGGTATGATATGTGCCAGCAAAAGCAAAGAAGACACTTTGTATCATCATAAAACTACTTCCAAAAATGAGCACCCTGCAGCTATTAAACACTGCCTGAGAATCGCCAAATGTCAGCCTCACGCTTAACAACATCCAATTTAATAAATGGGTTTAAGACAGTGAAGAACACAAGATGCTACAGAACACCCTTAAGACTATGATGATAACATTGAGTATTTGAGAGAAAAAAGCAACAGTTCACCATAAAAAGTGGGGAGAATTTTGTCTCATTTTTGTTCCTTGGGACCAATAAAGACCATTCTGTCATTATTATTGTCAGCACAAGGAACAGTGTACAAACGATAATCAATTTACTGACACATCCTAATACTGATGGTCAGAGGCCTTCTCTGAGAACAGCCCCAAATTATTCTGGCAGTTAACATTGGTGTTATTATTATTATTATGAAATCTCATTTTTTCTGAGACAGTTACTTACATTCATCCATATCTAAAGAAAAAATGGACAGTGGGAAAACAGAGTATTTGTCTATCAGCTGATCCACAGTATGCCACAGCACTGGCTGGAAAAATAGAATAATTTTTTTTTTTTTTTTTAATTGAAAGCTGTTGTGAAATATTGTAGGTTTTCTTATTCTTCCCTTCCATTTTCTGTCTTCTAGCTGTCTGCTCTGTCTCTGAGTGTGTCCAGGGAGGTGAGAGGTGGCAGGGATGTCAGCAGCACAAAGACCTACGTCAGACATTTCCCAGCTTATGCCAAACAGAGTCCAAGGCAAAGGAAACCTCAAGCACTCACCAAAAGATGCTGAGTTTGCCTGGCTTTTACTAACACTTTTAGCAGCAGTACTTCTACTGCTAGAAAAGCATGTAGGATTTACTTGTCCCACAAATTCCATGAATTTTTCCAAGTAGGAGTTCCTGATTAGAGCAACTCAGATTCAAAGCGAAGTTTCATCACCCCGATATCTGTACTGGAGGTATCACAAAATGTTATAATTACATGATGAAATTAGTTAAAGAAAAACTAGCTGGCCAAGTACTGAAAATTTTTACCCTCAGCTAAAGTATGAAGGTTGATACTTAGCAGAACTCAGAGGGCTGGTGCTTTTACCATTAGTTTCTAATGAACCTGTTGACAACAGCATCTATGAAAATTATGGCTCCCATATCCCTCAAAGAAATCAGAATTGTAATGTATCAGAAACAAAAAGATGAAACTTCTGTCTGCTCACTTTCAGGGGCTCGTACAAGACCAAAAAGATTATGGAAAGGGAGGTCTGGGGCTTCTTTCAATATTCTTAGCCAGTGATGAGTGC
This sequence comes from Alectura lathami, assembly GCA_013399715.1. Lineage (NCBI taxonomy): Eukaryota > Metazoa > Chordata > Aves > Galliformes > Megapodiidae > Alectura > Alectura lathami. The sequence continues at coordinate 27,869 of VXAV01005235.1, forward strand.
CTGTGAAAACACTTGGGATTTGGATAACTCCCAAAAGATCCAAAAGCCCATACGGATGATGACAGAAGGACATTCAAAGCCTTGTGTTTGGACACAGGTTTTATATACGCAAATATTCAGGTAAAGAAAATCAGATATTTAAATGTCCTAGGGCTGTATGGTACGCAGAACAGAAAGCCAGTCTTTTGCTGTGCAAAAATCTGCTACTACATTACAGAGATTGCCTCGGCAAATCTAATACTTCATATTGATTAAAGGAAAGACTAAAATTTTAGCACAGATTTCACCAGACCAAAAATTCACTTGCAAGCTGTCACTATTTAGAGTTATTAGTTTACAAGTTTTAAGGCACATTCCTTTGCTGCTGCTAACACGTGCACATTGACTCGAAGAACCACATATGGCACAGCACACACGGATTGCTACACAGTCCTGCAACTGTGATCGTCCACCCTGAGCTTCTCTGGCTCAGTGTGCAGGGTTGAAACACACAAATCTAGATTCCTCAGCAATGGCTCTCACTTACTTAGAAACGCTCCAGAGGCACACAGTGACCTATTTTAAACCTCAGATCCTGCATAGATCAAACATAAAAGTGAACTTGTAGAAATCTCTATGTATGATGCTTCTGAGACAGATTTCTGGGCAAAGAAAGACAAAAATAGAAAAGCCTCATCTTATGCCTAACAACAAGATAGAAAGTATGTAGATGAAGCTTATGCCTGATGGGGAAAAAGAAAAGAAGGACACCCCATGGGTGTGGGTAGGCTGCAGCTAGTTATAAACTTGTGTCATCAGTGTAAATGCAAAGTGTTTGTTTATCAGAACCTGTAATTCTGGGGATGTGGGGACTGGAGAAGGAAAAAGAAAGGAGAGATTTATTTTAAATACAAAGTGAATCAAATGACTGCTATTTTAAAATGGGAAGGGACAAAGAAAGGCCTGCAGTAGCTCAGGAGAAGAAAGTGTTTCAGGCAATTGGTGATTAATTGTACTCTGCTATGCCACATCTCTTTCTATTAAATGCTAGATTGCCAAATCTGTTTCCTAATTGTTTTTGTGCTTCTCAGACTTCCTTTTGTCTTGCATAGGAGTAGGCAATTTCTATGCCATCAATATCTCATTAAGGGGTCTGGGATGTGAAATGCCTTGTTTTGTTTTTAATTTTGTTTTCCAGGCGTTTTGCTACATTTTATGATATGGCATTTTTTGTTTGCTTGTTGTGGTCCATTTATTCTCTGGCATTGCCTTTCCCCAGGTTATAGCTTTATTTGTTTCTTTGCCTGTTGGCACTCGAGGTGTATGCAAATTATTGTTACATGCTTCACCATCACTACCTATTGCTCTTCATTTCCCTTAATGACAGTCTCATCTGAATGCTAGTGCCTGCTCAGGTTGTACACGTGTAGAAAACAACTTCAATTTATCTGTGAGATCTTTCTTTTCTTCTTTTTTTTTTTTTTTTTTTTTTTTTTTTTTTTTTTTTTCTTCCCTCCCCCTTTGTCCTACAGCAGTTTGCCTAAGAGTTGTATTCATGAGGAAAGGAATACAGCTGCATGTTTTCTGCCCAGGGCAAAATCCTGCTACCACTAGTGTAAGTAGCAGCTCAGAGAAAAAAAGGAAGGGCATTCACACAAATAGCTAATCAAAGGGTTTTTAATGATACTCATTAGGAAAGAAATTCATTAACAAGCCAGCACAAGAACATTCCCTGAAGCAAAAGTGATGCTATTGGTCACATCAAAGTCCCCACCTGACTAACACCTTTATTGCTGTTAATAGTAAGGCCAAGTTAGCAGCAAAATCAGTTGCATTCAGTTCTCGATAAAGAAAAAAAAAAAATCAGCAAAGCATGATAATTGAAACTGGATAAGAAGGGCTTTTCACAGGGTTGTGCAGTGTAGCACTCACCATTGATGTCTTTGAATTCATGCAATTTTACATTTCCCACCCTTTGTTCTCTCCCTCCCGTCTCACTTTTATTTTGATACCTCTGGCTACATCCACACTGGTGGCCATGGTGGTGCACACATGCTCCCGATGGCCAAGTCCCATAGCACTACAACCTCACGTGGGTGCTGATGACACCTTTCCAAGCAGAAGCCCACAGAAGGACACCTCTGGGCAAGATGCAGCAGGAGCCATGCTGAACTGCAGGCAGCACCAATCCAGGCACACTGCGGCATGCACCTACTTTTCAGGATAGACACAGCCTCTCAGTAGAGCCATTTCCAACTTGCAGGCATATAATCACATTTTTTTTTTTTTTTTTTATGCTCAGACCATTATTTACCTATAAAAGAGATCCTGTATTTTTCTGCCAATTCATTCCTAGAGATTAGTATCTTGGGATACTAATTTGCTCTGTAAAATTAGGTTTTTAAATAGACTGAAGGAGAAATCTTGCTTTTATTGCACTATCCTGATACAGCGGAGCTCAGTTATTAGAACGAATCGAAGCAAGCCGCTTCCTGGTTGTTATACCCACATAATTACTACAGGCTGATACATGAAACTGCCCTACACTCTGTGCTTAGAGGCAAGATCTCCATTTTGCAAGGACAGAGCAACTTCTATTATGCATTTTAATGCCAAAGGAGGTCAATTAAGTTTAATTGGTTCTAATTAGCACTTGCTCAAGCTGTTATATTCTTTACCTGCATCCGAGTGGCTCTCCAAGTGTCACACAATGGATTCCTGCTTTTGAACACAAACGAGAATTACTAATGGTATCCTTGAAGGCAAAAGATGCACTGATCAGCATAAATGGGGCACAAATAGTTGCAGGCTTTTTTAGAAAAAAAACACAAACATTTAATCCCCATCTGGCTTTGATCAATTGAAGTGAATGCAACTGTGGACCTTGCTGTTGAAAGTTATAACACAGAAAGTACACAAATGTAATTATTCTCTAATGTCATAACTGATTTACTTATTTAATAATGGAGAACAGGGGGGGAAGAGTTTAGCAGCTCATGAAGAAGAAAATCCAGTGGTAGCTAAGAAAAGATACCCAAGAAAATGAAAAAAAAAAATCAAAACCAAAACCAAACGTACATCTCAAATGCTTTGTTTTCTATGATTTTTGAGGATTGTTTTAAAAGATTTCTGTTTAAGTGGCAGGTTTTGTTTTGTTTTCATTCTGCTGCATAGAGAAGAACAACCTCAGTGGCCTACATGTCAGCATATGCATTTTCAGTCCTTGGGCCATGTGGTGAGCAGCAGGCATCAAATTCAGGATGGTCTGTGATAGACTGAATGCGGAGTCACAAGTCAGAAAAGACACTGCTATGCTCAGGCATGCTCAGGAATCTAGGGCTGGGGTATTCCTGGATGTAGCTGCACAGTCAAATAGAGGCAGAGAGCAAGCTTGTTCTCACACCATCACCAGAGCTCAGAGCTTGCTCTCCCCAGACATCCAGTAACTGTCCACATTCACAGCATGTGGGCTTGTCCCTCCATCTCTGGATCCCATCAGATATCTCTAAGCCATACCTATTACTTTGAGTTTGGGAACAGTTGGCAAGGCAAGATGTCAACCTAAAATAAAAGCAAGGAAGCAAGGTAGAAAAAAAAGAGCGAATGGTTGGGTACCACTGCTCTTCTATGTTTCCTGGCCCTCCTTAGCTAGCAGGGCATACATCCAGCCACACCGCGTATGCAGAACCTTGCTGGCCAAAGGCTGCTGGCCCAATTTTTTCCTTCTAGCTCACCTGCTAAATCTCCCCAAGTCTGTTAATCATTAAAAAAAAAAAAAAAAAAAAAATNATTCAAAGGAGTTGCCTGTATTTTAAACAGTTCCTGCCAGAATCTCCCCCAACCTGAGTACATTTCCTCTGTCAGCTGTGAGGACTCTTTCCCAGCCTTATTGTTTTAAACAGTCATGTCTTACTTTTACATTGGCTTATTGTTAAATCAATATACTTCAAACATTCCATGCTTTTTTTT